>BOPP01000016.1:12029327-12072211 GCA_017312745.1 Gryllus bimaculatus
CGAACGAAACGTGATAATGTTCAATGTTAAAGGATATTACTCCGCGGGTATTGATGGAGAAACAATCCAAAAGCGCGCTATAGCGCGCACACATCCCCTAGCTGCTTGGAGATTGCCGTTCCGTCCATTGAAAGATCTTCGTGAAGACTGAAGACTTCTCTTTGAACACAGAGAGCACCTACACTTGGCACACACAAGAAATACAACAACAATCTATCCACGATGCACGCGCTGGATATGAAACTCTTTGTGATGTCACCAGATTAAATGGCTTCCCGATCTAGGCTTATCTTTCTCTTAGGCCCACTCGCCCGATTAACCTGTTTACAGCGGATCAGCGTTGCCGCTGCTCAGTCTGTAGATCTTTAAAGGGTTGACATCCATGATAGCTTACTCTTGTTTTATAAAGTATTTGAACGCAGTTATTTCCGAAGGGTGAACTTAATGTTCCTTTGCATTGAGTGAAGCCCCATCTAGAATTTAAACTTTAACTAACTCTTTCTAATTACGACCGTATGGTCCAGAGTTCATCGAGCGTTCACCAAGTTCACACGGTTCATCGGTTCACCAGGAGCGGCGGCCTTCGGCCCGACGTGTCAGTGGCGGCGCGCGGCAACGCTGCGGGGCAGGGCGGCGGCTGCATCAACAGGCGCCAGACAAACGCAGGACCGGCATCATCAGCCAGTTCGATGGCCTTGTGGTATCACCTCAGTTGCGTTCGTCCTTAGTTAGCATATCCTTAGTTAACGCGCAGAAGCGGCCCTGACTATATCAAGCGAAATCGCGCGGCGGCGCACGCAGTCCTTGAATCATCCACTGCGCCCCAACGTAAGGAGGAAACTCGGCCTCTCCCCACCGCGCATTCCACTCCTTCGTTCTCCTCTATCGGATGAATGACCGCGCTGCGGCGCTTGTGCCTCCTCAACTATGCGTCACGTGGCCCTCCCCCGTTTCGATTTCCGAGATGTCGTGAGTCACGCCAATTCCGTTAGAATTAAACGATCACTCTATTATAAAAGAGGTACAGTAGACAGGAGAATGAAGGACAGCAAGGCTCCGATAATCTCGGCGACGCACGCGCGCCGTCTCGGTTAAGCGCGCCCTTCTCGAGGCAATAGGATCTGCTTGCCTCCACGCATCCTCAGTGCTGCTAAACACACACATTGCCGGCGCCTCTTCATTCATCAAACCGTACTTAAATAAATTTTGAACACGCGCTCACACTTGTCGCCTGCGACCGTTCAATTACATTACATGATTCGTTTAATTGAATTTGTAGATTTAGCTCCTAAACTATATTATTATTTTAATGCACCAAATCATTTAGGTTTACATAAACTTATATTATCACGCATTATTTAGTAGAAATACTATAAATTATGTTTTGTTTCAGGAGAGCGAAAACCCATATTGGTAGACGGCCAACTCCCACAAGTTCTACATGTAGCGATAAAGGAACTTTTAAAAGCAATAAGTACGAGGAAAAAAGTAGTCATTCTCAGGTTTCAAATTAATTTCGAAATTTCAAACAAGTTTAGTTTTAAAATAAAACGGTTATAAGTCAATAAAATGGTATGAATGGCGGTATTAACGAATTAACTAATCTTATATTGTAGTGTTAAACAAAAGCTTGAATTATTGGTTTAGTTGACTTGGTAATCTTACAAATCTGGTCAAAGAGTTAAAATCAATTCTATAGACGCATTACGCCCTCAACAGTTACATATTACACGTGAAGAACTTTCAGAAGAAGAACCAGTAAAGACAACAAAATAGCATCTGTTTGAAACCATGCAATATCTTCGAAAGAGTTAAAACTATAAATAAAACAGTATAGTCCAATACATTAATATGAGTATTTATTAACGATGTAATATCTCTTAAAATATGGTGTATACATTAAAATAAGTCTTTGATTAATTTGGGGATTAGTCACTTGTGTATCTTAACAGGAACTTTTACCATGATTGCCTGTGAATCCTGGTTTATAGGGTAACGCTGTGTTGCTTCAATGGGTGTAACGTGGTGTTATTGAAAGCACAATAAAAAGCTTCACTCACAAAAACAATCCAAGTACCCACCATCACCATCGCGGATGCATGACTGAGATGAATATTATATAGTGTAAGTGTGCCCATCGATTTGACAGTGGAGGCGGCAGTCTATGAGGCTTGGCAGGTGAACGTTGTCAGTGTTTGCCACTCATTTTGTTTCACATAGACACCGCTGTGGAATACAGACTCTCTTATGATCATAGCTATTTGCATTGGAGTATGTAGCATTTCTGGCATTTTATGCTTCTACTATTACACATTAACCATATATGGTCGAAGTTTAATTTTGCGGTGCCATCCACATGTGTGTCTCTCGAGCAACATCTATTCCACTTTTTACTCGCTGTCATGCTATTTGGAGCGTAGTGAAGGAATTATTTTCTTTGGTTATTGAATGAGAGAGGCGCGCTGTGTCTACGGGAATTTGCCTATAGAATTGCTCTTCCTCCATGAATCCTACACTTGTTTCTAACGCTTAACTTCATGAGTATTCTATTTAGTCGCTGAATAGATTGGAAACGTTGGGAACGTTGGTCGAGTGAATAAAGTGATAATCTGGGCCATCTCGCAAGCATGGTTTTACTTGTTGAGTACAGAGCAATCCTTTTGTTGAGTGTACCTTACTGTGTGATTGTTGCCATGTACCTTACTGTGTGGTGGGAATGCCACAGGGTGCCATCTGGGTCTACACACATGAACTCCGCTTTTTCGCTGCTGCTTTGACATTTCGTTTATTACAATTGTCTCTCTGCAGCAATTAGCGTAATTTTAGAGCCAAGGTATTTTGCTGTACCGGTTTTTCATATTATGCTAGTGCTGACGCTGACATGTGAGCGCCACTGTGGAATTCATCCTAACACCAACATATCTCACGTGTATGCTTGGCTTGCAGGTATTTCGTGCTCTTTACAATCAATGTTGTCGTATAACTCTCGCAGGCGCTGTCGTGTGTTGCCAATATGGGCTTCTCCACGGACGCTGCTCTCTGAAATGCTCTTACACGGTTTGTGCGTTAGGGTTGCCCATGCATGTTGAATGTGCGAAGGCAGCTTGCGTGAGCCGTGTGTCAAGTAATTCGGCTTTCTCCACACAACGACTATTCTATCAGTTTGCTGATGAAAGTTTGTACCTATGTTCTTTTGCCTTACGTGTGTGATGTGGTGGGCGCTGTGCTGGACGTGCTGGCGCCATTCTCGGCCTCTCCAACGACCACTTTTTAGTCCTTGTGGTCTTACATGTATTGTGCCGTAGGATTTGGCTATACTGTGAGAATGTGCGTAGGTCGACTGTGCTTGTCCGTACGACACAATCTAGCGTTTTTCCCACGAGCACTGCTGGGCCGATGTGTCTCTAACATTGGTTTGTGCGGCAGCGCAGCTTCTCTACCTTACGTGTGTGAATGTGCGCTAGAGCACTGTGCGGTTGGCGTGTGGCGCCATCTGCCTTCTTCCCAGCGGCGTTCGTGCAGCTGCCTTGGCCCTCAGTGGGACTTGCTGTAGTCACACACGGGAGACACCAACCTTCTTTGCGCTTCTTCCCCCTTCATCTCAGATAAGTCGGTTTCGACAAGTCAGACTTTGAGCTTCTTCGGTAAAAATCTTAGTTGTTGCTTACCTGTAGAAAAGAACGCGCTGTTGCTTCTAAATATGTAACATTTAGAGATATCACAAGCATGGGACGTGTACATCTCGTTTGTGCTTAAATTCAGTTTTATGGTCATCGGTTGATCAGAAAGAGTAAGTTTGTATCCGAAATACAATCTAAATTGAACTGATAAATAGAATTAACTACGTATACAGAACACAAATATTTTTTATGCAGTGGTTAGAACGTCGTAATGGATCTAAAGTGTTGTGTGACCTTTTCCTTCACCTCTTTAATCATGTTTCTTTGCCCATAACACTGCAAGAACGATGCGTTTCCCAAAACGTGAGGTTTTACCATTAAAAATTATTCACTCCAACTTGATTATCGTATTTATAATTTATAGATACGAATAACTTTAGAAATACGTCAAGAAAAAGTAGTTATTTAAAAAATAGAAAATTAATTGTCTTTAAGGTTAAAATAGACATTAATGGGATATTAATGTTTATTTTTCTTGTTTATGTACTTGTGTAACATTGTTTCAATTAAACATAAATATAGTTACCTCATGGAATGAATTATCAAGCTATTCCAGAAATCACTGGAAAATTTTTCTTTTTTTCATTTTTTTCTTCTTGTTCGGCCTGTGCCTTGCAGGCTTGATACAATAGATTTTCACTTGTTAGAATAGCATCTGCATTTTAGCTTGACATCACTGGTCTTCTGTTGTATTTTTTAAGGGTTGGTTGGATTGGTTCATTGATTTATGTGTATTTAAATTTACATCTTTAATTTAGTTGGATGTTTGAATGTTTATATCATGTGCTTCGGGCGAAATTTATCTTTTGGAATTGGATTTTGATGCGGCAAGAGGTCGCACAGCATTTCTTCTTAGAGCAAAGTATTTGTTAAGTCGAGACACGTTGATGAAGTATAAAATGCATTCGCAATTGTAGAGATGTGATCTTTATTAGATCCATACGTAGTCCCCATGTATCTGGAATTGGGGTATAAACCAGATGCTTGTATGATTTTTCTAGCAATTTGTTTATTGTACGTCATTGTACGTTTCTCTATTGATGAGGTGTGCATCTTCCCCAGAAGGGCCATGCGTATGTTAGCGGTGCAGTAAAACTGACATGATTTAAAATATCATGACTGCATTCGTATTTTTAATGAGTTTTCTATTTATTATTGGATATAGTTTTGACATTTTCCCATACGCTTTATTACTATGCAAGATACGCGGTTTCATGTTAAATCTTTTACGAGTGTACACCAAGATATTTAATTGCCCTATTTCCATTGAATCCGCGCTTGCAATTGATTTTTATGTAGGGGGCGTTCTGTCTCGAGTGTGAATATTTTCGCTTGCATTTTTCTGATTAATTTTTATTCTCCCACTGATTTTTCCACCGGAATTGCTCTTCCACGATTATCTATATCCGACATTTGGGCTTTGAAAATATTCTCATGAGCAGTTAATAATGCTGTGTCATCAGCGAAAGAGCTAATTTCGGTGTATTTGCCATTCGTGAATATCCTGAAGTGTAACATTGATAATGTCGGAGAAGAGTACAGAGCCTTGAGTTAAACCTGCAGATAATGTTTTCGAGGCGGTTGATAATGTTCATATGACTTTTACCTTGAAATTTCTTTTACGTCAGAAGCTACATGGATCTATTTTTTGGATGTATCAGACTCCCAATTATACGTAATTTATACTTAACCATTTAGTCCTGCTTATGCCAATCCTGTCATACGCTAGATTATGTTAGAAAGCTAATGCTACAGTATGTATTTCTTTTGATGAAAGCTCTCTGCAATATTTTCCGTTAGTCTCAGTAATTGTGCGTACATGAATTGTTAGGTCTTAAAGCGATTGTTCATGGAATTGCTTTTTATTTCAAGCTGGGTATTTATTTAGTCTAACTGAGTATCAATCTTTCAAAAATTTTGAACATTGTGGGAGCAAGCTGATGTCTATATGTTTTTCTCAACTCTTGGAATCTTTTCCCGATTTTCGAAAAGAGGATGTGGCGGTTTCCAATCGCATATTGAGGAAGTGTTTAGGAGTAGATTGCATTAAATATTGCCGTGAGAGCATGGCAATATGTTTTGTTCCAGTTCCTTAATATTATTGTTATTATATTTCATCAATCCTGGGGATTTTCTGTTTTTAAAACGCTGATAACTTCTTGGAGACTTCTCATGGACAGAGATAAAACTTAATTTTCGTTGTTTACTGAACCTGGGGCTCATTTACAAAATACTCACTGTTTTCTATTGTGAGTTGGCATTTTATTGGATGAGGTCGGAAGACTTTCTCTAAGTGGTCAGCTCAAAAATTCGAGTTTTTTCTTCCATCTGAATAGCTTTTCTGGGTGTGGGGAACCAATTTTTCTATTGGTTCTTTTTAAGGGGAGGGTCTATGGTGTTATCGTTTTCCTACCGTATACGATCCTTAACTGTGACCACAGATGAGCACTTGTAATTGCGTCTATTGTTGCATTTAATTGATTGCTGAAATTTGGAATACCTGAATTGTCTTAGCTGTAATTCTTACTATTCTGCATTATTTATTTAGTGTTGATATTGATATCGTTCTACGGTTTCTGCCAGTATTCTCTTATATTTTCCGCTTTGGAGTTAGAATCTAAATTATAATAACCCCGTCATTGGATGGACCTCATATTATGAAAGCACGTCTTTCTGCATTTTACCAGTCAAGCTTGTTTAAATATTCTTAATTGCTGTATTCAACAGTTTTCGATTCCATTTCTAAGATCTTGTACACACTAGGTTCTAAATTACTTCTATGTGGTATTATACAATAGTCTTCTCTCTGCATTAGGTACGCAATTTGGGCCAGACCTTTACAATTGCTATTTAACAGCGTTTTTTAATTTGTTTTCTTCCTACTGGTCTCAACAACATGTTACTTCCCAGGCACTGCGTATTGTGAATCTCGTAACCTGAACGTCGCTACTAATACACTTTGCGAAATATGGCGACTCCATATGCTTTCTGTTAGAAGCTATCTCTAAACAGTATCTGGAACTATATTTTTGAGTTGTTGAAAATGTGTCGCCGCTGTGGGAGTTAGTATATTTTTGATTAGTCTTATAGAGCAATTTAAAAGCCTTTGTGTTCCCTGGCTGTAGTGGTCGCACAACCCCAGCTGTAATGTTTACTATTTACGGTCTCCTATTCATATTTGTCCGGATAATCTGCGTTTAAAAAATTCCACAGACCCAGCCTCACCATTCTAAACGTAACAATCTTGAAAAGTTTATTGTGGCTATTGCATATATGCAGCCTATTACTTATTTTTTCGGTATTATTTATACAAAGTAATTTGTTGAATTCCCCGATTAGATTCTAAGTTTGGCCCCCGAGCATGTTAGTAACAGAACCTTCTCCTGCTTACTAGACGGTATGTATGTATCAGAGATTGCTCTAACTCCAAGCCTAGACGCAGTTTGTCTAAATATTCTGTCGTATGTGTTATAACATTTTGTAGGCGGAATATTTAATACTTTTCTCCCGGCGAGAGGTGGGTTTCCGATTAATAGCTCTATCTTTAATTTGATTACTCTTTATGAAATATATGAATTCATTTTCACTGCGCTTAATTGCCATTTGCTTCCGTTAATAAGTTGTATTCTCCGCAGTTACGTTCCCAGTTTAGTTTTCTAAGACTTATGAATTATAGTTTGAATTTGGGATAATAGCATTTAAGTACTTAGTGTGTAATATTAGATTTAAGTTGATAATCTTGCAGCTTAAATTGTAATCGCGGCGCTAGAGGTTGCAAACTCATGTTTCGCGAGTGAAGGAATGCAGTGAGTTTCTTGGCACTGCGGTGCGTCGTTAATCTGTTTCTTTGTGCGAACTGGAGCAAGTATTGCCCTCCTTGAGTTTTAAGATAATTTTTAAAATTTAATTGAGATTAATCTAAAGCCTTTTTGTATCCGGGCAACCTTCTATTAATTCAGAAGTATATTTGCATTGCCAGTCTTACGCATTCTGAGCCTGCTGTCTTCTTCTACGATTTTAACAATGCTGAATCATGTGATTCTCGGCTCGCATTTCACACATCTGCGATCTTAGCCACAATTAGCCTGTGCAATGCCCACACCTTTGACATCGTTTGCCATTAGACATTTACATCGAACACATAACGTTTTTTTAACTCTATACTAACACTGTAAATCATAATCCTAACTAGGTTGATATGATTCTTCGCCATTGTTCAACTTCTCCTCCAAATCTCAACTTGCACACAACCGGGTGTGGTTCCTATCTGACTTATTATAAAGTCTACCATACTTCCATGGACTTGGAATAGTTTTAGGATTTCTTTTAGTTTTAAGAATTTCCTTTTTAGATATAAATTGTGGCAGGTCTTCTTATCACTACGTGCAGTCATCTTTTGCATGGTTCTTGATAATCGAGTAAAAGTCGAAATCATTCTTTGTTTTCACAACTTGCACCACGGTATTATCTCCAAGTTTCTCCAACTAGGTCTGCTTAACTCACCTTATACTGAGCCTCTTGCTGTTTATGTTGATACTAAGTCTGTGGACAACTTCTGGCGGAATGCGATTTTTTTCGAATTTATTCCTGCATTCAACTTGTGCGTGTGCAGAGTTGATCTCGAGTTCATGGATAAAAATTGAGATTCTTATGTTTGACTTACTGTTTCATTTTCTTCCCCTGTCGACTGTGTCTTGGGGTACCGCTTAACGGATCGACTGAGCGTCATACTCGACGCCCCATATTCCCCAATAACTTCACTTGTCTCCTTGAGCATTTTTCTTTCTCTTCTTTGACGGTTTTTTTTTCATCATGTGATCGACACTTTAATGATGCCTGTAAAATCTGTTCGATCCAACCATTTCTTACTCTTTTTCTCTACCGGTCCGTCCTGGTAATGTATACGACTCTCTCCTGCCCCTCGTGTTAATTTTGTCATGATGTTCTTGCGAAGTTGTATATACTCTCGCGTGGCTCTCTCCCTTCCTGTCTCTGTGATTGACGAGTCAAAGAGGCTCGAGGTAAAGATTCTTGGCATTTAAAATATTCGCGTTCGATGGAATTCATATGTCCTGGCGCTTATCATTAGGTCAGTAGAAATGTTGCGTTAGCCACATATATTGTAATGGAACTACCTCTGTTGCCAGGATAAGTAACAATATATCTGAATGTTCATCCACTTATCTTTAGGTGTTGTTAAGTACTATTCTCTCACCGATGGATAAGCTTTGCGGAAAGTAGAACTACTTTCTGTCTCGAGTTCCCGGACACCATACACCCACTACTACTCAATCACTGCACTCGTCTCAGCTTTCATTAATCACTCCAATTTAATATCTGTCTAGAAGACAGATATTAATACTCCCTAAATAAGTTTTTCAAAGTAGTCCTCGAAGGGATACTGGCCGAGACTGACACGAACTACATTTAGGATTCAAAAATAAATAGTCCGTTGTGCCTACATAGTTAGGCAAGACTAAAAAATACAAAAGGTCTGTAAGATTGCTACTCTATGAAAGACACTCGTAATCTCCTCCGCAGCTTTCTAAGCTTTTTAAAAACTAAAGGAACTCAACTGTCAAGTGTAACAATCCCGATCCAAAGTTAGCAAATCTGCGCCCTTCCCGTGACACCCTAATGCCCTACGCCGATTTGCCATATGCTCCTGTCCCTTTTCGACACGCTCACCCTCGGCGTCCAGAAGATACGTCTTTGCGAATCAGATCTCTTTCTGAACCAACCTGTGTGGGGTCTTTTACGGATAATGGCGATGCACACGTATCGGTGGAATAGTTTATTCCTATTCTTCTTGTTAATGCATATTTGGTATTAGTGTATTTGGATTAATTTGATAGATCGTGTAGAAGCTGCTCCTTTTGTAAAATATTCATTTTCAATACCGTTTATATGTAATATCTCGTCTGTAACAATTTATCACCATTCGTGTTACCACTCCTATGTCATGTTCTCGACGCACCTGAGCCTGCTGCAACGCAAGAATAGAAATGTTTCCTCTGGCAATTATACACCTATAAACAGTTTCATTAATGAACAATAAAGATACTAGAAATGTTGTGAGGTGTATTCTCGGGGACCCTCAAATTGAAAACCAAAAGAAGTGACCGCCTTCGTAATTTTCAATGCGGATATTTTGTTTCTCCAAATATTAATTATCTCAAATAATCGTGGTACTATCATACTTAATTGCTTCCTGTTCACCTTTAGAGCTAATTAATTGTTTCTGCACATATTCAACTGCTAATCACTAACCGAGACAATATAATCTGAGTGTCTAATTTTATCTAGGATATGATTGTAATCCGGTTCAACATCAAGAGGCCATAATAACTCATATCAACCATATTAGACCACAAAACTGTATCACTTTAATCTCGCGAGTCGAAACTGTTGTGCGTCAGATAATGTGTATAATAAACGCCCACCAATGCACAGTTAATTCGAAAGATGCGAGATATTCCGATCACATCACTCTCCATTTCTGCATCATGTCTCGCTGTGTGTGAGACATTCCTATGTCAGATCCATGTTGGAAAAATATTTTATATGGAAAAGTTTAGTAATTGCCGTTTTTCTCTTTTTAATTTCTATTAGAAGATAATCGCCTCCCAATTACAATATAATTTTCCAAACTACACTCTCTTTTCGATAAATAAAAAGAATCAATAGGCCATCCGCTTTATTATTATTCTATTTTTTAGAAATACTTGCATTTAACGAATAATACTCTCTGTAAATCAATTACTTTATCGATAAATTTTTCCGATAGTATACCAGTGTTTGAATAGCAATAGTAATAAAGCAACTAAAAATTTTAAATACCATCCCTTTGAAAAAAATACCGGAGAGAGTTTTAAAATAGAAAGCACCACCAAAAATTTAAGAGACTTATTCTTGTAAAACTTTCCCAAGACCAAATAAAAAAAAGAAAATCACTAATAGATAAATACATCATCAGAACTAATAAAAATGATAGATTTTTCATAATCCATCCAAGAATAGACCCAGAAATCTGACCAAACAAATTCACATCGAACACTTCATCTACACACTCTTACATCACAGCAACATCCGAACGATCTCTTGCTGCCTGTTAAGAAGCTGATCGCTGACTCCGTTTGTAGCAATATATAAATAAACGAATGCAGTCGATCATAAGCATAGATATAACATTAATATCTCAGAAGTATGCGACCTTATCAACGGCATATGACATGTGCATCACATAATCTACCTCCTGCGACACTCACCGCTTACGAATCACGAAGCATGCTCAAGACCATCTTTCATCACCACCCACGGAAGAATATTTGTTATGTACCTCGTCCATACCTACTCAACTACTCCACCGAACAACTCTATCTCCTCGTCTCACTGATATAAACCTGCCTCTGTAAAAATGCCGACGCACTACTGGTAAATACCGATCTCTTAATCGGATTTACTATTACCTGATTGCAAAGACTCATTCTGAAGCTATGTTATATCATTCTCCATACTCTATCATAGACGTGATATTTAAGAACAATAGTTCGTGCTGATATTCAGCAATACTAAGAACCTGATACTGATGTGACATTCTCGCATCTCAGTGTCATCCATATAGCACATATATCACAGCTAGCCTATGATACACTCATATCTACACAACACCTATCTACTCCGACCTCAATCCTCCACTGTGATTACATCCAACTCTCGATATCTCGCGACGATATCATATCTAACATATGTCTGCTATCTCAGTATCGCATCTAATCTCCTATACTCTCTATCGAAGACAATATCCACACTCGATCCTCATACTATTCTCACAGACTAATACACATCCTATATCCTTCAGATCTCTTATCATATACTTCACCGAGATCAAGTATTTCGTGACGCGCTATCTCGACCTTACGCACCGTCTCTTATCACATCTCTATGTCACATCCGTATATAATTCTATATAGCTGTGCCGTCCTATATCACACTGTCTCACCCGCAAGAAATAACAGTTATCTCATGAGTTCTATCGTCTTATAAACTCACACTTCCCATATAGTCTAGTACTATCTGCATCCACCTACTACAATGTACTCGACTCCGATACGCGCTCCAATCTTCTCAAGCTCTGTCTCGAAACTCGTCAGACTCAATACTGCCAAATAAAATCTTGTTACACTCAATTTTTTTGCGCTGTGGAACAAATTTAAAAATCATCCCTATCTTACTAAATTGTGAGGCGCAATCCAATCGCTATGCCTCATTAATTATTCCCTTTTGTTATTTTATCATTCTCTCTATGTGAATCTATTAACTTAGACATTGTTATCACACTTGCAAGCTCTAATTAAACTTGTCGTATCACTAAATCGTCTCATATATTGAGTAGAGCATATGTGTGATCATAACTCTCCTCACAGCGTACATCGTCTCTCCTCTAAGACACTCTGACACGCGCTCGCCTACTGTCGTATACATCTCCACCACACTTGCTCGTTCTGTCAGATCGTATTTAGCGATAGAATCTGCTCTAACACACACACACACGCCTGAACTCGAACTAAGCTGATACCTCACTCACTCTTGTGCGTATCACAGTATCTCATATCTACACACACATCCTCTGTATTCGAACCAGTTAGTGAACTAACAAAGATATCTCGCGTGCAAAGCATGGTACTCAAAGTCGACGCACGCGACGCTAGGCAGTCGGATTAGATAACACAATTGTCTCCATATAGCGGGTAAATATATAAGAGGTCGAATGATAGTTCATCAGCGTCAAACTGAAGATATACTTGTACCCTTACTCCTTATATCTGTATTTTAGTATACATTCCGAACAATCAATCCTCATATCCACACCGAATAATATCATACGAGTGGTCTATGATTATATTGTATGTGGTTATTCTAGCGTTGACTACCACAGTATAATATTTTTATGATACACCTTATCTAGCTTAATCACAGGCTAGCTTATCTATGATAGAGGATTCGTATTATGACTCGTATCATTTTCTCTTCCATAGGAAACGAATTTTTCAAGTTATTTATTTTGCAGGTTTTTGAAGTCAGCAACTTTTATAGTGTTACAAATGTCAATTTCTCAAGATAAATGCCTATTTATACTGAATACCTCCGCGAAGTGTTGCCTTGTATTTCTTGTTGCCTGAATCTCACATTTCTCCTCCGTATAAGCTGTATACGCTTTATACGTATTTAATTTGTCTTAAAAAATGTCCAAATTTCCGCTTATAAAAAAGCGTAAGAAGATAATTTATGAGCTCAGATTTCCATTTATAATGACACCAACAGCAGAACATCAATCCGAAATCAATGCCATAGTTTTTCTATTCTCTTAAGAGAACAGCCCTGTCTTCTCTATTTATTGTGTTAATTGTATAAATGATTATATATTAGTTCTTTTGATTTTGTTGCTCTTGTTGCAGTGATGAGATTATCTCTATAATACTCAGTCTTCCTATGTTTTTATTAATCTAATTGTATTATCCATCGTTATAATAACTATTACCACCAACGCAGACATTTCGTATATGTAAACCCACAACACATAAGCACCTCTATTAGCTCACCTGAATAAACTCTTATTAGAAAATTTTATAGTGTTTTCTTACAATCACGTACTTTAATCTTTATATTGTTATAAAAATATATTTTGTCTAATTTTTAGAGAGTGTGGTGTATCTTATTTCGACGTGTCTCCCTCCATGATTTATTCAAAGGAATTTGGTATATAGAATTAAATTATCTTTAGGCCTCCTGTGTTAATATTTTAGTTCCAAACGACCTGTATATTTTCCCGAAAAATTACCCTAGCAAAGATAAAGTTACAATAGGAATTGTACATGTACGAATAGTAATGCTATGGCGTATAAAAATACCATCTGTTCCCTCTACAGCTTAGAAATTAAAGTTAACAGATCAAAATGGCTTACTTTATAATACTGCAAATTCTGTTCAGATTTCAGCCATCATATTGTAAAAAGTTGCTTGCCAAAATTAACCTATTACATTGGAAAACAGCAAACAAGTTTGCCATTTCTTACCCACTCTACCAAAGAAACAAAAAATAGATTAAGCTCACAATTGTAACAGTATTCGTTACAGCACAGATACAAACAAGTCAATATAATATACCACAAGATATTCCCTCGTCTTCTTTCTACCAATATCGAGAAGTATGAGTAT
This sequence comes from Gryllus bimaculatus, assembly GCA_017312745.1. Classification (NCBI taxonomy): domain Eukaryota; kingdom Metazoa; phylum Arthropoda; class Insecta; order Orthoptera; family Gryllidae; genus Gryllus; species Gryllus bimaculatus. The sequence goes on from BOPP01000016.1 coordinate 12,043,226, forward strand.
ATCAGCGCCAACATTTATAGTGATGAAATTATCTGACTTATCATTATGTAAAATAAAAAAAAAAAGAATCACCAATAATATACACAACGTATTTTTCAAATTCCCTCATATATACCGTTTGAATTAGTAATAACTACATCCGTTCTAAAATATCATTATTTGATATAATATGAATCAATCACTAATATACAGTATGTAATACCCTAGTTAATATAATGACAACGATGAGAGAGTTCCGTTATTATATATAAAAAATTTATGATATCTAAATATATAAAATTGCAGTTACAACAGTCAGATAAGTTGAGGAGAACCTAGCATATCTATGTTGCATGTACTGGACGGAACGAATAATAAATTCAGTATAATATGGCCTAACAACTTTTTCCTGTATTGTTAATTGATGTGCGTGAGAGAAAAAACAAGATGACTTTGTCAAAGCATATAGAAAGATGACTCTCTCTACTATAACCGCTCGCTATACGTCGACCTATGTGCAAGATCTTAACATTGCTTAGCTCGAAGCCTCCTTTTCTCTGTGTGCTTGTATGAGTTCCCCCTAAAATCCCAAAAGATCTATAAAGAAAATTCATGCATAGAGAATGAAAATTCTGCTCCGAGCCTTCCGTAGGTGAGATATGTGCCACCATTTATCTATCGAAAACAGTATCGCGAATAGGCTCCTCTCCGTCTAATACCGCCTCAACATCGTGTTAAGCGTTAACTCTGTTCTCAGATCCACAATCAATCCCCGCTACCCGGTTTCGCAACCGACCCATATGACACCGCGCGGCCCACGAAAGTTATCCCACATTGTGCCAGAGCCCTAATCGGCAATGCAAATAAGGAGCCACCATATGGCTGCGTAATGTACAAATTATACTTCGACCTGTCTTATGTTGAGTGTCCACGTGCCTCCCAAAAGTGCCTACCACTAGATGCCACGGCGTCCATTTGCTTGAAGAATTATCGTCAGTAGATGACTTGTTCTTGGATAGTATGTTTACTCTACGATGCACATTAATATTGACACAAATGTGCGTGCAATAGTCACCCCACGCTCCGGTGAGGCTGACTCTGAACCCTAGCTTAGTGTGTTCATCCAATAGGAATGACTACTAATCATACGTATCGTCCCGAAATGACCTTGACCCTGACGGACTTGACTGGAAAATGGCCTTAAACCTCTGAGTTAACCGACGGCAGCGCGCCGCGGTGACCCAAGAGCTACCATCGATACCACGCTCTAATGTAAAAACTTTGCTGTGCGCTTTCTACATGGGCATAGTAATATAAGTAATATAGAAATCAAAAACAATCCTCAGACGAATTACACTAAGACAAACTATATATATCTGCATCTTCTTAAACAAGATTATTTTGCACATTACAACTATTGGCGTAATATCCATCTTCTTACTGCACACACCGCAAAATCTTCGCGGATACCTCTCCTTAACTCTATCAGCCTTTCGTGCTACATCTACTCTAGTCGCACGAGCCGAAGGCCCCCAGGAAATATTAACTTTTCACTCACATCAACAACAATCGGAAAACCAGGTTATGGAGGTGCAGCCAACCAACATTAGCTATCACCCGTAAAAAGAAAGAAGGCGAAATGCGGTTGGAAACATCACACTTTAAAATATGATCACTAGCTCAAAAAACCCTTCAAACACTGCAAGAAAATGTATTTACAAAGTGAAAAGTATATAGATCCCCCTATAGGTACAATATGGTGCGTCCAGATAGCATCGGACACTCTTTCGGATCAGTATAACCAAGGATCCATCAATAGAGAACAAAAGGGATAGATCAAAAACACCAAAGTATAAGTCACATAAAGAAATCCTCCATTTTATTATACACAATATAGAATTACTATATATAATCAGTGCATAATCAAATAAGGAGCAACTCCACAAACTACATAAGAATGAACACCTCCAAGCGATCTTTAACCACAGCCAAAAGACGCCAAAGTAGAGAGCTTCTCAATTTTAACTTACCTTAAACACTAATATCTCGAAGGACCTTGAATCCCTACGTCAAATTTTATCGAGCAAGTTTTAGTAGGTGAAAACAAAAATATACAATCACCAACTCATTTAATAAGAGTCCCATTCCAAAAGCTATTTGCCATCGTACGTGACTACTAGAAGAAAACTGCGCCGACACTCTTATTCATGAAAAATGAAATGATCTTTTGCAGAACTAAAGAATGAACCTGTCAACTCTAACTATATTCTGCATAGTGTAAATATAGTATAAATAATAAGATCCGCGAAATAACCGTGAGTTTTAGCAATAAAGATATGTCTGCGTGACATTACAAGTACGGAATAATAAATTCAACCTTGTTCTAGATTAATACTTACTATAACCTAGTGATGTTATGCAGATACAAAAATGTTAAAAATAACGTACTGATTAATGTTTCCGAAATGTAAATTCCTAATGAGAAAAACGAAATAGTAAGAAAGGTATTAGTTGCATTCACAGCGATCAATTCGGGTATTGCTTAAATCCTCAAGTGAATGTGCTGTAATAGAGCCAGCCCGTGTGAAATAATACAAACAACACTGTGTTCAAGAGTTGCTAAAATGCAAGAAATCTCAAAACACCTAGAGCCCCTCGTCGTAAACTAGCCCAAATCTCATAAAGTGCATTCTCGAAATATCTTATATAAGAGAATCTTGCTCAAGACATAAGCTTACCAAATATTATCTCTATATAAGTTTATTATAAAAATGCATTGTACTTCTGGAGAAAACTCAAGAGAAGTGTCACTTTGCGTGTCCTCAGTATACGCAAAATTGAGAATAACGAACCAGCTCCGCCCCAAGAAACCTCACTCATTTTCCCGTTCTCCGCTCCCACTGAATTATCTATTGTTTTGTAAATGTAAGCCCCCCCACCAGGTATCTACCAACAATGCACTCCAGTCGCAACTCCCTTAGGTGTTTATCTTAGTGGGTGCCCGTAATCATTCTAAATTACAGGATCATGTATACTAAATGCTATTTATCCTAGCAAGTATCTAATAATTACTTGACTAATATATAAAGATATATAACCATAATCACTCACTATAGTGTGCACTACAGTAACAGGGAATTAAAACTATATCGTGCGAATGCAACAAATGGCAAACTAGAACCGTCGCGATGTCGAAATTTTCTTATTATCTTCCATACACAATGTAACCTCTGTCATAAATGATACGAGCCGTATACCGGAAGCCGCGCACCTCGTCGCCAGGAAGTATTTAAACTATTCACCTAGGACTAACTACAAATTGTTATACCATAATCGAGCAGCACATACTCCAAAGCTGCGTCTCGATCACTCAATGCGTGTATAAGGACTCTAGTTTAACACGGGAACAGTTCATACAATGATAGTCCCTAGCTCAAGACTCTCAGAACAGTCGCGCATAGAGAATTATCTGTAACAAATGGATCCGACCACGAGAATTAATGATCGATATAGCTGCGAGTACAAACCACCCAAATATAAAACTTTTCCATGCTTCAGTTGAAGGAAATTTTTACGAATGAGTGATCTCTCGCGCGCCGACTAATTTTGTGCAGTGCGCGAGCTAAATAGCTAAAAATTAACAGTTTGGGTGACTCGAACCACTACAGCCGATACGACACGAGGCTTCTTCATTAAAGCATTCCTTGGTAATAATAACATAATCTCAGCTATCTCCACGAGCGACACATTTTCCATACATCACCAGTCAGGAGAGTAGATACAGTTCAGAGTATTTTAATAGTACTTCTGAACAAAACATAGATTTCCGCCTTGGTGTCGATCGGAACGTACACTCGCAGCGCTCAGCTCATCAAGACCCGACTACTGATAACATAGTTTTCAAACGAGAGGAAACAAATTTAAAACGACTGTAGGGATACCAATTGTAAGCTTGGCGCCAAAGTCTCGTACCTTGTCGCGCAGAAAACTATTTAGCTCCCAGAAGGTCATTCAGAACCTATTTCAGATCTAGAATGAAATACAGCAAATTAAGAGAGATCATTTAAAAACATTATTCGATCTGTAAATCAGATTGCGGGCCTTATGATAATAAGTCCATCTCTCAAGATACGATTATTAATTTAATTAATTCCAAGCGAAATAATAGAGAAGATGATGGCAAGAAACGACGTAACACGATACAGATCTAAACTAATAAAGTAATCACGAATCAGTAAAAGATTACAACTAGACAAATTCAGTGTATTCAAATTTCACGCAAATCATTAAAGCAAATAACGCAATTCAGGTATCATCTCGTCAACAGAGTTAGCCATCATGGCGAGAACTGATACACAGCCCCCTCTAAAAACCAGATTCAAAAGCCTATTCAAGATGAAGAAAAAAAACTGAAATTTATAGTGACACTTGTGACAATGTCTACCGCATCTGATATTATAGCTCGAATGCCAACCAAATACGGTGTGTTGTAAAGCGCACCCAGGTTTCACTTGAGACAACGAAAACTAAATTTATCTCTCCATCAGAAGTCTCAAATATCACGCGTTACACTAAGAAAATCCCTCCAGGGATTGATGAATAAAAAAGACAAAGATTAAGGTATTCTGAAGAGCACAAACACTATGCCGCTCTCACGGCAATATTAATGCAATTTCGCCTAAATCAACTTCCCAGATAGCATGGAAACCGCCATCATCTACCTTCGAAAACCGGGACAAGATCCAAGATTGAGAAGAAACTAATAGACCCAATCCAAGCCCTTGCTCCCCACATTACAGCCAACCGGTTGTGTGCACTGCGTGGTGGATCGTTACAAAATGGCCGAATTTCGATGAGTCAAGGGCCAATAATTTTTTCTTCCTCTTCGCTTCCTCTTCCTCCTCCTTCACAATTATATTCTCTTTGCTTCACTTCCTCTTCCTCCTCTTCATCATCTTCTCTTCTTCTATTCTCTTCTTCACTTCCTCTTCCCCTCTTTCATCATTCTTCTTCTTCACTTCCTCTTCCTCCTCTTTCATTATCTCTTCTTCACTCCATTCACTCATCTTTCAATCCTTCTTCTTCTTCTTCTTCTTCTTCTTCTTCTTCTTCTTCCTCTTCTTCTTCTTCTTCTTCTTCTTCTCCTTCTTCTTCTTCTCACTTTCATCCTCTTCCTCTTTCTCCCTATTCTTCATCTTTTCTGATTTCCTCCTCTTATTTTCTTTCAACCTGCTACTTTTTCCTCTTCCTCCTCCTCTTTCTCCTCCTCTCTTTCTCTTCCTCCTTCCTCTTCTTCTGCTCCTCTTTCTCGCCTCTTCAAAGTTTCTCCCGATTTTAAAAAATATGTTTTTGCGTTGTCTTTTCATATTTCCGTGTTTACCTCATTATTGTCTTTCCTCCTCTTCTTCTCCTCTTCATCATAATACAATTCTCATTATTCTTCTATTCTCTTTCATTTTCTTTCTTATTCTTTTAATATCCTTCCCAATCATATTTTCTTATTTCTAATTCTCCATAGCATCTTTTGTTCCGTGTCTTCCTCTTCTCTCATCTTTCATTATTATCTTCTTCTTCAAGCTCAGCAATTATCCTGTTACCGTTCAAAGCCTTCCCGTCTTTGTTTAGACGCCTTACACGCTTCGCTAAACCAGACGATCTGACGCTGATCCCAAACTTTGGTGATTACTCCTGTATAGCATTGGCAAATGTCATAATCCAAATAGTTTCGGTTTAGCTTGATCCCTAGTGTGTTGTTTAGATAAGCACCATAACCAAAACTATTCTCCGATGCCTTCGTGATCTAAGAGGTGGTACACTCAGAGATGTATGAGTACTCAGTTCTGCAGCTCGTACCTCATTATCTCTGTTCTGTGCGCCAGTGTCCAAATCTTACGCTATTCTTAAGCATCTGCAAAGCCCATTAAATTCAGCTCAATATCAGTTGGAAAATTTCCAGGATCCATATATACATTACATGCTAATATGGCTACTTAATTATAATGTTTTTGTGGGTGTGGTTGTGTATCTATATAGTTAAAAAATTAATCTGAAAATTAATTAACGTATAAGCCGTTTCCGATTTTCGAGTTTTGAGTTTCAGAATGAATTGAAATATTCAATGTATTTGATTTGTCTTGAAATTCAATGCCTTAGTATGTCCTAGAAACAATGTCGCATACTGCTTCTCATTTAATAGTATCAGAACTTATGAATGAAAAGAGTCGGGGTCATTTAAGCGCAAGTTCCATAAATACATTATTGAATTCACGAGAAACACACGTGAAATTGCTCAAATGGTCGTTTTTTAATTCGCGTAAATTGAGTAAGTGTGGGCTGGCCATTCATCATGGACGACATTCTAACTGAGACACTAATTTAAACGATTGCTGAGCCCAGTCTTGACTCTGACCCTGAGCATTCCAGTTATTATACATGTTACGGCCTTGAATATATTAACTGCCTCGTACAAATCTGCAGAGGGGGGTATCTCTGGTGTCATTCGATTAGTATGTTCCTTTCCGAATTTCTCACTTCAACGTCACCTTTACAATATTAGTCGGATAGTGTGTCAGCGTATACGACGAATGTTTAGATGAACTCTGCCCATGCTCAATACTAATTTAATGCCCATTCCAACGACTCATCACTCTTCTCGCTATTATTAGAAAAACTTACATATTATAAAGGCCTCTTAACACAGTTAATCCATAACTTTTTTAAGTGAAGTTATATTTAATCTAACAAAGTACGAAAAAATTTTTAGAGACATGTAGCTTATACACCACTCTAGATACTAAGAAAATTATATTCACTCCCTTAACTGAAGAAAAATAAGTACACATTGCCGAATGCTGCATCTAAGTCATTGCAAGCATTGACACATAAAACAAATGCATCGATAGCCAACGCCAATTACTTGAGCTAAAATCGTGACCTAAGTGTGCCAAAATATCAAAATATCACAACAAGAATACACAAATCGCTGTAGCAGTCTTTTTCTTATTTACGAAACTATACTTCAAATGCTGTTGTAAAACGCAGAATCCTAGGTTACGTGCCCTGACTAAGAGCAAACATTTTGTGTAAACTTAATCAGTAGTTGACAAGTGAGAGTAATTCATAGATTCACTCTTAAGACCTATAGTCGCTAGATTAAATTTATAGTGCCACAGCTTCACTTAGACCTGTAGATCACGATAAAAGTCAAAATGTCAATATCAATATAATCTTATCTGCCGTAGCAATTACAAGTATCTGCTAAGAGCGCTCATTCCTCAGTTGTATCTTATCTCACGATAATATAACTACACACCAAATAGAGTTTATATCATATTCACGGAGCTAAGGCAAGACATCACCAATATAAATACTTTTATCGTGTATAACTATGAGATCTATCGTTGCTCTAATGAAATTTATTTTTCTATAGAACGCCGAAATAAGAGAATATTACAAAACATATGCGAAAAGCAAAGACTGGTACGCAAATCTATCAAACTATATGGAGATGAATAACGCAGACTCTATCTCCCAAGACACTATGACACCATAAGCTGACAAAAAAAATAAACAACTATCAATATAGGACCAGAAGAACCAACTATCTGACATCATATCTAAATTGTGCTACAGCTCCTCTCATTGCAAAAATTGAATAAAATAAGTTGTACAAATAAAAAAAATGTATGATATGTGATATTTTACCTACATCTCTCACGTAAATAAAATAATAAATGACTATGGTGGAAACCTTCTATCGTGTCTAGTAATTTACTTATCGCATATGGGCGAATAATATATCGTACGAATATACACATACACCAATAATAAATAGAAATCCTCATTAATAAAGCGAATGCCAGCCTCAAGTTAATATAAATTTATAGACAATCAATCATGTTTGTACCGACCATCTCATGTTAACTGACCGCTGCGCAAAACGATCCTGTTCAGTATTGTGCGAAGAGTTGCACAGACACCACTCCATCAATACTCAAGAATACTTTTTGGACGGTATCACCACTACAAATAGTACCTATAAGAAAAAATCAGTAACCAAAGCAACACGTGCGTTGTTTAAATTATTCAATTCCAGAATACATGGGAGCTACGTATGTGGTATATTTCTTATTTCTACCTTCTTCCTAAAACTCACAAATTTTCGATATTGTTCTTTTGCTCTTCACCGTCATACATTTCTACTATAAAAATACTTCTAGCCTTACGACGAATAATGCTGTCCACTCTCTCTCCTGCCGCATCAAACTTCAAATTCCCAAAAGTAATTTCGCCCCCTCGTAAGCACCATGATATAACCATTCACATAATCGAACCCTAAACCTGTAAAGCCATGATAAATCTTTACATAAACAATAAATCATCACAATTTCCCAATCCAACACCTTAAAAAAACAAGAGGTCAGTTATGCTCCACAAATGCCAAGAGTAGTGCCCCATTCCTAACTAATGGTAAATTAACATCTTTGTATCAAGCCCTTGAAAGGCACAATGGCCGATAACAAGAAGAAAATAAATGAAAAAACAAACGATAAAGATTTCTGCATCGATTCTCGGAATAATTCTCAAAAGAATCTCTGTCATTAGGGTAATTTTATATTCATGTGATAAATATCAGAAAACATTGTATCATCATTTACATAAGACTAAGAAAAATAATAATTTGAATAGCTCCCCATTAAATGTCTATTTCTAACCCCTTTAAAAGACAAATTTTCTATGTGTGTTTACAATAACTAACTTTATTCTGCGTATTTCTAGAGGAATTTTGTCATCCCTATATAATTATATCATAAATTAACATAAAGACACTTCAGCAGGAAAATTTTATTGTAAAAACCCACGTTCCGGAAATACATCGATTTCTTCCACAGTCTAGCACCCACAAGAAACAATCCCGATAAAGGTTGTGTATAAGCAACAATGTAACACAACACGTTATGAGTCTTGGATACCTATCTGTGTATAATCATATAAATTCATCTTTTTCTGTATCCCTAGTCTTACCCTCTTTATTATATCCTAGAATTAAGTTATGGATTTAGTTCCATACCACAGAAAAGATATAAAGTATTTTCTCATCCAGAATATGACACATAAAAACGTTTGTTAAAGAAGGAGATTTTATATCAGTGATTTTCGTTATATCTCGAGTATCTTACGATATTTACTAAACACAGAAACGTTTTTTTTAAGGTAAGCAAAAAAATAAGATTTTCAAGAGAAATATTAAACTAAATATTTTTAAGAAACGACCTTTTTCTGAGATTGAAGGGGGAGAGAGCAAGAAGTGGGTCTCGGAGTGATACCAGAGCAATGAAGGCAAAAGGGAGACTGAGAACGCGCTGGAGAAAAGATGGACGAAGAATGCGAGAATTCACACAGTAAGGTAAGAGAAAGTGCGAAAAAATGGAGGACGCCGTGCACCGAGAATGGGCCCACTCTTGATACGCTAAACTTCTTTCGATTCTACTTATTTTTTGATGTGCATTTTTTTTTCTATCCTTTCCATTCATTATTTGCGAAGAGGCAATTAAGATTAGGTCAGCTCGAAAGCAGACGGAGCGAAATCCCAATACATAACGTCTGTACTAAAGAGAATGCTTAAGAATACCTAACTAGCACGACGCATCGTCTCTAAATCAATCCCCAAAAACTCCTTACTGTGTCCATTCGTGTAAGCCCCACCACTAGTTTTTGCATGTAGTTCTTGCTCATAATTTACGAATTTTGCTAAGTTTGAATTCTACGTCAAAAAAAGAAAATACCACGTATTCCAATTGAAAGTGCAACCACAGTGTTTTCCTTTACGTTTCCAATACCTTACGCGACGTGTTTTATCTGACACAGTCTTACTCAAATCGAGTAATTACTCGTCTGGTTAATCGCTAACCTTTTTTTTTTAACTCACCTCATTCAATTGTCACCATTCTAAAAATCTTCGTGTTTTTTCATTGTCCCACCTCACGTTCGTCTTTAGTAATTCCAATTCACACTATTATTTATTGATAGGTGAAGCCCCCCATTAGAATTAAAACTTTTAACTAACTCTTTCTAAATTCGACCGTATGGTCCAGAGTTCATCGGAGGCGGTTCACCAAGTTCACAGAGTTCATCGGTTCACCAGGAGCGGCGGCCCTTCGCCCGAGTGTCAGTGGCGGCGCGGCCGGGCAACGGCTGGGGCGGCAGGCGGCGTGCTGGCATCAACAGGCGCCAGCAACGCAGGACCGGGCATCAGCAGCGCGGTTCGTGGCTGTGGTGGTTGCACCTCAGTGGCGTTCGTCCTTAGTTAGCATAGTCCTTAGTTAGCGCAGAAGCGGCCCGTGATATATCAACGCAATCGCGCGGCGGCGCCACGGCAGTGCCTTAATACATCCACTGGCGCCCCAACGTAAACGAGAGAAACTCGCCCTCGTCCCCACCGCGGCACTTCCACTCGCTGTCGTCTCCTCTATCGGAATGACCGCGCTTGCGGCGCTGCTGCCTCCTCAACTTTGCGGGTCACGTGGCCCTCCCCCGTTTCGATTTCCGAGATTGGTTCGTTCGAGTCACGCCAAATTCCGTTAGAAATTAAACGTCACTCTAGTTTAAAGAAAGGTTGCAGTAGACATGGAAGAATGGAAGACAGCGGCGTCCGTAATTCTCGGCGAGTCACCGGGCGCGGTTCGTAGCGCGCCCCTTTCGAGGCAATAGGGCTGCTTGCCTCCGCATCCTCAGTGCTGCTAACACACACATTGCCGGGCCTCTTTTCATCAACGTACATTAAATAAAATTTTGAAACACGCGTCACAACTTGTCGCCTGCGACCGTTCAATTACATTACATGATTCGTTTAATTGGAAATTTGTAGTTTAGCTCCTATATAATTATTATTTTTGCACCAAATATTTGGTTTACAATAAACTATATTACACATTATTTAGTAGAAATACATAGTACATTATGTTTTGTTTCAGGAGAGCGAAGAACCCAATATTGTAGACGGCCAACTCCCACAAAAGTCTACATGTAGCGTAAAGGAACCTTTTAAAAGAAGAATAAGGTACGGAAAAAATAGTCATCGGTTTCAAAATTAATTTCGAAATTTCAAAAATTTTAAGTTTTAAAATAAAACGGTATAAGTCCAATAAAAATGGTATGAATGGCGGTATAACGAATTAACTATCTTAATGATGTGTATAGTGTAAAGCAAAGAGCTTGAATTGTATTGGTGTTAGTGACTTGTGTATCTTACAGGAATTTTGGGTTCAAGAGAGTAAAAAAATCAATTCTATAGACGACAAACGCCCTCAAAGGTCTACATTTAACGTGAAGGAAACTTTCAGAAGAAGAATACAGTAAAGACAAAAATAGTCATCTGTTTGAAACCATGGTAATATCGAAAGATTAAAACTTTAAATAAAACAGTATAGGTCCAATAATTAATATGAGTATTGGTATTAACGAATGTAATATCTTAAATATGTGTATACATTAAAGTAAAGTGCTTTGATTATTTGGGCGTTAGTCACTTGTGTATCTTACAGGACTTTTGCCATGAATGCCTGTGAATGCCTTGGTTTATAGGTGTAACGCTGGTGTTGGCTTCAATGGGTGTAACGCTGGTGTTAGTTGAAAGCACAATAAAAGCTTCACTCACAAAACAATCCCAAGTGACACCACCATCACCATCGCGGAAGTTAATTTTGCGGTGCATCACATGTTGTGTTCTTTCAGCAACATCTATTCCCTTGTTTACTCGCTGTAGTGAAGGAATAATTTTCTTTGCGTGTATGAATGAGAGAGGCGCGCTGTGTCTACGGGAATTTGCCTAGAAATTGCTCTTGCCTCCATGAAGCCCTTACACTTGTTTCTAACGTATACCTCATGAAGTAATTCCTATTTAACGTAGGATATAGATTGGAAAGTTGGTGAACGTTGGTCGAGTGAAATAAAGTGAAATCTGGCCATCTCGCAAGCATGGTTTGTACTGTTGAGTGTAAGAGGCAATGCTTTTGTTGAGTGTACCTTACTGTGTGATTGTGCAGTGGTACCTTACTGTGTGGGTGGGAATGCCACAGGGTGCCATCTGGGCTACACACAATGAACTCCGCTTTTTTCGTGCTGCTTTGACATTCGTTTATCAATTGTCTTCTCTGCAGAGAATTAGGCGTATTTGTAGGAGCAAGCGTATTTGCTGTACGGTTTTTTATTATGCTAGGTGCTGCGCTGGACATGTGGCGCCATGTGGGATTATCCTAAACACCAACAATCTCTACGTGTGATGCTGGCTTGGGTATTGTGTTTGCTTCTTTACAATACATGTGGTGTATGACTCTGCGCAGGCGCTGTCCGTGTGGTGCCATATGGGCTTCTCCCAGCGACCGCTGCTCTCTGAATGGCTCTTACACGGGTTTGTGCGTAGGGTTTGCCATGCATGTGTGAATGTGCGAAGGCGCTTTGCGTTGAGCGTGTGTCGCTAATTCGGCTTCTCCCAACAACGACTATTCTATCAGTGTGGCTGATGAAAGTTTGTACCTATGTTCTTTTGCCTTACGTGTGTGTATGTGCGTGGGCGCTGTGCTGGACGTGTGGCGCCATCTCGGCCTCTCCCACCGACCACTTTTTAGTCCTTGTGTGTCTGACATTGGTTTGTGCGTAGGATTTCTGCATTACTGTGAGAATGTGCGTAGGCGCTGTGCGTTTTCCGTACGGCACAATCTAGGTTTTTCCCAGCGAGCACTGCTGTGGCCGTGTGTCTCTGACATTGGTTTGTGCGCAGGCTTCTCTACCTTACGTGTGTGAATGTGCGTAGGCACTGTGCGTTGGGCGTGTGGCGCCATCTGGGCTTCTCCCAGCGGCCGCTTCGTGCAGCTGCCGTGTGGGGCCCTTCAGTGGGACTTGCTGTAGTCCACACGGGAGACACCAACTTCTTTGCGCTTCTCCCCCTTCATCTCAGAAAAGTCGGTTTCGACAAGTCAGAGGTGAGCTTCTTGGTAAAAATCTTAGTTGTTGCTTACCTGTAAGAAAAGAACGTGCTGTTGCTCTAAATATGTAACCAATATTAGAGATATACAAAGCATGGGACGTGTACATCTCGTTTGTGCTAAAGAGTTTTATGGTCATCGGTGATCAGAAAAGACGTAAGCTTTGTATCGAATACAATCTAACATTCTGAACTGATAAATAAGATATTAACTAGTATACAGAACACAAATAATTTTATTATGCAGTGGTAGAACGTCGGTAATGGGATCTAAAGTGTTGTGTTACCTTTTCCTTTCACCTCTTTAATCGATGTTTCTTGGTGCCACTAACACTGAAGAACGATGTTTCCGAAACGTGGTTTTACAATTAAAAATTATTCACTCCAATTGTTATGTATTTATAATTTATAGATACGAAAACCTTTAGAAATACGCAGAAAAAGTAGTTATTTAAAAATAGAAAATTGTCTTTTAAAGGTTTAAAATAGACATTTAATGGGGACTATTAATTTTTATTTTTCTTGTTTATGTACTTGTGTACATTGTTTCTGAATTAAACATAATATAGTTACCTACATGGAATGAATTATCAATATTCCGAGAAATCACTGCAGAAATCTTTTCTTTTTTTTCATTTATTTTCTTCTTGTTCGGCCATGTGGCCTTTCAAGGGCTTGGATACAATAGATTGGTTTTCATTGTTTAGGAATAGGCATCCTTGGCCTTTTGAGCTTGACATCACTGGCTCTGTTGTTTTTTTAAGGTGTTTGGATTGGGATTGGGATTGATTTATTGGTTTATTTAAATTTACATGCTTTATATGTTAGTTGGTATGTTGAATGTTTAATATTCATGTGCTTACGGGAGCGAAATGTTATCTTTTGGAATTCGGATTTGATGCGGCAAGAGGTGCACAGCATTTCTTCTTAGGCAAAAGGTATTTGTTAAGTCGAGACAATGTTGATGAAGTATAAAATGCATTTCGAAATTGTAGAGATGTGAATCTTTATTAGATCCCATACGCTAGCTCCCATCGTATCTGGGGATTGGGTATAAACCAGGTGCTTGTAATGATTTTTCTAAGGCATTTGTTTTTGTACCGTCATTGACAGTTTCTCTATTGATGAGGGTGCTGCATCTTCCCGCAGAAGGGCATGCGTATGTTAGGGTGCAGTAAAACTGATGATTTAAAATATCATGAGCTGGCATTCGTATTTTTAATGAGGTTTTCTATTTATATTGGAATAGTGTTTGACATTTCCCATAGCTTTATTGACTAATGCAAGGATACTGCGTTTCCATGTTAACTTTTACGAGTGTACACCAAGATATTTACATTGCGCCTATTGTCCATTGAATCGGCTTGCAATTGATTTTTAAGGGGGCGTTCTTGTCTACGAAGGTGTGAATATTTTCGCTTGGCATTTTTCTTGATTAATTTTTATTCTCCATTGTTTGTCCACGAATTAGCTCTTCCACGATTATTCTATATCCGACTTTGGGCTTTGAAATATTCTTCATGAGCCAGTTGAATAATGCTGTGTCATCAGCTTTGATTAACAGAGCTTAATTTCGGTGTTCTGCCATTCGTGAATATCTGAAGTGTAACATTGATAATGTCGGAGAGAGTAAGAGCCTTGAGTAAACCTGCAGAAATGTTTTCGAGGCGGTTGATAATGTTCATATGACTTTTCCTTGAAATTTCTTGTTAGTCAGAAGCTACATGGATTATTTTTTTGATGTATGCAGACTCCCAATTATACGTAATTATACTAACTTAGTCCTGTATGCCAATCCTTGTTCATACGCTAAGATATGTTTAGAGAAGCTAACTGCTACAGTATGTATTTCTTTTGATGAAAGCTCTCTGCAATATTTCCGTTAGTCTCAGTATTGTGCGCTACATGGAATGTTAGGTCTAAAGCGATTGTTCATGGAATTGCTTTTTATTTTTAACACAGCTGGGGTATTTATTTAGTCTAACTGAGTATCAATCTTTCAAAAATTTTTGAACATTGTGGGGAGCAAGCTGATGTCTATATGTTTTTTCTCTTAACTCTTGGATCTTTTCCGCGATTTTGCGAAAAGAGGATGTGGCGGTTTTCCCAATCGCATTTGAGGAAGTGATTTAGGGTAAGATTGCATTAAATATTGGGCCGTGAGAGCATGGCAATAGTGTTTTGTCATGTTCCTTTATCATTTTGTTATTTATTTTCATCAATCCTGGGGATTTTCTGTTTTTAAACGCTGATAACTTCTTGAGACTTCTGATGGACGAGATAAAACTTAATTTTCGTTGTACTGAACCTGGGGCTCATTTTACAAATCTCGACTGTTTTCTATTGTGAGTTGGCATTGTTATTGATGAGGTCGGAAGATTTCTCTAAGTGGTCAGCTCAAAAATTCAGTTTTTTCTTCCATCTGAATAGGCTTTTTGTGTGGGAAATTTCATTGGTTTTTAGGGAGGGCTATGGTAGTTATTTTCCTCCGTGATACGTCCTAACTGTGACCAAGATGAGCACTGAATTTTGCGTCTATTGTGCATTTAATGATGCTGACAATTTGGAATACCTGAATTGTCTAGCTGTAATTCTTACTATTCTGATTAATTTATTTAGTTTGATGATTGATATCGTGTCTACGGTTTCTTGCCAGTATTCTCTTATATTTTCGCTTTGGATTAATCTAAATTTAATAACCCGTATTGGAATGGACCTATATTTGAAAGCAAGTCTTTCTGCAATTTTACCAGTCAAGCTTGTTTAAATGATTCTTAATTGCTGTATTAAAGTTTTCGATTTCATTTCTAAGATCTTGTACACACTAGGGTTTAAATACTTCTTGGGGTATATAAATAGTTTCTCTTGCATTAGGTACGCTAATTTGGGCCCAGACCTTACAATTGCTATTAACAGCGTTTTTTAATTTTGTTCTTCTATACTGGTCTTGAACAACATGTTACTTCCCAGGACTGCGTAGGTTGTGATCTCGACCTGAACGTTGTCTAATACACTTTTGCGAATATGGGAACTCATATGCTTTCTGTTAGAAGCTATTCTTAAAACATATGCTGGAACTATATTTTGAGTTGTATGAAAATGTGTCGCCGCTGTGGGAGCTAGTATATGTTTTATTAGTCTTATGAGCCAATTTAAAAAGCCTTTGTTTCCTGGGCTGTAGTGGTCGACAAACCCAAGCTGTAATGTTTACTATTTAGGTCTCCTATCATATATTAGTCGGGGATAATCATGCGTCTAAAAAATTCAAAGCTCCCATTCTAAACGTAACAATCTGAAAAGTTTATTGGTGGTTTGATATGCAAGCCTATTACTTATTTTTTCGGTATTATTTACAAATAATTTGTTGAATTCCCCGATTGTTTCTAAGTTTGGCCCGAGGTTTGTAATGAACTTGTCCTGCTTACTAGAGTATGTGTATAACAGAGATTGCTCAACTCAACCTAGACGCAGTTTGTCTAAATCTGTTCGTATTTTAAACATTTTGTAGGCCGGGAATAATTAATCTTTTCCTCCCGGCGAGAGGTGGGTTTCCGTTAATAAGCTCTATCTTTAATTTGATTACTCTTTATGAAATATATGAATTCATTTTCACTGACGCTTAAATGCCATTTGCATTCCGTTAATAAGTTTATTCTCCGCAGTTACGTTCCCATGGTTTAGTTTTCTAAGACTTATGAATTATAGTTTGAATTGGGGATAAATAGCATTTAGTACTTGAGTTGTAATATTAAGAATTAAGTTGATAAAATCTTGCGAGCTTAAAAATTGTAAATCGCGGGGCGCTAGAGGTTGCATCTTCGGGAGTGAAGGAAATGAGTAGGTTTCTTGGACGCGGTGGTCGTTATCTGTTCTTTGGCGAATGGAGCAAGATGCCCTCCTTGAGTTTTTAAGATAATTTTTAAAATTTAATTGAGATTAATTCTAAAGCCTTTTGTATTCTGGGCAACCTTTATCAATTAGAAGTATATTTTGCAATTGCCGTCTTATCGCATTCTGGAGCCTGCTGTTTCTTCTAGATTTTACACATCTGAATAATGTGATTCTCCGGCCGCATTTCACACATCTGCGGAATCTTAGCCCACAAATTAGCCTGTGAATGCCCACACCTTTGACATCGTTTGCCAATTAGAATTACATCGAAGCACATAACGTTTTTTGAAACTTATACTACACTGTAAATCATAATCCTAACTAAGGTTGATATTTCTTCGCCTTGTGTCAATTCGTCCTCCAAATCTCACTTGCACAAACCGGGTTGTGGTTCTATCTTTATTATAAAGTCCTACATACTTCCACGGATTGGATAGTTTTAGATTTCTTTTAGTTTTAAGAATTTCCTATTTTAGAATAAATTGTGGGCAGGTCTTTTATCACTACGTGCAATCATTTTTGATGGTCTTGATAAATCGAGTAGAAAGTGGAAATATTCTTTGTTTTTACAAACTTGCCCGGTATTTCCCAGAGTTCCCAACTAGTTGCTAACTCACCTTATACTGAGCCTCTTCTGGTTATGTGTCAAGTTGTGAAACTCTGGCTGAAGGATTTCTTTTGAGATTTATCTGATCAACTTGTGCGTGCAGATATCTGTTCATGGATAAAATTGGAGGATTCTTATGTTGATTACTGTTTATTTTCTTCCCCTGTGACTGTTCTTGGGGTTCCGCTAACGGATCGAAGCGTGACGTCAACCGCGCCGCGCATATTCCATAACTTACTTGTCCACTTGAGCATTTTCTTTCTCTGTTGACGGTTTTTTTTCACTAGTGATTCGCTTAATGAGTTAAATCTGCACCAACCATTTCTACTCTTTTTTACGGTGAGAATGTTTGTTGCTGACACTCCATAACCTGGTTGATTGTTGTTATTTGGAAGTTAATATTTCCGGCTCTTGCCTTCGGTCCGTGTGATTGAGGAAGCAGAGGCTGGTAGATTTTCGGGAGTTCGGGAGGAAAGTGGGTTTTGGGAGTAAGAATTTTGGTTAAGCCATTTTTGGTAAATGGAATACCTGTTGTTGAAGGAAGTAAACATATATTGTTGCGATTCTTCATATGTTTAGTTGTTTTATTTTCTCCTGTAGAAGTGAAGAAATTTTCTTGGTGTTCCGATACTGTCACGCCGTTAGACTTTCATTAATCACTTCATGAACTGAACAATTAACCCTGAGGTTTTCAAAGTAGCCCCCCGGAGGGGGCCACATTCAACACTCATTTTGTCAAATAAGTCGTGCACTAGATAAGCAATTAACTAATCTAAGTTCTAAATTCACTGGAGCACGAACGGCCCGCACAGGTTACCACTGGCACTTGACACAAACACACTAACACTCGAGTAAGATCTACTACCGCAATGCGGCAGTAGCGGCCGTTAGCCGCGCCCGGCGACAGGCTGTTGACCGTCCGCGCTGGGTGTGGGCGTTGATAGACTCGACTGCTTAGCGATAACGAGCGGAGCACGAAAGAGAACCTTCTCCTACCGAAGCTCGGAATGGAATGAATATTTTCTTTGATTTTAGGGGAACTCAGACAAAAAGGAGGCCTGAGCTACATTTTTGTCTTTCATTATAATCAAACTGATTTTCTAATGCTCCATACTTTGGTATTTTTTCTCACATTCAAATTAAACATAACAGGAAAGTTGTATGATTTTATTTAATCGTCATACATAACAAAAATGTAGCCCAACTACATACTTTCTGGCAATATATCTAAAAATATTTTTAAATACGCAGTTTTCATTAATTAACTGAGTTCAACGAAAATTATACCTTCACCATTATTTAAACGTTCCTTGTTCTATCCATGGGAAATATTGAGGAAAAAGTTAGTAATTGTTTTTTTTATTTCTTAAGATTTGCATAATTCCACATATAAATTCTCCAAACTACACTCTCTTTTTGAAAAAAAGATATGCCTCCTTTATATTTCTAATTTTTAAGAACAGATTGCATTTAACATAATAATCTCTTAAATCAATTTTAACTTTTCGTAATTTTCGAAAATACAGTGTTTGAAAAGAATATAATAAGCACTAATTTTCATACCATCCTTTGAAAAAACGGGGAGAGAGTTTTAAGAAACCAATTACAAAATTTTTGTAGCATAAAAGAATTATAATAACGATATAAAAATAATTTTAATACACAAGCAAATTTGTATGTGTTACATAATACGAAATGTCTGCGTTGTGGTAATAGTATTATAAAGATATAATAATTAATATAAACATAAGACCAATAAATCCAAAAATCTCATCACGCAAACAATGCAACATCCCAAAATAAAATTCATTTACAATAACATAATAAATAAACCAACAGTTCATCCAGTAGAAAGAAAAAAACATAGCTGTTCGATATCTTTGTACTTTGTAGGATATAAATGGAAACAGTATAATTTTTTAACTTTTTTATAAAGGAAAATTGCATTTTAACCAATAAATACATGAATAAGCTACACTTATACGGGTTCGAATGGGATAGCCAAGAATACAAGCAACACTTTGGGATTTAATCACTAAATAGGCATTTATTATTGAAATTGACATTTGTAAACACTATAAAAGTTGCATGACTTCAAAAACCTCAAAATAAATAACCTGAAAAATTACGTTTCCTATGGAAGGAAAAAAAATTGATAAAGAGGATAAAAACCGTGTCTTCAGAAAGCTGCATTGAAAAATGTTAATTTTGTCACAAAAATTTTTCCGATGGCTGAATAACAAAATTCTCATCCTCTCGTTAATTGGAAAAGCATAAAATCTCAGAAGATTCTTTCGAATTTAGTAAACTAAAATACAGATAATAGGAGTAAGTATATCTTTACTAATTTTGCGTTACCCACCCTATTTTACTAATATAGGTATCAACCGTCTGCTCCTGGTATTAGTCATTTTTCGGACATTATCTGTAATTTACCTCCTGTGACTATAGGTTCTCTGCATAGATTCAAACTTTGCCATTTCTGAACGCAGCGCGCGTAATTTGTTGCGTCGCACATTGGACGTCACGACACACTTGCATAAACAAGAAATGTCTTCATTTCTGTTCAAAACAATACTAAAAAAGGTTAGTGTTGACCTTTGTCTGACCACAGGTGACGCAGGCGATCACAGCGGCCAACATCGGCGACGTCGTGGGGCGCCTGGCGCTCATTGTGCTGGGCCTCTGGCTGAGAAGAGTGAACCGACACATTTTTGCCGTTTCCAGCATTAGCACTTCAATTTGCGTCTTAGGTGAGCATGCGCTTTACCACACGCATGTACTACGATATGAATATGTGTACTAGTATCTTATAGCTTATATGACTTACGAGTTAATAAATTAGTATCTTGCCCATCAAACAGTGCTGGAACCATCATGTGTGTGGATTAGCTTGAATAGTTAAGGAAATTACTTTCGAACTACTGAAGTAATTGCTTCAAAAGTTTACACGTTCCGCTCTGATAAACCTATGCTGTATAAATCAATGGGTGACCTTTTCCTTTTTTTCTTTCGAACAAAATTATTTTTCATGTAATCCGCAATACATCGATCCTTCATTGTTGGGGGTGGGGCTGCTCAGTAGGTGATCACGAGGTATTCTAAATTCCCTAGCAATGCGGCGTACTCAGCTAGTGAAGTTGTGTAACAGCTCGGTTACAGAATTGCAATTGCCTCTCCCGCGCAATGTAGTGGGTAGCTTTCTGTGGTTTATCATATCAATGCCATACGAATGGCGAGATATTGCATATTATGACTCAACAAATGAACCACATACTTCGCGTGATCTTCACCTCCTACCCTCTCCCCTTACTTACTTGCACTTACTACATGCATAACACTATCACAGATGTCTGGAGAGCAAAATGGAGCCGAGATCTCTCTAGTGGGGCGGTGGCATGTTGGGTGAGAAACGTGGAGGGGAAAACCAGCAAGTCAACGTGTGTGTTGATGCTAAATGTTGCGTTTCAGCGGAGGAGGTACAGCCCCCTCGCAGCTCTAATTCTGCACCCACGTGGCGAATGGCCAAAGTATTGTAGTTGCAGGGTTGGACATTAAAGGATCTCTCGTTATATCTGCAGTACTAGACGAAAGACACGTAAAATAGTATTTAATGTGAATGATGGTTTCAGGGATATCTTGGCTGACATCGTGGGAAGCAGTTCTGTCGTTTTCCGCACTGCTTGGGATGTTTCGAGGTATGCTGTACGTGACGTTTTTCGTAGTGATAATGGAGATCGTTCAGCCGACGCTATTCCCATCTGCGATGGCGTTATTCTTCTTTTTCGTGTTCTTCTCATCACTGACCATCTCTCCACTTATTGGTAAGTCGACTGCGAATAATAATTTATTTTTACCCGATTTAATGTTTTTGAAAGTAAAATTAACTAGGGACCATTTTTGTTACCATTTATTTAGTATAACACAAGAAGTTGCACACAATAATGGTCAGGTCCAATGAAAAATTATTTAAATAATTTCCGATGGTTTTATTAGCAAAACAAGAGTTTGTAATTTTGATAAAATAAATTATTGTTAATGTTTCGAATTTAAGATGTATAACAAAGAAATGACTTATCTTGATTGAAGCACCAGCCTGAAGAAGAGAAAAACAAAAATTGATTTAACATGTGCTTTATGTAATTGATTATTTCACCCATAAGTTACTCGCTGTCATCCCATTATAAAGTTATTCGCTGTCATCAGTAATTAGCGGTGGGATCTAGGAAATAGAGTGCCGAGAGTCATTATACTTCAAAAGGTAAGGATAGAATGAGTATTCGAATTACAGAGAGGATTCTCGAGGCTGGTTTCTGTAACTTCCATGTTCCACAAAGCATCGTCAAGAGTGTTTAGCACAAACAACAATTTCCAAAAGCGTCACTGACAGAATATGAATGGCAATCAAATATAATATAATTCAAGATGACCCTAAGCGAAAATAGCTCAATACGTTCATATACAAATATTTCATCTAACACCTGCTATCCGTTAAGTTACACTAGTTACATTTAGAGACGACTCCAAGAGGTCAGAACTCTGTCTAGTAATTTCCAGATATGAACTAATTTCTTTAACCCTTTTCCAGGTTAATTAAACCAGTATAACAGTAACTTGGGTTTGCAATTTCTTCCACACTGGCAACAACTACCCCCAGAAATAATTTAGAACTACTTTCAAAGAAGACGTGGTATAATGTACACTATTTGAGTCTGAATAAGTAAGTGCGGAATTGGTGCGCAGGGCTGGTACAGGACACAACGCGCAGTTTCTTGGCCTCCTTCTGCAGAA
Source organism: Gryllus bimaculatus (assembly GCA_017312745.1). Lineage (NCBI taxonomy): Eukaryota > Metazoa > Arthropoda > Insecta > Orthoptera > Gryllidae > Gryllus > Gryllus bimaculatus. Next base: position 12,065,476 of record BOPP01000016.1, read on the forward strand.
AGAACAGAACTGTCCCTCAGGGAGCCTTAACATAACCGGAATATATAACTTAACGGGCGCGTGAATTATCATTGCATGGAAGTCAAACGCATGCCACCCTTGGAAATGTCATATGTGGGTAGGCAGAGCTGGTGCAAGACATGACGCGCAGATACTTGGCCTCCTGCAAAACAGAACTTCCGGAAAGATAGCATTTCTATTTTCGATTTCTCTACGTTAACAGTTTTTAATCAGACGCATGCACTAGCACAACATGTAACCCTAACGTACGCCAGCCTTTGTAATGCCGTGCGTTGGTGCGCAGGGCTGGTGCGGGACGTGAGTGGCAGCTACCCGGCCTCCTTCTGCCTGGTGGCGGCGCTGTGCGCGCTCTTCCCCGTCGCGTGGCCTGCGCATGCGCTGTGGCGCCGCTTCACGCGTGAGCAGCGAGAGCGCAAAGGATCTCCAATTTCACAGCGGACGGATGCTTACCAGCAAGTCTCTGACGCCAACGTTTAACAGCAGCAGTGGACGATTTACATACATTCACACCAGCTAACTATTTATCCCTCTTAATAAGCCTTTTTTTATCTCACCTTTCCCTTCTTGGCTACGTTGATTACGCTGTCCGCCTCCACCCTGCTCTAACCCGTCCTTCAAGCAAAAAATGGTTGGCCCATTTCTCTCACCTTTTCTGTTGGCGCGCTTTGCTTGTCCCACCGACAACCCTTGGCTACAGGAAGCTTTATTATAATAATTGTATATAGCATCCCCTTTTGGCCACTACTTCTGAATGCGGTGTTCCATTCAATACAAGTTGCTGGATGCTTTAGATAGAGTTGGACTGGAAATGTCACAGTATGATTTAGAATTTATTATGTGATGAATGTCTGCGCATGTCCCAACGTAACTCTCTAATGTCAATTCAGTATCGTACATGACACACAACACCGTTTTTTGTTTTGCTTGTTTTCCGTGCAGATGCTTGAAATATTTTACAAACATCTGCAACGTTTCTGAATCTAGATTTCTTTCTTTGTCTTTGATTTACATGTAAGAGAGTTACATTATTGCAATTAATATGAACTAATATAGATCGCGTTGATGGATGTGAAGCCATTGTTTGTAATGATTCTGTAGTGAGATAAATAAATCGTGTTTTAAATATTCACCAGTGTTTAATATATAACATTGTCACCCAGAGTAGGACAAAGGTAACGCATTGCAGGCTAAAGAGTTGTATAAAAGATTAGGGATGTCACAGAATGGCACATATTTTCTCTTTCAATTTACATTTTCAACTTTTGGTTTACTATAGGTTGTGGGTTCTGCTCTACTTGCTTCAAAGTTGCTACATTTCAGTAATAATAATACATTTTTTACATATTCTGGGACCATTACAGAACAGTAAAACATACTAGTTCTATATGCAAATTTTAATAAAAAAATTTGGAGGTGTTCTTGAGAAAATGTCAAGAGCATTTCTGAAAATCCGCAATTTGGAACTCATTTTCATGGAAAAGTATTAAATTTCTTAATGTTTTATTAGAAATTATTTGAAACACCTGTATACACAAATTCAGTATTAGAGGAACGTAATGCAAACATTACTGATGTGAGAGAAGAAATACCTTCGTACATTTTTAAATATTAAAATAATAAATCTTCAAAATAGCAAATATTCCATAAGACTCAATGTATGTAGATCTATGAGTGCAAACATTTTAAAGTATTAGAGCCGTTTTAGAATAAATGTTATTTGGGCAAATTTGAGAATCCGTATTTTTAGGTTATTTTTAGTTGGAAACTGTTGATATTTCAGAGATGTCATAAGAAGTCAGTGAATCATTCTTTCTTACAAATTCAATATTGAATGAAAATACGCCTGAAGCCAATATAAAGCACCAAATAAACTATACATATTTTATATTTCCTGTATACGTACGTATATACGGAGAAATACGTACTGTTTGTCTGTCTGTTCGACCGTTTGTCTGTCTATAGTGTATTGAACGACAGTATCGTCTAAATCAAGCGTAGGATTTTTTCGAAGTTGAAGAAAGCCCTGTCCATTTGGCCTGTGTCGAATACCTGCGACTTTGAAAACCTATCAGTATTTTTTGGGGTTACTTTATCTGAAGGATCTGGGAAATTTTCATTATTTTTCAAATATGGCTCAAATTTTTTCTTTAAATTTCTTCGAACGATAAATACATTTATAACGGTGGCACAGATCCAATTTTCACGCGTAACTCTGAATTTTCAAAATTTTCAGAAGTTTGAATGTACCGCGTATATATTCAAAAGTGCAATTAGCACTTTCGTTTCGTAATATTTGAAGATACAATTTGGATCCGTTTTAGAAAAAATGGCGTCTGAGCCTTTCTGGAAATGCGGAATTTTAAACTAGTTAGGAAAGAAAATTGGTGAGTTTTTGAGAAGCCTTATCTGGCAATATTTAAAACACATGTAATCATAAATTTATTAAGGTGTTTGAATTCCAGATTGAGTAAATATTAACAGCGTGGTAAACAAGAAAAAAAGCAACTTTGGACGAGGTTCTACTGATCTTTATTATTCTTAGTATAATATATCCGTTACATTATTAGGAAATCAAGAAATGAGGAACCTTTAAAAATATGTATCTTAGGCGGCGATAGAAGGCAGAAGGCAAGAATATGCGGCAAGTGGGTCGAGACTAACGGAAATAGAAAACGAATACGGCAAATTCTGTGCCATTTTGTAGCACCTCTAGTTTCGGGCTATCATGATGAGCGTAAAAAAACAAAACCATTGTTATACACATCACCATATGTTAGATAAGCATTCTTGGAGTAATTTTTCTTTTTTGCGACTAGTGTTTAATGTATATTTTTAGTACATAAATCCGTCACACAAGGTCACGCAGCGCTCCCCCTGCTAGCACGCGCCCGAAGAAGGGATGCGATCTTAGTATTTGAAGACAGAAACATATTCTCAATATTCACTAGCTTGTTGAAGTGTTTTCGCTCAACTCTGCTCGCAAACCTTTCGTATTTTTACTTTTTGTATTACTTAAGAATTGGCTATACGGATTAGTTATAATTATTATGTATTGAAACAATTATTGTTTTTTAACGTTATTTAAAAGGGTGTCATACCGCAGCAAATTAATAGACTCACTGCAGCAATAAAGCACATATTGCACGCAATATTTATCTTAAACTACTAATGTATAAATGCAATGTGCAAGATATAAACGAAAGAACTAACTACGAAGAAAAGAATCACATAAATGAAAAACATTTACATTTTGAAAAAGTCTTACGTATGGTTTAGGCGCTAGTGGTGTTCACAGCCAGACGGACGTTTTGGAAAACAACACCTTTTTCGGTAACAGGAGGCACTAAAACGTAATTTCCGGTGAAATCTATACCACACATATTACTCCATATATATATATATACCCGTATTTTGAGTGTTACTGAAAGATATTTTCTGGTTCAAATTTCCTGATCGTGAAAGGGCATAATGTTCTTTGCATTAGTAAATCAGAGCTTGTAAGTGTGTTGGGGGAGGCTTTTACGTGTTCTACGATTTGTGTGGAGATAATACACATCCTGCCGGTTTCGCAGTAACATGTACGCCAATTGTAAAAAACACAAATATAGACACATACAGAAGTCGAAAGCGCACATCACACACAGCTATATTCTTATAAGATGATATAGTTCATTCACCACGCAATTGAATCGATTTTAGTAATAGGGACTAATGAAAACCCTGAGATTGGTGGATAGAAGTGTACTAGAAATGTCAGACCTCTCTCCACTATTATCGTGGTAATATCGAGATTTTGGGGAAGTTCGAATGCATGCTAACATTAGTTCAAATGCTATGTCGTTATTAATATACACAGGTAGAACACCATTCGCTAAAACCCACATACTATACATAGGGTTTGATAGTGTGTATGGAGGCATCTGTAGTATTAATATTATTAATAATACGGTTTTATTGAAGACGTTTTTGAAATCAAGACCAATTAGCACGGACCGTTCTGTCTCCTTATTCGCATTTTATCCGTGGAGGTAAAGTTGCATCGGACAGTTTCGCTTTAGCATGAAACAATTCTTCTTTATCAACTCCCCTTTAGATGACGCCAAATTTCTATCGCAACACGTTCGATATTTTGTCCCAGATTTCTTTAGGATGGTAAAGTTTCTAATTACAGGTATTTCGTCTGTTTTAGTTTGTTGGGAACGGTGGCAAGTCCGGGGTTATAGGCGACATTGACAATCATTCGTTAAGTTTGTGCACTTCCAAATCAGGTGGGTTGTACGGGACTCAAATATCGTCTTAACACGGCACGTTGCTAGGATTCTGGTTGTTTAAAAAACAGGCCTATAATCTACACTATGCTGGAGACGAGAGGTTTGTTGATGTGTTGTCTACCGTGCACATGTTCTGGGTGGATTTGATTCGTTCATCTTGTTAATATAGTGGTGGTCCCCTTAGAGTTCAACTGTTTAGGACACATATATTATTGTATGAAGAATACATCGCTTCATTCGTGAAAAAGTCTTTGGTATTACAATCTAGAATAGATAGAAAATCAAAAATTCTTCATTCATAGATAAATATGTATCGATCATTGTACGGGAAAAGTATCATACTAACCACTACTGAATATGAAAGATTGAAAAGAATTCCTAGGAGATAGCCCCAATTGTTCTAACCTTTAAATTCGACGGTAAAAATTCTTTTACCATTATGTAGGAAGAAAGGGGTCGACGATCAGACCTAGGGACACAATAATGAAGTATGACACATCTTTTAATGTGATATTCTCGTGTATTTATAATAGTAAAAGGTATAAACCATATTAGATTATATTGGTAACGCGCAATCGGAGGGTTAGTGGTAAAAATAGCTGGTTGACTGACCAAGTAGTAATAGGGAACGGAGACTTTTAATAATTGACTTTGGGTTACATCTTGGAACACAAAAAATGCATAAACGATAATTGTAATTTATACTTTGTTAATTTACATTGCTAACGGAGAATCAATTGCTACAGACTACATGTATATTATACCTGGTGAAGTTAGGACAATCAATTTGAATAAGTAATAGTTAATCGATTATTTTAAATCTCAAGTATACAGTATGTATATCAGAAGGTTTGTCTTATACTCTAAGGTTAAAAAATACTCTCTAATTATCTGATAAGTAATCGTCGTACACAGACTAAAACTTAGTGAAGCATTATTGTATTCGAGCAAAGGTGAATTCGAATGGCGGATTACAATAAATAATCGTAATATAGAAGCCAATGTTTATATAATTATTACAAATTCAACTCAATCAGCCAAAGAATGTTCTTCTTTCGAGAAGCAATAGATAAAGATGAGGCTGGGTGGAATCCGGGCTTTGTAATTAGCGGCCTAGTCTCATTACTCGAAATACTTTTACGAATGGATATGTGCTGCCCAACATTGAGGTTAGAGGTTCGTACAGCTCATTCTAAATCAGCAGCTTCTAGAATCTAATCGTTTCATCAAGAATACGTTTTAGTGAACTGTTCTTTATCTCTTGTGATTATCCTTGGAATTCATCTTTCGCTATATTTCTATCAATTTTTGTTAGAGATTGGGTCATGACTGAAAGTTACGGGATTCATAGGCAGCAGTGTTTTTCTGATATTCGGACGTATTACATGGATCATCGGTTTTAGGATATGAATTGTATGATTGTAGGCATATCAAAGAGAACTAGAGGAGGTGAGAGGATAATAACAAGGTAATATAAAAGATTAGTTTTTACTTTTTTATGCTTGATTTCATTTATTTATAGTACGTTTTGAAATTAATCCAGAGTTGTGTTGTAAATTTTCTGTGGTAGTGTTCTAACATTAAAGTGTATAGGGACAACAGTAACTTGTATCTAATACTTAAATGGGCATTAACAATGCGCGGCCAAGCTCTTGCGTGAGCACAGGTGCTGCAGCAATACAGCGGCAACACGAGACGCGGGGGCGCCTGGCGCTCCATTGTGCTGGGCCTCTGGCTTGACGAGAGTGAAACCACACATATTGTTGCTCGTTCTCAGCAATTGAGCCTCAAGAATTTTGCGCTCTTAGGTGAGCATGCGGTTTGCCCAACACACAGTACACGATTGATAGTGTACTGCGTACTTGCATGTATGACATAACTCGTTTAGTAAACTTAATTCTTGCCGTCCTGACAGTGTGCTAGAATTAGCATGAGTGGGACGTTTACTTGATTGTAAATTCCAGAAATAAACTGTTTTTTTTTTTTTTTCTAACTACTAAGTTTATGTTCCAAGTTTTAAGTGTATCATGTGAGAACCCTGTGCCGTTCAATTTGGAAGTGACACCCTACATTTATCTTTTAAAATATATTATAGTGGTGAGTTGTCCGTTGGCATTTTCAATGAAATAATATATGCGTGTCATTGTGAAAAATATTTTTTTATCAAAGATATGCAGTTTTTCGATGGCTTAGCCATCATCGTCAGTCTTTCTAGTACGGCAGAAAAAAAAACAAAAAAAAAACGTGAATATTTTTTTGGATTTGACAACAAAATTTAAAATAAAAGGTTATATAATTTACATTTTTCTAGAAAATCATATATTTAAAACATAAGGAAATGAAAGAGAGAAAAGTTATTTAATACTAAGGGAGTGATTGAAATTGAATTAGAAAACGTTAATTTTGAGAACGAAAACATGAAACGTAAGTTGAGCATTCTTTAC
>BOPP01000016.1:12080524-12117498 GCA_017312745.1 Gryllus bimaculatus
TAAATGTTGTCTTTTTACCAGTAACCAAATTGTTTGTTTTGAATGCCCATGCATGCTTTGGCTTACAAATGCCTTCCATCAACTGGAATCATATGGAAAGGGAGTAGGACCGAGAAACTGAGCTAGAGCCGGCCGCGCTAACCGCGCGTTTCCCTACGCCTGGTTGTATTATATCAAATATATATATATATATATATATATATATATATAATATATATATATATATATATATATATATATATATATATATATAATATATGATATAATATATATTATATATTTATATAGATATATATATATTTGTCATGAAATATTCAAAACCTCATTTTAATGAAAAATCGTTCCTTCTATCTTTAGATTTTGGATGGATTCTAATAAGAAGCGAAAGTCAAGCCTGAAATAATCTTCACCTATAAAAAAGAAAAAAGATAATTATGACTGTTCGTTTCAAGATAAATGGCTGACAGACTCTTCTTGGTTAATAAAGGTCAACCAAACAGTAGGTAAACGCTCTTTAAGCAGTTCTTCGTTCATTATTAGGCATGACGGCGTCAATGCTATTGAAGATCACGAAAAAACATTGAAACATAAAGCAGCAGTAAGAGTACGAAAAGTAATCTAGTTTTAACTACATTTCTAACGAAAAAAAGAAACCACCGAAGAATTAAATGTTGCTATAATAGAATTGGCACAAGTATTTCATGGTGTATCTCATCACCACTGTTACTTAAGTATGGACTGCGGTATGAAGATCAATTCAAAATTGTACTCGCATTCCAACCTTGGAAAGAAAGTGCATTGTGGAAAGACGAAAGCTGTGTCTCTAGTTGAAAATGTTCTAGCACCAAAGTCTATTGAAATGGTACTGGCTGAAATGAATGCTGGAAAGGAATCTGCGGTTAATTTCTCAATCGCAACTGATGCTTCCAACAAAGGAAATGTAAAACTTTTTCCAATCGTTGTAAGATATTTCGATATAAATGTGGGAATCAAAGATCGCATAATTGAGTTTTATGAAGAAAGTTTCGAAACTGCGAGACAAGCTATCACCACTCGGTTAACATCAACCTTGAAGAATTGCGGATTAAAATGTGAGACTGTGTTTAAAATGTGTGTGAATTAAGACGTGAGTTCATTTTCTGCGGACAATGCACCAGTGAATTTCGGGAAAAACAACTCTGTTTTCAAGAAACGTACTGATTTAAACACTAACATCATTAAAAGCAATTGTAACTGCCATGTAATTCACAACGCTGCGAGAAATGCGTGTAAATCACTGTCGTATGATGTTGAGAATTTCATATTAAAAGTTTATGCTGACTTTACAAACAGTACGAGAAATGTAAGACAATTAAAGGAATGCTTCGAGTATCTGAATATGGAATACAATAATGTTTTAAGACACGTAGTAAGAAGATGGCTCTCTTTATTTCACGCACTTGAGCGCCTATTAGAATGTTGGCCCGCAGTTAAATTTTATTTCATAGAACAAGGTGAGGATGAAAGAATAAAGTAGTTTGGAGTTTTGTTTGTGATCAAGAGGATGAACTTCAAGATGATTTGAGTTCCACTGTGTCTTTACCGGAATGTTATTTGTATTTCATACATCATTTTATATTCATCATGACACAAAGCATTTTAGTCCTGGAAAAAAATCTGTCATGATATAATGGTCAGCTTAAAAGAAAAATTGGAATGCAAACACAGGGATAAGTTTTTTGGCAGCAAAGTTGCATCCGCTTTAAAAAACTTGTGTCAAGAGAAAATGGTAAAATTCGAAAAAGAAGCTTTACAAGTGTATGCGAAAGCAATCGCATATCTTGAAAAATGGTACGATTTTGAAAACAGTCCGTTTCAGTACTTCTCTATCACCAATTTTAAAAAGGAACCATCGTACGATGATTTTATTGATTCTGCAAAGATTTTGGGTCTCCATATCGATGAAGATGCTTTATACGACGAAATTCAGCTACTCTCCAAAATAGTGCCTGCAATCAAAGATCTTGACGCCCCGACAAATAAAAAATGGGTGAAGGTGTTTGCATCAGGTGATAAAATATTTACAGAGTTGCCTAAACTTGTCGGAAAAAATGTATCTATCCCAGTAAGCAACGCTCCTATTGAGAGGATTTTTTCGATAATGTTTAATGTTTGGACCAATAATCAAAACAAATGAAATCTAAGCGTCGCAAAATCTGAGTTATTTGTAAAATTGTACTACGACTTGACTTGTGATCAATTCATTAATTTTCTTAAAAAAACCTGAGCAAATATCTCTGCTAAAAAAAGCTCTGAGCAACGAAAAGTATAGCTGGAAAAAGTAGAATGTTAGCAAAGTGTAACACTATTTTGAATAAATGTTAATTATTTATAGATCACTAGAAACCAAAGATATGTAAATATATTATAAAGAAATAAATAAAAGTCTGCGTCAATTTCTTTTTAGATTTCAGTAATTACCCCCCCCCCGGTCGCAGCGGTCTCCGGTTTTCTGGAATTGGCAAGGTGGCAACCCTAGTTGGTGCTAATGTGAACAAATAAGCCTATTATACTTGGACAGAATAACATGCAGGTAGGGGTGCAACAGAAGTTTCATCTGCACTGCTGCATTTATTACAATACATACGATGTACTGCAATCTCAAGATTGAAACTTTTCTGTGATGAATGTGGCGGTCAGAATAAGAATAATATTGTTATTCAAAAATTAAGGTCTTCTTCAGGAACATTTGAAACAATATTGAAGAGACTGCCATGATCTATACAACTATTCGAGAATATAATTTCCTTCCCGTTGATAGTTTTTGGAAGAGTGGAGAAGTTGATTACAAAATCTCCTCCGTAACAGCGAAAGAAGAGTACTATGGCTTGTACGAGGCAGTTGGTGAAGTACGTAAGCAGGATGAAAATTGGCCACTGTTTGATACTGAAAGTTTATTTAAGCTCTTTAAAAACATTGAGATGATGTCATCATAAAGAAGAATTTACATTAAGAAAGAGAAAGACAACAATAATTGTAATTAACTGATACTTGTAAAACTTAAAGCAGACCATTTTTTTAGATTTTAAAGTGACTTTGAATCATTCAAAAGAGTTCAGAAAAAAGACTGGCCAACAGTAAAATCTTTCTCAATTCCTGTAGCAACACTATCACTTAAAAATACAGTAAAAGCAGCAAAGATGTATGATATCTATTCGTTGCTACTCACTATGAGAAAAAATCTCTATTCTGGTTGAACATCACTTTGCATAAGATGCGTGTGATGATAAAGATGATGATGATTATGAAAAATACGAGAGATCTAATGAACTTGACTGTTTATAAACTGATATTAAACTTCATTTTTAAAATAGTTTCTGATGTCATGAAAGTCATTATTATTACAATATTTTATAAATAAAAAGTAGTAAATGTTGAGTTATATCCTTTGAATCAAGCAAAAGCAAACATGTGCATTGCACTTTCACTAAAAAAGTGGCATGTCCATTATATCAAATCAAATAAGAACATGTCCGTTTTTATAGTCGTAATTACTAGTTTTTTTACATTATTTACAAAAGCCCTCGAAGGTCTGTCTTCGAGCTAATGGCTAGTTATTTTGCAGAGATTTTTTGGATAAAAGTAAATTGATAGGAGGGAGAAATGAACAGAGCTCGGAGTGATGCCGAATTCGTTATGAAACCGGAAGTGAGGTACATCTCAGGAAGAAATTTATTTTTGAAAAATCTGCATTTTATGGATATTTGATTTGCTAGCTGAGGCCCAGATAGGAGAAGTTGAGGATAGGATTCGACGAATCATTGATTGGTATATATGACAAGATTAATGAAGTCGTAGGGGTGAAGTATTTGAGTATGGGCTGTAATTGGTGGATTCTACACGTGACCGGAGTTATTCGGAGAAGAATATTGGATTTGCAAGCGAGACACCTATCAAAACGTACGCGAAGGTGTTTGACTGGATTGTTGCTTGGGAACCAAGGTATATTTTCTCCTTGATACTTGAAAGAGTGAGAATTTTTTGGTCTGCAGAGATGCAGATTTTGGCCCTATTTTTGGATAGGTTTATCTGGATGGGCCATTTCTTGAGCCAGTCGGAGAACTGTGAAAGTTGATTTTGCAGGTCTTGTTATGCGGCGGTAATATCAAGGTTTGAAGAATATAGCGGTATAATCATAAAATTTTGCACTGCAGTTATGTGAAGTAGATGATGTCGGCGGTATAGATATTTAACAATGCGGGAGGGGGAACAGATCCTTGGGGTACTCCTGCTTTTATAGGGAAAGGTTATGAAAGAGCTCTGGGAAAGCCGACTGAAAAAGTGCGATCTGCAAGTATTTTTTTGCTACTATGAATAAGGCCTAGGAGTGTTCCAATGTGACTAAGTTTGAATAATAGCCCTGGATGCCACACGATGTCATAAGCTTTAGCTACATCGAGAGAAATTACGACTGTTTTTCTGTTCATGAACACCTTCAATTATACCTTCGGATAGTTTTAATATTTAGTGATTTATGAAAAGTAGTGGTTGAAAACCGAATTGGTGTACTCGTAGAGGAATGGCTTGGTGTGAACGGAAATGGTAGAGTAATCTGGCGAGGATTCAGTTTTTAAACAGTTTTCCTAAAAAGAAGGCAGTAGGTATATTGAGCGATAAATTGACTGGTCGTTTTCTTGCTTGTCTGATATCAGAATATGAATTATGTGTGCGTGTTTCCATTTGCGAGGGTAGTATGACAAACAAAGAGATGCATCGAATATTGATGTTATGTGTTAAGTGGCTGTGTATGGATGGCGTTTAAGTAGAATTAAGCCGTGGCCATAGGGAGCCTTTGGGAAATCGACAGATAAAGAATGACAATTTCGTTGGGAGATATACATTTTGTGCATCTTGGGACTTGTTCTATTACGTCGAAATTCTTCGAGGAGTAAATTATCAAGTAGGAGGTTTCTGAAGGATGGAGAGTGGAGTATTCACCTAATACTTTGCTATTCACTACAGGATGAGTTTCTACGGACGCCGCAATTGTTACAGAGAGTATAATAGTTTGTTTTCACCAGAGACGGTGAGTGATATCCCTCAGTGTGTGATTGGTTGGGTTGTCATTTTAAGTTTGGAAGTAAAGTAATTGGGTGTTAGTGATCGCCAAAAGTTGTCTTAGTGTTTGTGAGTAGATTTAGATTGGAGTAAGCTATTAGGTCTAAACTATTGAAAATGGTATTGGTGAGGTAGTCAATGGCTCTGCAAATTTCTTGAGAGTTTTTTAGTTAAGAACGTTATGCCACGATTCGAGAAATCAGCATCTGAAAATGAGGTAAGTTGACTTTTTGTGTGTAGTAGGGCTTGGTTGAGTGATCTTCGATTAATGATGTATTTAGAAAGAAAAAAAGAGTGCAATGCTTTAAAGGGAGACCGATGTTTGTGGCTACTATAATATTATATCTAATGTTCGTAGAGATACCGAAGTCGAGAATGTGTGCATGTATTACATACTGATAACATGAACACATTTCATTAAGGAAAACATTTATCCTCATAATTTTAAAAATAGGAAGACGCTGAAAGAATTTTTGAATTTTTTCGGGTTTCTAAAAATAGTAATCCATAAACATTAGATTTTCGCTATTTTTTTCAAAGTTCCTTAAACTATCCAACAACACAATTTAATCTAAATCGACAGAGTCGTTTTGAACATTGTTTAAACAAAATTTAAATATATTTTGAACATTGTTTAAACAATATTTAAATATATTTAACGCAATATTATGCAAAAATACTCAAAGTTTGAAAATACTGAAATATTTGAAAAATTTTGAATGACCTTATTTCCAAATCCATCTTTACGATACAGATTTTATTAAGAGAAACATTTCCTTGAATATTTCATTTGTCGGAAAAAGCCGAAAACTATTGTGAGTTTTTCAATTTAAAAAAAAGCAGAAATTTAACGCAATGGGACCTTCATTATTCCCTTAAACTTTTTTTACATTTGTCAAATATAAAATTTGTTTAAAATAGCTGGCTTCATTATTTTCAAAATTTTGAAAATCTGCCGGGAGCTACACTATTTTACAACATACTAGGGTTTGAGGTTATTCTGAATATATACTACAAGATCATACGGCAATAGCGTACAAAAGTGAACAAAAAAGATTGGATGAGATATTGCTTTCGATGGTGAACCTGTCAACAAAATGATTTGCGATGATGAGAATCTAGATGGCAACGATTCAAAAGCTTTTGGAGCATGAAAGGAGCTGAAAAAGAGAAGAAAAAGTGTTCAAGGACACCTGTTCAATTTGAGGAGAAATTGGGAAATGTCAAACTTTGGTTCCGGATTTGTTCGTACTCTGAGTGGACGAAAAAAAAATTGCAGTGCTGCCAAATGTGCTGAAAACTTTATCAGAGATTATAGTACCAAGTTCCTACGAAAATATTAAGAAAGAATTAAGGAAATGTTAATGTTCTTCGGTAAAATATGGATGTTTGTTTTCAAAATAAAAAAGTGTGATTTATGTATTAGCTGACTTATTTTAGCGTAATAATTATCGCCGACCCTCGAAGTAATCTCGTAAGATGTAGTTTTTTTCTAAAATATATTAAAAAATAGAAAGAAGTAAAATTTCAAATAAAGCAAATAAAGTTATACAAAATCGGATAAAGTAACAGTAATAAAATTATGATTTTAATTGCCATATTAAAGCAACAATAACTGTTCGTGCTTACGATCAGACATTACCCCTCCCCTACCTTGTATCCGTCAATATAAAATATATGACGTCCGTCAATGGACATTGACTCTCCGATAAAATATTAATTCATTCTGTACTTTATTGAAGAGGAACCCACTGTTAGTATTAATGGGAAAGTGATAAACAAAACTGTAGCACTTTAAGTGTAATTTTAACTCAAGAAGTGGATATGATACGACAAACACGTACGTAATAATATATGGTATTTTAATAGTATTTTATGCATTGCTATGATATTTCTAAAAGGCCTTTTTTAAAAAAATTGACATTTCTAGCATTCTGTGAAGAACGATGATTAGGAGAAAAGACATCATTCATATATGCAAGCCATTCTAGTTCTAATAGTGTTTGGTGAATGCGTATAGAAAACTACCATAAACAATTAGACTTTCGAAGTGATTTTTGTTTCTAGAAGTCAAAAAACATAATTGAATATTGTAATAGCATACACTGTATATCCGCTTCAAAAAAATCAGTTAACAGTTATTCGACCTCATTTCATGAGCTAAGTGTTACACGTGAGTACGATGCCAGAGAGTCTGAAGGTGGCAGAACACGTAAAATGCAAAGAAATATTTTCTTTTGTATAAGATTAATGCATATTTATTGCATATTTATCGTGTTTTGCATACCAGTGTATCCTGCTGGAAATACAGGTTGTTAATAATTTTCCAGAAGTGGCATGCAACAATGGCCCTTGCGGAGGGCACCACAAGGGAGAGCTCCCCGGGGCAGGAGCGGCGCAGGGCGCGTCTGGAAGGCAAAGACAGGGACGTGCCCGAAGGGGGCTGGGGATGGTTCATCGTCGTTGCCATCGCCATGTGCAAGGTCAGAGCAGGGGGATGTCCATTCTCTTCTCTCACAGAGCAAATGAGTGAGCAAAGCAAATGCATTCAACGCAAACATTAGAAAAAATACATAGCAGTAATAAATAGGTGCGTTCAGAAGAAAATTGGATTCAAAACGGAATGGCTTTCTGAGCCATCAAAGTGCAATTAAATGTCTTTAATCATATTATTATATTTATGCGTCTTGTGCGTCTCCTGCATTCATTGCTGTACATCTCCTCTAGTTGAGTCTTGTTATTCCATTTGTAATCACTGTAGAATTAAGGCGTCGGAGTGGGGGAACCTTGGTAAGGTCATGGCAACAGCGTTGGGAGTTATTAAGTGTGACGAGGGAGGTGAGAATGCACTATGTTTTAAGCAGTTTCCCAAAAAGGCTTGCACGGGACGACGGAATGAAAAAGTACATTACAGGATGTTATAACTTATTAAATGCTTTATAATTTTGATGAACATCTTTCTCTTTATTCCACTTTTTAATTACATTTACTATTATTACATGTTAACCTGAAACATGTTTTCTTTTATATTTTAATTTTCTTTAGAACAAAAAATATGTTTACTGAATGTTTTTCTTTGTGAACTTTTAAGCACTGATATACTTTAAAACTTCGACTGCCAACAGGAGAGAGTTGTCCCAACAACATTTTTTTCATATTATATCTTGCATATTACTGGCGTAGTAAGAGAACGTTAAGTAATGATGCGGTAAGAAACGTTATTTTTAGTCGTAAGAACTCTATTTAAATAGATTCCTGTTAGTCAAAATGTAAATAATAATTGTTCTGACATGTAGTACATTACCTCCTAAAACACATTCTTTAATCAGAATCTACGTTTTGAGGGAGATGATACCAAAAAATTGCCCCTCCCCGTTTAACCAATCGTTCTTCAGCTGCCCGTTTGTCCATTCATTCATCTTTAAGTTCAGGTCTCCATCTGTCATTCCGTCACGTCCGTCCGTTTTGACGGCTAACATTTTCAGTACCAAAACAGATTTTTCCCAACCAGTCGGTCTGACAATCCAACTTCTAGGATTTGTCACGTACTTATATTTGAGATTATTTACGTAAAGCATCAATTAGTTTTTAATTTTCCAAAACAATAAATAAATGTTTTTTTATATTTTCTTGCAGAAAGTAAAGTGCGCTTCTAAAACTGACACAAATTATATTTTCATTAAATTCTCTAAATTTTCACGAAACGCTTTTATGGTTTCCTGCATCTTTCTTCGACTTCAATATTGCCAATAGAAATCATACTTTTTAACGACAGCGATTCCATAAAACTATGTATTTAACTTTATTCAAGTTCATTTCTTTCAAAATGTAAGTTAATATCACAAAATTTAGCGCGCAATAAAGGTCGTTATAACAAGATATTTTCTAAAACCAACTAGAACTTATCTTTAATGAATATAGCTAATGAATCACATTACATTAAAGCTATTTGTTTTAGAAATCGTTTGTTTTTCAAAAATTACAAAGTATATCTTCAAGTAATACTATGAATTACATAAACTTTACAAATAATGAGAGGACAAACTGTTGTAGCATCACTAGTTTTATTAAGTTATAATTCATTATTTAAACATCTTGTATACTTGCTCCTTAGTTAGGAACCAGAAAACGTTGTTGGAAAAGCAGTTGTGTTCTTAATGATATCTCGTATTTGCGTATACGATATGAGTAATATAGTACGTACATCAATAAAGTTGTTTTTAAGCCGTGAAATATCGATTTCAAATATTTTAACAAACTTACAAAAGAGTACCAAAGAAACCGAACTATTTTTAAAAGCTATATATTTTCATTTTTTTACAAAATAACTTTATCGTATTCAAAATAATTCCCACTTTAACCAATACATTTGTCCCATCGGTTATTCGGTGATCGGTATTGGAAATATTTTTGTAGTCATCATAAGAAATACCTGACAGCTCCACAATGGTTTTTCTCTTGACTTCAATGTTGTCAAATTGGTGACCTTTCATGTTCCTTTCCATAAATTAAAGCAGTCGCACGGATCCAGGTCAGGCAAGTAAGGTGCGTACGGCAGTGAAACCATGCCAATTTTTGGCCAAAAATTGTGACAGATATGGCTGTGTGTGCTGGTGCCTTGAACAAAAAAACGAACCAGGAACAAAACAGCGCTAGCAAACCAATCATTGCACGAAAACGGAAGGAGCCAGGTCATCACCAAAGGCGGGAATGAACAGGCAATGAGTTGCGCTACACACGTCTAATTGCAGAAATGAGTACTACTCAAGCTCCGTCCACGGAAATGCTGTTCTGGTTATTTGTGGGTTACACGCTTTGGGAATCTCTTATACCGAAAAAGTGTTGTTTCTCAAAATGTCCATTTTCCTGTCTGTCTTTCAGTCTGTCTGCTGCCTCTCTGTCAGTTTGTCTGAGAACAACTAGAGTCTAAACTATTCGTAGAAGTTATTCTGCAATAAATATGATGGATATCGCCAATCCTGAAGCCGTACGATTTTTAAAATAATTCATTAAATTTTGACAGAACTTTACCTGGAGATTCTGAGACATTTTTAAAATTTTCTCAGAAATAATTTCATTTTTTTTAATAAACATTTTGCAAGAATATAATAAAATATATTTACAAAAAAGATAATATGATTGATTTTCCCAGTTATCTCTGCATTTACTAAAAAGACAGAAATTTAAAATTACCTAGAACACCTCGTTCTATTACAGGATTTACAATTTTCGGTGTCTTAACCAAAATTAGTACTTCACAACTAATTTTTAGTAGATGTTATGTAAGCATTAGGTAAGATATATTTGTAGTTTCCGGTACATTTGATTAAAATTTGATGAATGACCTCCATCTTAATCAGGTTTTTATACAGTTTCCCTCATCCATTGAGAAAATGCTAAGATGGCCTCTTGTTTTGCTTCTGAACGTAAATGTAGCTTCACTATTCACTACGAACTCCTCTTTTGCTTGTGATGGTTAGAGTAGAAGTAAGGGCGAGTTACTATTTTGTTAGGAATGCACAAAAAATATACTTGCAACTCGTTTACCGGTGCAAATAAGTTTTTTATTACTCTGAAACGAAAATGTTAATTTTTTCAAATATTGCTGATCTTGCGATTTTTAAAACTTATTTTTAAATTAAAAAAATTATGTTAAACTTTTACTCATCTTTCACCTATTTACAATTAAAATTACGGAAAGGGATTCTGGAACTCAAAAAAACGTGCGTAGATAATATACTCCCCGACGTCACATACAGTTTTTACTGTTTTTTTGCCTAAATAAATCAAATCAAATCAAAATATGAGTAATTTTGTAAACAAATTTCTCTCAAAAACTGATCGCGATTTTATCCTCAAACGTCGGTCCCGATCGTTTTAAATGAAACTAATATCATTTTCATTTTTCTGAAACTTTAAATTGGCATTTCTATATATTTTTCTCTGACATTTCATTAATATGAAAATTACGAAAATTTGTGTTTTAAATATTTGTACGTACAACATTGAATATTCCGTGGGGTATCATCTATGTCACTCGTGGTATTAAAAATATGCATTTATTCTTGGTACTTGCGGGTTAAATGTGTTTCTATATGTGCTTTTTCTAGGTGGCGTCATTTGGTGTTCTTCCACTTTTTGCCATCATTTTTAAAAGCGTAATTACTAGAGACGCAACGTATGAGGGCTCTGCAGTGACTTTTCTGGTTGGCCTCTTCTTTCTGTTTGACGAATTGTCAGGTAAGTTCTCTTATTGGCGAATGAGGTTTTGTTCATAATTCGTTTATGTGCACAAAATAATCCTAAATATTGACATAAAACCACATAAATTACTTTTTCCACGCAAGAAGGTCAAGAACGGGTGATATGACCGTTATTGATATTTCTAGCGACGAAATGACATATATACTTTGTTTCACAAATATTTTTATTTTTTCGTCTTTTCCTGTTTTTGGAACTGTCGTCATACCGCCGAACTGTCGTCAACACAGATACCGGTGAATTGACCGATTGCATGTATAGTTTTCTGCGCCTAAATTGTAGTGTATTATACTCAGAATTTTTAAATTAGCTGGACATTATAATTGTATTGCTCGGACTGTAATCGTAAAAAGTAATCGTTCAAGATCGTTAAATTTTTTCGATTTACATAGAAAGAACGAGTGTTAGTCTCACTTTCGGATATTGATAATTTTTTTCGAAAATTGCAAAAAAAATAATTCAAAACTACAAAATTGAAGGTAGAGATTTTTGCTTCAGAAAAAAAAATTGTTGCACACAATCAGCTTTTTAGTAAAATTTATGCACAATTTGTTTTAAAAAAAAACAGGTAGTTTTAGAGTGGAAAAAGTTTATCGGGCTTTCTACTTTACTGTTTTCCGGGGCATCTATAACTGTTTCATTTCTTCGTGATTTATGAAGAGAATAATTATGGTTTTGATTGGTGGTAAGACTTGGTTTAAAATAAAATAAAACATTTAAGAATGAACTTAAAATATCTTGGAGACATGGCAAAAAATAATTGCATGTTTTCGAAACTGGCAATTAGGGTTTCATAAAGAACTTCGAGAAAAGCTCAACAATGCAAACTGAAAAACAGTTTTATTTAAGGCAAAAAAGGAGATGTAGCAAGAATTGATTAAGAAATGTGTGCCCATTCTTGGCAGCGCCAATTGCTGCAGGCGCGCTATGTTGTCAGAGCTCATTGACTGAGATGTGTTGATATAGACTGAAATGCGATATATTCTATCACAAATGTTACTAAAAGGCGAGCCAGTATAGGCTGTTTTAGCACCACCAGTTTCAAAGTATCGTACCATTGTCAATAATAAACTTTGACACTAACACATTCGTCATATTGAGGCAAGTCAAAATACTTTGTGAAAGTTTTGGCATTTGTAAAACGAAATTATAATTTAGAATAATTTTCAAAATACAAGGAATTGCAGAATGACGCAAATGAACCTGAGAATTTGAGAATATAATGTGCCAGAATAAACAAATATTAATTGGATGACTTACATTTTGGACAATTTGGAAGTTTTTTCCAAAAATGAATCAGATTATTAATACAAGACGTTGTTGAGGTGCACATTTGCGGTGCGACAAGCGCGCTTCGATGAACAAGAATAACAATAAGGCAAATGAACCAGATTGTCTAAATAGGAAGTTTTTTTCTAACATCTGCTTTATTTGCAATTTGTTCTACTCGAACATTCGGCAAATACAATTGTACATACATTATTGACATGTAAAGAAACCATCCAATTCTGGTTCTTTCTAAAAATGGTTTTAAACTCCAATTCAGAGAGAAAAACAAAACAAGAACAACAATAAACAACATCACATTAAAATAACAATAACACAATAACAAACAAACATACAATAGTGCAAGCATTGTGACAAAAAAATTATATCTACAGTAACAATTATTTTAAAAGAAAAATATTATTTATATCTGTGTTCCAGATCAAGAGGATGTACTCTTTTCAATCTTCTTGTCATTGTGCTGTTATCTAAGATGTTTATGGCCAGATCATTAATATGATTTCCGAGTCTCTGTTGGTATTTGTGAGATTTGAGAGTGATTTCCTCTGTAACAGTGGTGATACTGAGATCTTTATGTAGAGTGGCGTTTGATGCATACCAGGGAGCATTGCTTAATAATCTGAGACATTTGGATTGAAATCTTTGAATTATTTCTATATTTGAATGTGAAGCTGTTCCCCAGAGTTCGAATAGGGAGTGGAAGCGAAACATTTTAGGTCAGAACTAGGCCGGATTTGGTAGATGATCGATGACTGTCAGAGCCATAAGTAGAAATATTTCTTAATCAGTTCGAGTAGATGTCCAGGATGGTTACATATGTGTCTACTACTTCAAATTCAATGACAAATTTTACACCTAAGATTCTGAACCTTCGATTCACCCCTATCCCCTATATTAACTGATCTTTAATGGCACAGATACGTAGACGTCGAGTTGGCTCTATGGACAGGCAGCACCAGACAATTTGATATTTTTGCACAATACAACAACTCCCTAACACGACATAAAATTCACCATTGAAATAGAAAACGAACACTAATCTTTAAACTTCCTTGATATCACCATCTGTGGCGTCGTTAACACGAGGGCCAGAACCGTTATATGAAAGCACGCTGCAGGGGAGGAAAGGGTTGAGCCTGAACTTCCGGGATTTTGCGCTCTGGCAGTTAACGCAGACAGCGTGGCATAGCCAAAAATAACCATAGGCTGTAAACTCCTAGGATGCTAGCCAGCGAGCCCTCGCTTGCCGACAGCAAGCGAGCCTTTCTAGGAAAGGTGTGTGGTGTCGGGGTAGCCCTCAACTATTTAACGCGGCGCCAACTGCGCCCGATTTCTCATTCAGTTTACATCGGAGAGCGTTGTACGAGTAGGTACAAGAAGTGTAGGAGTGTGGGCGAGATGTCCGGAGCGTAAGGGCCAGACGATCTCGCGTGCTGTAGGCACACGGTCGCACGACCGGTTAACTTTTGGCGTCAGGCCATGTGACGGTAATTGTCACGGGACAGAGGTCCGACGGCGCGCATCACGCGTGGCTTGTTTTTCTGCGGTAAAGCAGTGTTCCGAAAGGAAAAGGTTGCCGGAGTGTTTTAAAATTAGCAATTCATTGTAACTTGTACATAATCTTTGAAATATTTATTTTTATTTTGTTATTGAAATTTATTTCTTATTTCACTACGTCACAGACTCGAACCTTTTTTTTTTCTTATTTGGTGGCAGCGGTTTTTACGAAACTCACGGGGTGGTAAAGTGAACCCACCATTTTTTTCTTATTTGGTGGCAGCGGTTTTTACGAAACTCACGGGGTAGTAAAATGTACCCACCAAGTTTTACTAAGTTGGTGGAAGGGGTTTTTACGAAGCCCACGTGGTGGTACAGTGTACCCACCAAATTTTCTTAATTGGTGGTGGTTTTACGAAGCAGTTCACTAGTAACAACAGTAAAGAACGCGAAAGTAGCTGTAGCAACCGCGGGGAACTGGCAGTGCGGCGCCTGAGTCATTGGTGCGCGCTGGAAATAGCTGAACAGTAAGCGTGGAGTTGTGCATCGGAAGTGTTGGTGCACTCGCGTCGTATTCACCTGGCGTCGGCAGTGTCGTGCACGCCACGGGAAACCGAATTGTGCGGTATTTCGGTGCGGAAGTTTCGGGGCGGTACAGTCCGACTCGGAACCTTTTTTTTCTTATATGGAACTGGAACTTGTGCTAGTGTATGGTACTGGTACAAGGTACTGGAACTGGAAGAAGACATCCCGGACGACCAAAACGAGAGGAAGGACGAAAGGACCGATCCAGGAAGCGCGCACGCGACACCGAGGTCAACAGAACGTAAGTGTGTTCTTTATACCAGTCGGTGATCAATTCAACCAAAATGTCTTTTCTAGCGGGGTATTGGAAAGATGTACTTGTGAGGGTCGCGATGGAGATGGGGAAACTTTGGAAGGGGACGAAACTGTTGTAAGGTTAAAGGTATTAATCACGGGAAGCGAGCAGTGCAATGAAGATTTTGTTAAGCAACTCGCCGATCAGGTTAAAGAACAGGTCGCTGAATCACGCGAAGAAAGTGAGCGAGAACGTCAGCGCGAATTCGAGGAAAAGGAGCGAGAACGGCATTACGAACTCGAAAGGCTGAAGTTAGCGAATCAGGCTACCTCGCGCGAACCTTTGTGTAGTAGAGATTCGGGAAACAGAAGTAAAATCCGTACCAGTCAGGAAATGGATAGATTTCAAGGCGAAGGTGAGGATATCACCTTATTTTTAAGTGTTTTCGAAGCGCATGCTCGTCAGCTCGACATTGCGCCAGTCGAATGGATCAGTCAATTAATGGGACTACTTCCCAATAAAATAAATACTTGGTTAGTTGTAGGATCAGATTCACCAGAGCAGGATTATTATCAGATCAAAACTCAGTTACTAGACATGTATAAACTCACGCCCGAAAAGTGTCGTCAGATGTTTTGCAGTCACGCAAAAGGAGCAAAAACTACTTGGAATGTTTATGCTCGCGAATTGATGAATTATTGCAAAAAATTGATTTAAGGGTTAAAAGTTGAAATTTACGAGCATTTATTAGATCTGATTGTTACCGACCAGATGAAACGGAAGGTTCCGGCGGACGTACGTGCCCACTTCTTAGATGTTTGGGGCGAGGTTTCTCAGTCTCAAGATTTGGCACGCAGGCTGGACACCTACGAGAACAATCGATCTAGTGGGTACAAAAAAGAGTTTTCCAAATTCAATAGCAAGGAGCCTTTGGGTGAGCAGAAATGGAGAAAGAACGGAAAGCGTGCCGTTCACTCCTAAACCCGCAGCGCCTAAAGTAGATAGAAATGCGGAATTCGACAAACAGCAGGAACGCAAGTGCTATTTGTGTAAAAAACCGGGGCACATAAAGAAATACTGCCCTCAGCTTAAACAAAGCGAGAAAATGTGTCACGTGGTTAACGACAGTGCGCAGGAATTGTTGCTTCCTCACACGTTTGTCGGCACGGTTTGCGGAAGGAGCATTACCATTCTTCGTGATACTGGTGCTACCGTAGATCTAATCAACGCAAAGCACGTCATGCCTAATCAATATACAGAAGAGTCCGTATGGGTTAAGCAGCCCCTGGACGAGGCGCCGAGAAATCTACCGGTGGCCAGAGTTGAAATTTTAGGTACGTTTGGTAAGCTTGTTACCGAGGCCGCAGTCGCGAAAAATTGCGATTTAGAATACTACATTTTAAGCAATCAGTCTGCCACGATGTTGGCGGAAATAAAGCAAGGGATCTTAGAACCGCAGTTTCTTTGTGCAGTATGGACCCGAGCTCAGCCGGAAGCTGAACAGGCCGACGGGGCAGGTCAGGTGGCAGCGGCGCAAGGTGACGCACCCTTTGCGGTCAGGGACGAGACAAAAGGGGTGGGGGCGGTTAAGCTAGACGAGCTTGCAGACACCGGCGGAGAGCGGGACGCAGCACCTGAGCCGGACGAGAACAAGGAAAATAGTGTCTTTCAGGGCGGGGTTGACGAACCAGGCAACAACGCAGTTGTAAATGACGCGGAAATTGAAGTAGATTCAGTGTGTGTTGCTTTGGCCCGTTTAGACCCGGCCGAATTTGAAAAAGCTCAGAGGCAGGATGAAGAGCACACACCGCTAATAGAGCTAGCTGAAGGCACGGAGGCGGAACGGCGGGATTATTTTATAGAACGCGGCCTATTCTTCCGGAACCAGCAAAGCAAGCGCGGTGAGAGATTCTCCATGCTAGTGGCTCCGCGTGTGTATCGTGACACCGATATTGAATCTCTGCCATGAAGTTGCCCACGGTCATTTAGGGGTTACGAAGAGCAAAGACGCGATGGCCAAGTATTTCTTTTGGCCGAACTGTTATAAAGATATGGAAAATTTCGTACGCAGCTGCGATAGTTGCCAACGAGTAGGTAACGGCGGCGAGAAACTTCGCGCACCTTTGAAAATTGTACCAATAACGGGCGAGGCGTTCGAGAAAGTAAATGTCAACGCGTGTGGCCCATTTCCAGAGTCTGAGTCAGGAAATAAGTTTATACTCACAGCCATGTGTTTAGCACCAAATTCCCTGAGGCTATTCCCATACGTGATCTGACGACAGTCACATTAATTGAAGCTTTATTAGATTTGTTCAGTCAGATTGGATTTCCGCGAGAGCTTCAAACGGATCAAGGAACTTGTTTCACAGATTAATTAGGAGTTCGCCTTACCATCCGCAATCAAATGCCGTAGAACGGATGCACAGAACCATGAACCGTTTAATGAAGGTTCTTTGTTTAGAAGCTGGAACGGATTGGGAGAGCCAGCTCCTTGAGATTATGTTCGCTTTATGTACTAGCGTGCACAAATCTATTGGATTTTCCCCAGCTGAGTTAGTCTATGGGAAAAATCTCCGCACACCCATGACGCTTCTTTACGAGAAACTTGTGGGGGCAGATGAAAGCGAAGGTAACTCGGTAGTTGAGCACGTGATCAATCGGTTGAAGCGGTCGCGTGAACTCGCTCATGCAAAAATGACGTACGAATAAAAAAAGCGTGAGGTGTGGTCTCGCGCAGTTTTGAGATAGGCGCGAAGGTGCTGGTTCTGGCGCCTAACAAAACGCGGAAACTCGCTGTGCAGTGGATAGGGCCGGGCGAGGTTCGCGAGAAAATGTCTGAACACAACTATGTAGTACAGATGCCAGGGCGGAAAGAACCACGCGTAAATCACATCAACATGATGAAAAAGTACCACCAGCGTACAGAATACGTGAATTTTCTCGGTTCTGCGACGGTCTCAGCCACAGGTGAGGAAGACGCGTTAGACCACTACACGTTGAGGTTAGGTTTGCGACGACTTTGACGCGGAGGAAATGCTAAACGGTACGGAGGTTGAACCCGAGTTCCATGACGAACTCAAAAACGTCACTTGTAAATACAGGTATATCTTTAGTGAAAAGCCTGGTTTAACCGATATCACTACCATGGATATTGAACTGACCGACACTAATAAAGTTGTTCGCAGTGTACCCTACCGCATGTCGCCGAGACAGACAAAGATACTGCGGGAAGAGGCAGAGAAAATGCTTCGCGACAATATCATTGTGGAGGCGGAAAGCGATTTCACGTCTCCCATGATTTTTGTTGAGGCACAGCAAGCACAGGACCATCATGGATTCAACGTATTCAGAAAACATAATCAGCAACAGTCAACAGAGAAGGCACAATTATACACTACACTTCACAACACTCCGCACATACAAACACGCAGACTTCCTTGCAACGGTGAATCAGTTAATTTCAATATACATGTATCTAGAAAACACAAGAATGGAAAACAACATCATAAAATATATAGCATGGATAAATGGATAAGGCAGTAATATCATTGAGAAATTAATAGTAAGAAAAAAAATATTACACACAATATCGGCAAACACATCAACATCACACCAAATGACAGAAACAATACAGCCAAGTTCCTCTCAATTCCTTATGTAGGACCGCTTTACCCACTACACTGAATGAGTTCGGTCTCAAAACTGCTTTCAAGAACAGTTATTCATTAAAGATTACACTCTCCTAAATTAAAAGAAGCTAATTTCAAAAATCTTTTGCATGCCAGCGCAGTAGACGTGTTACTATGCCCGGAACCATTTGCCATTCCTTAAGTGACACGATGTGACGAACACGTTTGTATATTCTGTTAATTGTTTTGAAAAAGAATTTGGTGAGTTATCAGTTCTGTAATTTGTAAAGATTGAATTTAAACAACCAAAAAAGCTAAAACAATCTTACGAACGATGGGTGTTATTTCTCCAATATAAAGGTGTAGAATATTATAGATGTATTTATTTACGTAATTTCATGCGCAGTCCGTTTTATCGCATTATGAATATTACTTCATAGAAAGTATTTCTTCTAATTTATAAGTAAATTCTTGTAATTACCCTGTATTTGTGGAAATTCCAACACCAAGAACGAGCCATAGGATTAAAATAAAATTTATTCCACAGATTAGGATTTACACAATATACAAATGATTAGAAATACAGAACTGTACCTGAATTTTTATGACGATTTTTATGCGTGACGTCAAAGCGTCGCCAGCAGGCTGCAGAATGACCAGAACGTTCGATCATATTGCACACATATCCGATTGGTGACATGCCAGACAAACATGCAGACAATGGAAGCAAAGGCCCCAGTCGTTCTTTGCAGAAAGTCTGTACATACTTACCACTTGCGGTCGTGCATTGTCCTGCAGAAACATGGCATGTCGAGCTGCTTTCAAAAGGGACAATATCTCGGGGTCTAAACCGTTCCTGATGTAGCGATTACTATTAAGATTGCTCTAAATAAGTATGAGGCGAGATCGCACATTGTATCGAATGACGTCCGAAACCATCATACTTGTCGATTGTCCTCTATGGGGAGAAATAATGCAGACTGGCCGATTGCGATTCCAACAGAAGCGTCGAACACGTACTCTGCCATCCCTGCAGCACAAATTTAAGTAAGATTAATCTGAAAACACTACATTTTGCCACTCAACAATGCAGTTACCAACTTTACGCGGTCATTTGTGTCTGAGTCGTTGGTGTTTTTGTTCAGCGCAATGGAATGCGTGCCATATATCCATCCTTCAGCAGAAGGCGTCGAACTATCAACGCAGACATGCCCATAGACTTTATAATGAAACTAAGTCGAGCCAACACTGTGGACGACGCCGTCATACGGGCAACATGGTGGGCATCTTGCACATTGTGTGTTCCAGTACCTGCTTGTATTTATGCATATCCCTCCTCTCTCCCACTGGATCACATATGTTTCACTGGTCGAGCTGAAAAGCCAGGTTCTGAAAAAACAGCTTCGTAGATATCGATAGTTAGGCCCCGTTCCAATTAACTCAGAAACTGATATTGCGACATTTGATGACAATACCGGCACTCGTTTGCACGTTTCCACGTCGTTTGACGACTCTACACTGACAATGAGCGGCGTAATACTAACCTGACCTGAGACACAAACGGGGTCAACTCTAAGGCAATGTGGACCTCATCTTTTCGCAAATTTAATCACTTCTTATGAATACCCTATTCTACATATCCAAGAAATTTTCAATTTTGTTTTTTTTATTTCGTCTTCAAGTTCAAGTTTTTATTTTTTTAATTCGTCTTATGTTTTTCAAAATTTCTGTCAATATTCTCTTTTTTTCAGGAGTGTTCTTTCCGGTTTTGAATCGCAAGTTTTCTTTGCGAACAACGAGTTTTCTAGGTGGAGTGATTTTCACAGTAGGAGGCATTGCTTCCATATTTGTAGTTACTGTCCCGCAACTGGCTGTCACTTACAGTGTCCTTCAAGGTGAGACTACTCATAATTTAATTTCTTAGATAAATTTAAAAATATGTATTAAAAATGTGTTACTGATTTACATTGTGTTTAGCTGGAAGAGAGTAATTGGTCAATTAATGAGTTCTAAATAGTGGATATTATAAGAGTAACTATGCTACATAAATTAAATCAATGGTCAGAGACCAATATTTTTCTGAAAATTTATCATTCGCATTTAAATCCATGTGTTACAACGTTCATGTCGATAATAATTTGCATAATTTTCACTTGTACGCGCGTATCCCTTTCTTCACTGCTGATTGGCATCTCTGCAGGTGCCGGGTACGGGCTGATGGTGAGCTCATCAGTGAACGCGTTCAATCAGTTCTTCCGGGAGCGTGCGACGACGGCGATGGCGACGGCGCAGTTCGCGACGAGCGTGCTGTCGCTGGGGCTGCCGCACGGCGTGCAGGCGGCGCTGGACGCAGGGGGGGAGCGCGCGGCCCGCGCTCTGGTGGTGGCGCTGGCAGTCGGCGCCGCCGCCGCGCAGATGCTCGTCCGAGGGCTCCCGCGCCCCTCCGCCGACGCTCAGCAGCCGCTCAAGGTGCGTGCGTTTATAGGTTGGACGGGGCATACGCACTGGTTGCTACTCTGGCTTGAACGGGGCGGTGCCATTCTTTCTCTACTCAGGCTCTGCTACTCCGGCTGTGCCGTGCGGTTGTCAAATCGTCTTGCTAACCTCGGGCTTTGCCAGTTGGACTGTGCAATTCGAGTTAGAGCCCTGAAAGCACACAACAACGACGAGCGTAGTAGTCGCGTCCTCGGCGCTCCTTGCACTCGTTTAGCACCTCTTTGGATGCTCTACTTAGAGATGTTGGCGCTCCGTGCCTCCCGTCGCCAGCGGTGGGACTGCGTAGTCGGGGCACCTTGCCACGCGGTTAGAGGTCCTTTGGAAGCGCCTCTCATAGGTGCACAAAGCAAAGCAGAGCGCGCGGAGATGTTGGCGCTCCGTGTCACTCGTACGTCACATTCAGTTTAATTTTGGATCTCGTCCTCAACCTTTAGGAACTACTTGTCAAATAAATATTTGAGTGTAATTGAATGAAAATGTTTTGACAAATTTTGTAAGGCTCTTTAATTTTTAAATTTACCAAATAATAAAACTACTAATTTATTTGAAGCAGGGAGGCAAGGACGTCACCAACATCCACAAAACGCACAACTTACATGTCACGATCCTTAAATTAAGTCCACTGCAAATTAAATTAATTACATTTGGCTGTGTTGTGGTAATGATGCATTCGGGCGGCGGCGTGTCGGCGGTGCTTTAATGCATCCTCTGGCGTTCCCATTGTAAGCCTTCGTCCCACCTCCGAAGGGCACTTCTACTTGCGGACGTCTCCTCTATTGTTATGACCGTGCTTGCGTGTCGCTGCTGCCTCCCCAACTTCCCCGGTGTCGTGGCCCTCCCCCGCGTCGTTTCCAGCGATTGGCGAGCGCGCGTCACGCGGTTTCTTCCACCTAATCGCGGCGTCGCTGATGATCGTTCAAATCACGCGAAATTCCGTTGGAACTAAAACGACACTCTAGTTTCATTGAAAGTTTCTTCAGAATTGCCGGGAGGAAAGACAGCGGCGTCCGTATTTCCCGGCGAGTCATCGGATGCGGTTTGTGGCGCACGCCTTTCGAGACAATAGGGCTGCTTGCTTCGGCGTCTCCGATGCTTCTAACACGCTTGCAGATAGTGAAAAACGTACATTTCCAGGCCTCTTTTCAGCATTTTCTTTGGATATGTTTATTTTAGTCCATACACAATTATAATTTTTGATCGAAATATTTGATTTACAATAAACTAAATTATATTATTTTATGTTTCAGAGAGCGCAGAATGAGCAGTGTAGACGACAATCTCCCACAAAGTCTACATTACCAGTAAAGAACCTTTTAGAATAAGAATAAGGTACGGAAAAAAATAGTCATCGGTTTCAACCCAGCGCATAATTTCCAGAAATTTAAAGTTTTCAATAAAAAACCGTTATAAATCCTATCTAAAGATTGTTATTGAGAGGTATAACGAATGAGATACTTCTCAATGCCGCTGTCGTTATGTGTATGGAGCTAAAGACTGAATGTGATCAGTGTTAGTCTGGTTGAGATTCAACACGTCGAGTTATCCACAGCACAATGTACTACACCCGATTGATTACCTCTGATGCCTTGGTTTGGGTGTAACGCTGTGTTAGTTGAAAGCACAATATAACCCTTCACTCACAAAACAAATCCAAGTGACACCACCAAAATCACCATCGCGATGATGACTGAGATGAATAATACTAGTGAAGTTGCATTGACCATGAGCGGGCGGCAGTCCTATGATGCTTCAGTAAGTTGTCTGTGCACCATTTTGGTATATCACATAACAACCGCTGGCGAAACAGGACTCTCCCTTATGATCATAGCTGATTCTTTGCATTGTGAGTTGATGTAGCATGTTCTTGTCATTTTATGCTTCTACTATTACACATTACCATTAATGCGTGAAGTTAATTTTCTGGTGCGATCGACAGTGTGTCTTTCAGCAACATCTATTTCCCGTTTTTACTCGCTGCCATGTATTTGGGAGGTATGAAGGAATAATTTTCTTTGCGTGTATGAATGAGAGAGGCGCGCTGTGTCTACGGGAATTTGCCCAGAAATTGCTCTTGCCTCCATGAAGCCCTTACACTTGTTTCTAACGTGTACCTCATGAAGTAATTCCTATTTAACGTTCGATATTGACTAGACCAGCGGTGAACGTTGGTCGTGTGAAACACTACGTATGTGGTTGTGCGTAGGCGCTGTGCGTTGGGCGTGTGGCGCCATCTGGGCTTCTCCCACCGGCCTCTGCGTGCTGTTGCCGTGTGGGGTACTTCAGTGGGTCTGGCGCTGGTGCATGTGGGTGATGCCAATTTCTTCGCACTTCTGCCCCTTCATCTCAGAAAAATCGGTTTCGATAAGTCAGAGGTGAGTTTCTTTGTGAAAATCTTAGTTGTTGCTTACCTCTAAGAAAAGAACGTGCTGTTCCTTTGAATATGTAATCATTAGTAGAGGTATAGTAAGTATGGGACCTGTACATCTTGTTTATGCTGAAGAGTTCTTATTGTCAGTAAAGACGTAAGCCCTGTAATCACGTAAATCTAATTTAATATTCTAAACTGATAAATAAAATATACGTAGTTGTTAGAACACAAGTATATTATTATATAGTTGTAGAAAGTCTGAAATCTGATCTATAATGGCTTAAAGAAAAAAATTATAGTTACCTGCATGGTATGTTAGATTTTATCTACGTTCCGACGAATGTCCGTAGAAATCTTTCTTTTTTTTTAGGGCATAATTGGAAATACTGTATTATTTGTTTTAATCGAAATGCATAGTAAAAGTATTGTAACTAGTGAACCAATTACAGCACATAATTTCAGAGTTCAACGAAAATGATATCTGTGGGTGATCTGGGCTGTCCGGGTGACGCCGCGTCGAAGGCTGAGTTAACGACGTTTCGACCATCCTGTCGTGGTCTTCCTCAGGGCTGG
This sequence comes from Gryllus bimaculatus, assembly GCA_017312745.1. Taxonomy (NCBI): domain Eukaryota; kingdom Metazoa; phylum Arthropoda; class Insecta; order Orthoptera; family Gryllidae; genus Gryllus; species Gryllus bimaculatus. The sequence continues at coordinate 12,104,553 of BOPP01000016.1, forward strand.
TATGCATGTGATGGCAATTTGTTGCTTCGCACATTGACCATCCCGCTACAATTGCATGAACAAGAAATGTCTTCATTTCTGTTGAAAGTAATAGTAAAAAATGTTGGTGTGTGACCAAACCCCTTTGCGTGAATGCAGGTGACGCAGGCGATCGCAGCGGCCAACATCGGCGACGCCGTGGGGCGCCTGGCGCTCATTGTGCTGGGCCTCTGGCTGAGAAGAGTGAACCGACACATTTTTGCTCTTTCCAGCATTGGCACTGCAATTTGCGTCTTAGGTGAGTATGCGCTTTACCACACCATGTACTACAATATAAATGTGTGTGTGTACTCGCACTTGCTTATATGACTTACAAGTTAGTAAATTAGCATCTTGCCCGTCATATAGTGCTGGAACCATCATGTGTGTCGATTACCTTGAATAGTTAAGGAAATGTCTTTCGAACCACTGGAGCTCTAACAATTTACACGTTTCACTCTGATGAACCAATGCTGTATAAATCAATGGGTGACCTTTTCCTTTTTTTCTTTCGAACAAAATTATTTTTCATGTAATCCGCAATACATCGATCCTCCATTGTTGTGGCTGGGGCTGCTCAGTAGGTGATTATTCTAGATTCTCCAGCAATGAGGCGGAATCAGCTAGTGAAGAAGTGCAATAGATAAGCTCGGTGTCAGCATTGCAATGCCTCTCCAGCGCAAGGTAGAGGGTAGCTCTCACTGGTTTCTCAGATCAATGCCAGATGTATGGCGGGACATTGCTTATTATGACTTAACAAATGAGTCACATACTTTGCGTGATATTCGCGTCCTATCCTCTCCCCTTACTTACTTGCACTTACTACATGCATAACACTATCACAGATGGCTGGAGTGCAAAATGGAGCCGAGTGTGGCGGTGGCATGTTGGGTGAGAAACGTGGAGGGGAAAGCCAGCAAGTCAAGTGTTGCTGGTTTGGTGTTGATGCTAAATGTCGCGTTTCAGCGGAGGAGGTACAGCCACCTCGCAGCTCTAATACTGCACCCACGTGGCAAATGGCCAAAGTACTTGCGGGGTTGGACATTAAAGGATCTCTGGTTATATCTGCAATACTGGACGAAAGACACGTAAAATACGTGAATATTTAACGTGAATGATGGCTTCAGGGATATCGTGGCTGACATCGTGGGAAGCAGTTCTGTCATTTTCGGCGATGCTTGGAATATTTCGAGGAATGCTGTACGTGACGATATTCCTCGTGGTAATGGAGATCGCTCAGCCGACGCTATTCACATCTACGTTGGCGTTAGTCTACTTTTTCGTGTTCGTCTCATCACTTACTGTGTCTCCATTCATCGGTAAGACAATAGAGATTAATATTTTTTACCCCTTTGAATATTTTTGAAAGGAAATTTAAGTACGATCTATGTTTGTTACTATTTATGTAGTATAACACAAGTAGTTGCACAGTTTTGCAGAGGATCAAAGCTAATTTATTTTATTAATTTCCTGACTATCACAGAAGTTCACGGATTGGTCATGCAGATGTTTTTGTTAGTAAAACAAGAGCCCGAAATATTGATAAAATACATTATTGTTAGTGCTTGGAATTTTTAAAATGTTTAACAAAGACATCACTTATCTTGGTTTATAAATTTGTTTCATTTGTTGTGGATATAAGGAAGAACCAGCCTGAGGGAGAGGCAAAAACTAAAATATATTAAACATGTGCTTTAGGTAATTGATTATTGGACCCATAAATATTTTATAAAGTTAAGCGCCATCATGAGTAATTAGCGGTGGAATATAGGAAATTGTGTACGGAAAGTTATTATACTTCAAAAGGTAAGGATAGAATACGCAGTTGAATTGCAGTCAGGTGCCTATTATCTGTTAGGTTACAATAATTACATTTAAGGAAAATACGACTGCAAGAGATTAGAAGTCCGTCTAGGAATTTCCATATCTGAACTAATTTGGGTTTTTAAAATAGGATAACATTAGCTTAGGTCTTCAAATACTCTTACACAGTAACTACACCCTAGAGATAACTCAGCGCTAAAAAAACACGTTACAAAAAAACGTAATTTTATAATGTACACGTATTTGACCCTTGATAAGCATGTACTGTACTGGTGCGCAGGGCTGGAACACGAGACAACGCGCAGCTTCTTGGCCTCCTTCTGCATTGGAAAGAACAGAACTGTCCCTCAGGGAGCTCTATCATAACCGAAATATCTAACTTAACGGGCGCGTGAATTAGCATTGCATTGCATTGCATGAAAGTCAAACGTACGCCACCCTTGGTAATGTCATATGTAGGTACGCAGAGCTGGTGCAAGTCATGACGCGCAGATACTTGGCCTGCTGCAAAACAGAACTTCCGGAAAGAGAGCATTTCTATTATCGATTTCTCTAACTTAATAGTTTTTAATCAGACGCATGCACTAGCACAACATGTAACCCAACATGTACGCCAGCCTTTGTAATGCCGTGCGTTGGTGCGCAGGGCTGGTGCGGGACGTGAGTGGCAGCTACCCGGCCTCCTTCTGCCTGGTGGCGGCGCTGTGCGCGCTCTTCCCCGTCGCGTGGCCTGCGCATGCGCTGTGGCGCCGCTTCACGCGTGAGCAGCGAGAGCGCAAAGGATCTCCAATTTCACAGCGGACTGATGATTACCAGCAAGTCTCTGACGCCAATGTTTAACTTTGCAAGCAGTGGATGATTTATATACATTCAATTCAGCGGATAATATGCCCCTCTTAATCTGCTTTTTCTCCCACCTTTCCCTTCCCGGCCACGTTGATTATCCTGTCCGCCTCCACCATGCTCCACCCCTCCCTTCAAGCTGAAAATAGTTCGCCCACTTCTCTCACCGTTTCTGTTGGCGCGCTTTGCTTGTCCCACGAACAATCCTTGACCTGGACCCGACTGGAGGGGACTGACCCGGCTGGAGGCATTAGTGTATTAATTTTATATTTTATCTCCTTTCGGTCACTACATCTGAATGTGGTGTTCCATTCCAATATACTTGCTGCAGGCGTGAGAGAGCTGGCTGCAACGTTCACAGTATGATTTAGAATGTATTATGTGTGGAATGTCTGCGCAGGTTTCAACGTAACTCTAATGCAAATTCAGTATCGTACACAACACACAACACTGTTTTTTTCTTGCTATCCGTGTACGATATATATTTTTTCATTCTCTTATTGTTTTCGGAATATTACCATATTACAAACATCTGCAACGTTTTTGAATTTAGTTTTCTTGCTTTATTTTTAACTTACACTTACGACATTATTGCAATTAAGATGAATTAATATATATCGCGTTGATTGATGTGAAGCCATTGTTTGTAATGTTTTTGTAGTGAGATGTCGAACTAAATAAATCTTATTTTAAATATTCTCCAGTTTTTAATATATAACATTGGCACCCAGAGTAGGGCAAATGTAACGCATTGTAGACTAAAGAGTTGTATAATTGATTTGGGATGTCACAGAATGGCACATATTTTCTTCTTCAATTGATATTTTCTAACTTTTTGGTTTACTTTAGGATGTGGGTTCTGCTCTACTTGGTTCAAAGTTGCTACATTTCAGCGCTAAAAATGCATTTTTTACATATTCTGGGAATATTGCAGAACTGTAAAACATAGCCCTAAATGCAAATTTAAATTGAAAAAATTGGAGGTGATCTTATGAATATGTAGTCAAGAGTGTTTCTGAAATTGCGCAATTTGGAACTCATTTTCATAGTAAAGTATTACATTTCCGTGATACTTCGTTAGAAGTCGTTTGAAGATTTATAGTTATATTTATTGAGTAAAAAAGCAGTACAAACTGTATGTGACGTAGGGGGAAAAGATTATCTGCGCACGTTTTTTGAGTACCAGAATTCTTCCCGTCAATTTAACTATAAATAGTTGAAATGTGAGTAAAATTTTAACATAAATGAATAAAATAAATAAATAAATAAATAAATAACAAAAATTAATGCTTAAAATTGTAAGATTAGCAATATTTGAAATATAGTCACTTTCGTTTCAGAGGTATAGAAAATCACTTGTATACGCAAATGCAATAAACATTAAAGAATGATAATTGCAATATTGCCTTCTCTAACAAACATGCATTTGGTAACACCACTTTCAGTAGAACTAGAGACAAGGCTGACAAATTGAGCAATAGCAACATAGTATACTGGGTTCCATGTGGAGATTATGATTTTATATAAATACAAGGAACCGAGTAAACTATGTTGATATTGCTCAATTTGTCAGTCTTGTCTCTAGATCTACTGAAAGTGTGTGTGTGTGTGTATATGACTGAGCTATAACCGGGCCGCTAACCGCGCATTTACCTTCGCCGGGAAGTTGAAGACAACGGCTCGTAGCGCGCACTGATGGCAACGTTCCAGATATATCTTCCCTGACGTGAAATAGAAACTATTTTACGTTGAAGACGAGAACTTCTGATCGTGATTTTCTCAAAAAAAAAATTAAATAAATGACCTAAGCAGGTGAATATTCATCACAGGAAATACTTCGAACTCCTGAGAAAGTTATAACGCAAATTATTGAGAACGTTGAGAAGGCGTGACTGATTCTCCATAGATTGGCATTGCTCCATAAAATCTAGTGGCCGATTTGGCAGCTAATAAACCCATTCTACCCGCATTTCTTCAATCCATCGTTCAAGAAAAGGTGAGCGTGTAATATTCATAACTTTGAATATACCCTAGTATCTTCATGATAGACGTATATTGTTGTTTGATTGTAATGTGTTCTATGATCATAAAATTGTTTTGACCATTCTTTCTAATAGTGTTAAAATTATTAATTTCATTTTGTTTGTAAACAACAATTTCTGTTGGCAACTGGATGCTTTACTGGTTTGGACTCAACATTTCTTTTTTTCGCATTTTTGCACTAGATGTTATTATTGTTGATGCGATGGTTTTCCTTGTGTCTACCTTATAGCATGTTTTTGTGAAGTAAATGGCAATACTTCCATTGCTTTCATTCAGTAAATATACCTATACGTTTTAACCGACAATTGCACTGATTACCTTTTAATCTATATAGCCAACAATATACTTGTGTTCATATGTGTGTTTTGCTGGGTTTGTTGTTTGTGTGTGTTTCTAATTGTTTTCATGTATGTGGTTGTATATGGAAGTATGTATGGGTGTATACATGGTTTTCTGCATGCGAAGCCTGTCTATTGTGTTTGTATGTGTACTTGCGTATGTATATTTTGAGTTGTGTATGTATGTGTGTGTGTTGGTTGTGCATGTGTGTGGTTGTGTATTGTTCCATCTATGTATGGTGGTTTTGTGTATGCTCAAATTTATGTGTATATGTGTTGTATGTATGTGTATGTGTGCATTTTTATGTATATATGGTCCAGCATATAAATGGTGTATATATATATAATATATATATATAATATATATTATATATACAAATGATCCGGTATATGTGCCTGTTTTCTCTTCAACATTTTGATATAATAATAATTAATACATAATAATAATCATAATAATAATAAAGCGATGAAACGAGAATGATGTAGCACATTATTAGTAAGGTGGGTACTCCTAATATATTTTTGGTGTTTTATTTATCCCAGTTTATAATTTGAAATATTTTTGTTGCATTTGTGTTCATTATTCAACAATCAATTTATTGCATTGTATGTTGTCCTCATTCACTATTCATTGTTTACACAGTAGACCTGAGGAAGAAATTGCATATTTCGAAACGTTGGCGTATTTAATTGTTTCTCTAACCACATTGACCAATCCCGTGAAACAATTTTAATTTTTTAATTCCAAATGTAATAATGAATAATAGAGAAACATAATGCAAATTTTAACAATGTGAGAGAAAAAATATATTCGTGTATTTTGACAAATTAAAATGATAAATCTTCAAAATAGCGTATATTTCATGTGATTCAATGTATGTAGCCCTATATGTACAAATAATTAAAAGTTTTAGAGTCGTTTTAGAATAAATGTCGATTGAGCATTTCTGAATCTGTGTAATTTTAAGTTATTTTTAGTTGAAAATTGTTGATATTTCAAAAAAGATCATAAGAAGTCATTGAATCTTTCTAACTTATTCAATAATTGAATGAAAATAATGCTAAACATAAATAATGCTAAAAAAACACCTTCCTTCCCAATTGTCCAAATACTCATTTTTGTATAAAACTCATTGAAATCGATTTTCAACTGTTTCGGAAAATCACTAATAGGTTGCACCTCCTCCTGGGCAGCGGCGAAGGAAAAGTTGGAATCCATTTTTTTTCACATCAGACTCAACGAGTTCGCTTTCTTTCAAATTCAGAGAAGCCGCGACCATTTGGGTTGCGATCGTGCCGAGGAGCTTAGCTGTACGCATTGGGTGTGCATTGGAAGTTTGTGTAACAAGATTTGAAAGTTTTGTAAGCAATTATCATGTAATTTCTTTGAATCTACGCTCTGAGACGCGGAGCAAAAAAGCAGAAAGCATGAATGACGGAAAATTCACAAGGAAAACGTATATTTTTGTCCAAAGGAATAGGTGACCATGACAATCTCTTCAATACGTATGGATTCTTTCGGCAACCTAAAAGTCTTTCTCAATTATGTGTCGTTTTTATCCAGAACTCTCTCGTCTCATAAGAACACAGAAGGCGACGTAAAAAACTCGTTGCAGTTTCTACTAATACTCTCCCAATTCATCTAAGCAATATTGGGCTGCCTCAACCAATTTTGATCAATGTTTGAGATAAATTGCAGTTTCCTAAAAATTAAAACATCGTTTTCATTTTTCAGGGAGTATGACATCAGCCAGGTCGATTATGATTTGGTGTGAAAATTCAGCGCAGTTTAGTCATTACCGTACTTTATTCCATTGGAGTGTTACATAAGTACTTGTTGAGCAGTGGCCTCCAAGGCTGCCCCTCTCCAACCGCCATCCCCTCTGCTCGCCAGCGCCAGCCTCGCCCGGTGGCACAATTCGGCGCCGCCCGAAGTGGAGCCGTCGCCGTGGTGTCCACCGCTGATGCAATCCTTGCACTGCCGGTGGAGACGTCTCATTTGGAATTCCCCCACGTTGTGCAATACAATTATTGGTCTATACGGAGGATCCAATTCCGAATAATTACACTATCATCACTTGGTTCATCGCCACTGCTACTCTTCATTCATTCGCACTGTTTCTTAACACCACGCGGCGGTTATTCCTATCCAGCAGTGTCTCCTTTTTATGTTCTACATTATTACTATTTTACTGGTTTATTTCCTTGCTAATAAAATTCAATTGTACCTCTTGTTCATCGCCTTGGCACCTTCGGCAATCCTATTCGCCTTATTCAGGAGCATCTCGACACGACTTCCACCAACCTTGGCGGTCTGACGCGCGTCATTCTGCCGTCCACCACTGTCGCGAGGTTCTCTCCCTGCTACTGCCTCGCCAAGGGAAATGCTCGCTTCTTCCCGCGGTGAAGCTAGCGGGAAGATCAGTTCTCTTTCTTCTTGCCGCTTCGTTCCTGTTGGCGGCTTTAAAACTTGTTGTTTTAACCATTATTTTGTTTTAAAAATACTCAGGTATCAACTATATAAATGAGAAAGTAATGAATAAAACGAAATGTACAGTATGGCGCTCGAAATATTAATTCGATTAAACACATCTACGTGATGAGCGGTTACTCTGTTGCTCTGCACGAGTTCAGAAGAACATCTTGCTGCACTTTAAAACTTACACTAAGGAGCTGATAGTGTGCATTCGAAGTGTGTAGCATCTCTTCGATTGCAGCAAATAATTTCTCAAAAAAAATCATCTTTATAGCTATTTTAAACGATTGGTCTGTTTTTTCCTCCCCCAAATTAGTATCTGAACACTTATTTGAATATCTTCACTTAAACTGTCACTTCAATTTGATTCACTACTCAAATGCGATGCTTAAAAAATACTTTGGAATTGCTTAAAAGCAAATAATTAGTCAATAGTGGCTTATCGGAAAATAAATTAACATAACCTTATCAACAAGGACAATGTAAACTCTTCATACCACTTTTTATACTATCACTGGGAATACAAATTTAAAGAGATAGTAATACAATTTGGCAGACTTTTAAAGAAAATCAATAAAAAACGAAAAATAATGTCAATAAAGTGAACGTATTCAGGTACACGGAGACATTTTTACACAGACTTTAATTGGAAATTTTTGATTTAACAAAACTTCAAACAGATGGTGAATGTATTTAAGAACCCAGACGACCAATTTAGAGTAAATTAATCGTATTATAACTTTCCTCTATAGTTACTTTTTCTATTGTTTGGCCCAACTCGAAAGATCATACCACTTCTAATTTTAAAGATATATTAAGTCAAGGGAAATTTTTCAAAATTTTTAAAGAATTGGCTTCAAATTGTTTGATTAAATTTTGTTGTTAAACGGACTTTTAAGAGGATGGCGGAGGTTTAATTTTCGTTGACATACCCGATTTTTCTAAAATAAAAAATATTTTAAGCTTCAAAATTGGAAATAAGACTTTTGCCTGAGAATGTCTTCTGCCCAAAACCTGCTCTTTAAAACAGGTCATGTACTATGTTTTGAAAAATGAGTAGTTTTTACGTTATTTGGGATTGAAACGTACGAATTTTTTCCCCAAAAGAGCTCAATTTTTTCTTTAAATTTTCTTTAGGTATGTAATATAGGCGGTAAAAATATATGGTGCAAGGCATATCTTTGGGGATAGCTCGGTTGTTTTGAAACTTAAAAAAGGATTTTAAAGATAAAAAATGAAAGACGGTAATTTTTGCTTTACACAAAGTCTGTTTTACAAAAGTAGGTCAAGAAAGATAATTTAAAAACGGTTGTAATGATAGCATTAATAACAGACAAGATATATGTGCATGATATCACTCAAAATGAAGCCAATCACTATTATTTTAAAAACATATACATTATATTACATAAAAACTAGTTCTGGATAATAAATTTCATTTAAGCATAGAAATCTTCATATTAAACATGCTAGTTGCAAAACGCAGAAAAGTTTCAAAAGTTTACAATTTTTGAAACTTAAGGAAAAACGTGAATAGCTATTGGTTTCTTTCTACGTGTACTTTACTTCATTTTAACTAGATATTTGAAGAATAATGGAGCTATTCTTTATAAACTTTTAATACGGGTTCAGTGGCTAAAGGTTAAATGCCACAAAATTTAACAAATTCTTGTCAAAACACAGGATCTTCAGTCATGTCAGGTCGACTTGGGAGTATTGATTTTAGAAAAATATCCTTTGAAATAGGCTGTAGTGTTGTTTCATGTGAACAGACGGATGGACATAATGCACTAAATATTTTTTCGGTATCAAAGGACTTCAGTATTTCCGTTGATTCACAAAATACATTTTCGGTAACATTAGATCCCATTTTTATTCTCTGTGCATTACTGCGGCACAGAGTTCCTCGAACCATTTATTTTCTTATCTCTTTGGTATGTTGTTCCTTTTCAGGTTTTTCCTCAGCAATGCACAGCTGCCATCTGCTGCCACCCAAAACGCATTTTTATACCAATGTCACCTGTCATATGGGCGGAGACTCCACATGTTCAATTTTTGTTCACATTGAAAATTAGTCATATAGAAGTTCTTGTGTTTTCTGGGATTTCCTTTATACCTAACGAAATCACAGACATGCCTCAAAAGGCCAGAGGCTGTAAAGCGTTTTCACAATTTCTATGAAAATTGAAAATTAGTATGGATATTTCTATGTTTTCATGGTTGTCGCTTAACTAAGAACAGCACATATTCTTCTCAATAGATCGACGATTACTTAGTTTTCTTAGAAATTTTGCACGCATTGGATTTTAGTAATATAGATATCGTGCTAACATATATTAAACATAATAGCAATTTTATTATTATAACTGTTAATATTACTATTAATAAAATATTTTTCTCTCCTCTGGTATTTAGCTGGTACTTCTATATCCCTTAATAGGAAAAGAAGCATTTTACTTTCATCAGAATGCGTTTTGGTGCGTCCGGTTGACTGAGATCATTAGTGCAAATAGTGCCGTAGCGATTTCGGATTCATGGATCGCGTGTTCTCATCCCTCTTCGAGCATGTTTCTGTGTGTTGTCGATGTGCAGTGTGTTTGTGTTCCATATAGTTGGTGTCAGGAAACGAATCCAGCCATAGAAATATCGCCAAATCTGAGTAATAATGGTATATGCGGACAAGTAATAAAAAATGAACCCATAAACCTGACACTCTAACACGGTAAAATGCTATAGGAGAAGAATATGCATTAGGATCTCCGATATACTCTTAATGGATTCCGTAATTGTATTGAAGAGGAAACCAGGGTTAGTGTAAGTGGTAGCGTGATAACAAATTACGTTGCCATTTAAACACAAAAAATGAATATGTCAAATTGCACGACAAACGTGTACATACACTTACGTAATGAAAAATGATATTCCAAAAGTCTGTTAAGGGGTATGTCTAGAGGTATGGATGACACTGTTTGACGCGTTTGTTAGCCTGTTTACGTTTGTTTGTTGGTATTTGTCGGAATGGAATTTGTCGATGTGAGGATCGCGAAAGCGAGGAATATCTGTTTCATAATCTAAAACCTAAATTTGTTTTGAGTTAAGACGGAATGTGGAGTCTGTGTCTTTTGTGTAGTACCTTGTGCATGGTTGGGAAAATTCGCAATGTTATCGACGTCTAGCAAACCATCTATGTAGAGAACAACCTCTTACAACCTTCTGATATGTTGATCTAAAGTCGTTCATGTATATGAAGGCTTTCAAAAGGTCGGCTTTGTAAGTGTAGAGAAAAAGAAGTAGAAAGATTAGTAGCAATGTTACAAATGGGGTTTAATGGACTTGATAAAATGGGAGTAAATACAAGAATATCAGATAAGAAAAAAAGGACTATGTTGATAATTTGAGTGTAAGTATTGATATATATTCAATACAATACAAATAATATTTAGATAATTGAATGAGAAGGTATGTTATTTACAAAATAAATTGAATGCTAGTACTTACGAAATTTGGCAATGTGGTTATGAACATTGTTGTGCACGTAAGCCGCTACTACTTAATAGAACCAGTATTATATACTTTGCCGTAAACAGATGAGATATTAACTGAATATTTGTTTAAAATATAGAATAAAGGTGGATCCGGAGTTTTGGGTGAAATAGTTCTTTTGATTCGCTGATTCGGTTCACTAGAGGAGAATCGACTCACTGAACTGAATCCTTGTTTATTAATCGCGTGTGTAAATGTTCGTTAAGTTATCGCAATAAATATAATTTCTATTTTACAATCACACAATACTACTTAAAGTCTCATTACTACTCAAAGCTAATATTTTATTACTAAAAAAGACAAGTAATCTACTTAATACATTTTTATACGCACTAGAATCCGCCGTATATTCCACTTACACTTTTATTATTGGGAGATAAACCCAAACCCCCCATTTTAATAATATAAAATCAACCCATCGAGTTTTTCAAACAAATACTATATGTAAAAGATAACAGTATTTTATTAGAAAAAAGATCAAAAAAATCAACTCTCATAATCACTGAAATTATGGAAGTTTAATTGTATTAAAAATACTATGGTAGTAAAATTAGTTGTAACGTCTATGCACTAATTACATAGAAGATACTTATAACAAGAAAAACTTCAATGATTCATCAACGTATCACCATATCTGCTTATATCTGAAAAAATACACACTCTTTACTTCTTATGAACTGAAGTTCAGTAAATTAATAAGAATCCTCTCAAAGGAAGAATCCTTTTGCACAGACATTTTCACGCAATGACCAATTTTCACGCAACCGCTTCAGTCTCTACAAATCCACTCATAACCATCTGTTCTACCCTTTCTCTCAGAAAATTTCATTTCATTCTTGCATACATTACATACACGTCGAGATGCAAGCAAACCCACTTTCTGACTCCACTGAGTCACATTCAAACTTACCTCTCGGAGCAAATCATCAATAAATCCTGAATTCATACTTTCCATCTCGATAGATACACAAATTATTAAAATGCAACATGGAATGCAAAAAAACACGCAGGTCCATACCAAGAATTTCTTTAGAATCTATACTTCATGAATTTATAAAGTAAATAATTTTGTTGCCATTGTAACTAAATGTGTTATTAGAAGTCTGTTTAATTAGTAAATTAAGTCTATATTTGTAATCCATTTAAACCATCAAGAAAAATCTTATTTTGTGCTTTTAAATCGTGTTGTGAAGTGTAATTTTAGATGCGAATTTAAATTTAAAATGCGTCATCATCAAGAAAAATGTTTCGTAATAGCAAAATTTATAGCTTTATGTGACATTGATTATTAGTGTATATATTTATGCTTTAACTTAAGAAAATTATTTAATGCCAGCAAAATTATTCTCCAGTGATTGAAGTGAACCGCCCTACTAGAATCTAGTATATCAAGAGACCGAATCAGTGAACCAAAGGAACCATGCCACCCGAAACTTCTGATCAACTAGAATAAATAAGATTTGGAACACAAATTTAAAACTGTTCCATACACCGTGTTCGTAAAGTTCAAATCAAGGAAATCGTCACTCGTCATAGAAATTTAATAAAATATTTCAGCAAATATATTAGCACAGTGATATAATATCGCGAATAAACTGAACTGTTTATAGGTTGTGACACTTATCACCAACCTGTAAACTGTAAGTTTGTTTAGATTCCAGTAACCGTTTAAAATTTATTACCTTACTTAGAACCCGTGACATCGGTGTCTGCTGAAGTGCCGAATACTAATCCGACAGATATTTTAGTCGTCAGATAAAAGCACCATACATTTATTTTGCGTTTCACCAAGGTCTTTCTTGTTAAAACAGCTGACATATATATATATATATATATATATATATATATATATATATTGTGA
>BOPP01000016.1:12119863-12153776 GCA_017312745.1 Gryllus bimaculatus
AGAGATTCTACGAGTTTCTAAGTGGCGCAGCAAATGCGGAGTTTAAGAGGGCGGAAGTATCGGAATTTGGAGAGAGTTTTAAAAAAAATTGAATTTTTAACTTTGGATTAGTTGCAGATGAAAGGCCCTGACACATCATCCATAGGGGGCTTTAGAGTGCAAGTGGAGGAGGGAAAGCGACCTCGCTAGCTGGCGTACAAGTTAAACGGCTACTTGATCTGCGGCAGGGTTGGGAGACTGTATCTCCGGATATGGGTGGGCAGATAGGGGAACCGTGAAATAGAAACGGCTGATTTCCAATAGAGCTTGCGGATATTAAAAGGCAAGAGATCTGGCAGCAACGGCTGAAAAATCGTTCGCTAGTAAGCTGCAAATTCATGCGATCCGTTAGTGGGGTTGGAAGGTTACGTTCATACTTCTCGGAAGGACGCAAGAGGGGGATTATCGCTTGTTCAGGGTTGGGATGGATGCAGCGTATAGACAAAGACGCAAGTGGTAATGGCATCTGTGTGCCTTGCGGTGATAGGAAAGAACTGGGATGCCATACTCATTAATTTTGGCTGTGCAACCGAACTGGAGGAAAAAATATGGATGGGAATGGGAAATTACTACTTTCTAAACGGAGAACGCTCGCTCAAAACATTTTAGATGATAAAAAGGTCTAAATTCATGAAGAATTAGGACATTTCTAGGAAAGGTTTCGGACCATTAGGGAAACTGAAATTAGGGAGTGGGAAAACAGCACCGGTTAGCTTGAGCGAGCCTAGACTGGAGAGAAACTGAAATAGTCAATAAGCTAACAATATGTAAGTTATAAGTAATTTTTATGTTAAGTAAGTAACAGTTAGAAATAGTCCTAAGTCTAGTTAATTGGTAAGTAAATGTTAATATAATAATAAAATAAAATGGCATAGTAAATAAGCACATTAGGGGGGGAAGGTAAGGGGGGGAGCGGAAATATAGGGCAGCAGGCGTTGGTGCGGGACGATCTTCTGTGGGCTGTTGATTTCACGGTGCTGAGGAGGCAAGCACTGGAAGGAGACGGCCGACGCCGCGGCGCCATGAAAATAATATAGCTAAAATAAATTCGGATAGATTAGAATGTACTCGGTTCTGACGGCAGGTTTTTTCCCCCTTCAGGGGTTTTTTCCTGGAGCCGTACCTATAGGCTCTTTTCCGCGGCTTGTGATTGGATGGAGAGCCATTTGGGGTGAATACCAGAATTCGAAAGATTAGAACGCGAAAAAGGATGTAGGTATTGTAATGGCTTAAAGGCCCTTCATCCTAGCCACATAGGATCAAGTATAGCTAATTTGTCTGTATAAATTACCTATTAAATAAAATATTATATATAAATTATATATATATATATATATTATATATATATATATATATTTCTGATATATCTAATTTTGCCTGAGTTGCTCTTTCACCAGTGGCAAAGTCGCACTTTCAGTCAAACGCGCGTCTTTACCCCGCGAAATCCGCGAATTCGAATGTGATTTGGTAATGGAAATGGCAGGTGTTTGTCGCTTCACTCGCTGTTATTTTGTATTGCAGTTTACGTGAGCGTCAGCTGTGTGCGGGTTCGGTGTAAATGTTGGTTTTATTACGTCGTACTTTGTGAGTGAAGGAGTTTCAAAATGGAAAGGGGATAGAAGCGAGAAAGCAAAGTTAATTTTACACGTAAGGAAACCGATTTGTGTCCCTTGGGTAGGGGTTGAAATGGACAGATATTGAAAAGGTTTTCAATAGCTCGGTGGGGGATGCTTTTAGCGAAGGAATATATCTTTAACAAAAATATGAAGTTCTGAACAGAAATCACTAAAATCTGATATAACTGTTCTATATATATAATATATATATATATATTATTATATATTATATATATATATATATATATATATATATATTATGGAAAAGGTGCTTCTAAAAATGACCGATTCTGAAATCATAAATGGAGTGAGGCAAGAAAAACCACTTAAAATTTTGACATGATTATGGAGGATATCATTGAAAATGGATTCTTTAATTGCTATTGGCAATGTCTCAAAAAATACTCAATATTGAGACTTTTCTGTAATGACCAGCATATTATATATTATAAAAATAATTTTTTAAATACTATTCACTCCCTGAACATAATTTTCGTGTATAATTTACAATTAAATGTCATGTTTAGTTAATTAATTTACAATTAGTGCGATGTTAAAATCAATATTTTCACAAACATTCATGACAATATGTCTCTCTGAAATAAAAACTAATTTTGGATAATGAACCTAGAAAATATTCTAGAATAATCTCATAAACACTACAGATAAAAACACAAGACTATTAAGTCCATGTTAGAATCAAATCATTTCACAAACCCTTATGACAATGTCGTTTCTAAAATAGAAATACCACAAAATATATTTTTATGCTTTACGATAGGTTCCAATTGTCTTTATAATTTTTGTTTCTCTTGATTTTTAGTTAGTCGTATCAACAACTATCAACAACGATTATTTGCGACCAATGATTTATAGCAAGTCCTATAAGTGTCATAACATATGTACATCATTGAATACAACAGTGAATGGCATCACATATTACACATAATTCATTTTACAATTATGCACTATTATCATATGTCATTAAGAATATTACAATTTTCACAAAACTTGATCAATTTGTTCTGATTGTCGAATTGTCGAATATTGTCGAATACAATAAGGTATCTAAAGCTTTATTTAGATTAAATTGTATTTGATGAATAATTTAGTGCAGTTTTCTAAAATGTTGGATATTATTAAATAGGTGTACAAATATCACAAAGTGGAGGGGATGTTTATTAATTTATTGGTGTTCTTATGTTTAGATCTGTTCCTTCCACCTGTGATAATTCTTTGTTGCCTATTTAAAATTATAAGGTTTATTTTCATGCTGACCTCATCTCTCTTTCCATACTTGCCTCTCTTCTTAAAGTGAAGATGTATATGTATGTTCTGAAGAATGGAATTTCTTTTTGTGAATGAAATTTTTTGATAACATTTTTTATCAAGTTCTATTTTTTGAAAAAATATCTTCTGTTTTGGCAAGTTCTCTCCCATCTACTTTTATATTTTCTACTTAATAAATATATATTTCTTATTTCTAACTTTTATTTTTATTCTTTTATTTTATTAACTATCTTCAAAACTTTTTTGACAATTTTTTTTCTTTACGGACGGATTATGCAAATTAAGCCTATCTAACATATGTTGGTAGATATACCGTAGAACACTATAAAATAGGCTCCACTCAACATAAAACCATTCTCTTGCAAATTATATTTTTGAGACGTCATTTCTCTTAAACATCGAAAAAATTTATGTTACATATTCCCAGGTGATTGTATGGAAACATATGTACAATCTATTGCTTTGAGAACTCTAGAAAATCTAAAAATATTCATGAAAGCCTTCTTGGGTGATTTCTATATTCCTTTGAAACTTCACGAACTCACTACACTTGAAGCACTATATATCTCACTTGAATGAAGTCTCTAATTTCAATCAAAAAATTATCGCATTGCAAAATAACGCAGTGAGAATAAGTCAAAGTATACATTATATTATTTTGACATAAATTTAATTTAACAGGGCCATTGCTTTACCAGGGCATTACAGAAAGTTGGTATTCACTAATATTTTCATTTTATTTTATGTTCACAGACATAACAGACATAACATCACGGACATAAATTTGTCAACTGTCTTCCTAAACCTCAAACGGTATTTGCAATCTTGTTCATCAAGGATCTCAAAATATTCTGACTGACATGGCGTCCCGTGGGACGCTTTAAACCATCAAAGAATACGTCGCCTATCATCTCTCTTATGTTGTCCATCACGTAAATTCCACATATTTCTTGAAAATGACAGCAAGTTCACACACAAATTCAGTTATTTTGGCGTTATCTACCAGATAAACATTTAACAACCTCTCGAACCTCCCGATTATTTACCGGATACTTAACCACTGGAAAAATTTATCAGGCACTCGTAAATCACAAATTTCCAACATATCATTATGATAACTTTGGGATACACTACCAGACACTTTATCAGGCAACTTAGTACTTATGTATTTCAAATGGAAGGATATGACTTGATTCATGATCTCTTAACATTTTGTAAATTTGATGTAATAAATGTTAAATTTGATTTGTTAAAAGAGAAAAGGCTGATTCACAGTTAACATCAATTTAATTATTAGTTTGTTCTGCAGAACTTCCAAGAAATTGTGAATCCGTATGAAATGACATGTACATTTGCAGAAGATAAGACAGGAAATGTTTTTCGAACCCATAAGTTTATTGCAAAGCAGTGTTAACTTAAGAACATTTCAATATTGAAAGAATTTGTGAGCTTAGCAGGGCAAAGAAGTAATTCTGACAAAAATAATTTTATTGTAAATAATTAATATCAGTAGAAAGAAGGAAGTGATAAATGGTCGCCCATCTTGTATAAATGAAATAAATGAAGATATTCACTAATTAAATATTCGTAGAGTTAATAAAAACGTTACAAATGGCTGCCTCCGTGGAGCAATGAAGTCTAATATAAAATATTCCAAGTTGTTACAATAAGTAAACATTTTAAATTAGGCCGCATAAAGTTAAAAAAAAAACTTCTGAGATAAGAAACTTCTAAAACACTTTGCTGAGAAAATGAGCTCCAATTTCGGATTTAGAGAAAATTTTGGACGCTATTATATTTAAAAACGAATTAAATTTTTCTTTAACCGTTTTATACATATAGTGACAAATTCACAGTTTAAAATGACATTATCATTTTGAAGAATTTTGTTTGTTTTTTTTTTAAATACGCAAATGTAGTTTTTTTATGAATCTCTCACGCCGTTAATATGTACTTTTCCAACTATTTGTGTACATTGTAGCACATTGTAAGTGAAAGATCTTGAAATGACTTCCAGTGAAGTTTTTCGGCGATTTAGTTTGGGTGGCAATAGATGGCAGCTGGCAGGAGAAATTAGCAAGACCGAAAAGCTAGCTCTCACGACAGAAATTATAAAACTAGTACTACGAGAAGTCTGTACCATCCTGTTGCACCACTAGTGTACGTCGGTTTGGTTTGCAAGAGCGAAGCCTCCTGCATCCCATTCGCACATCACCTTGCAATCCACACTGCTCAATTCGATCAATGTGTGCTGCGGCCGCTTACCCCAAAGTTTCTCTCGCGCATGCTGCGAGTGTGATGAGAGAATCGCTTAAATGCAGTCGCTGCGGAGCCGCGCTCCTTCAACTGATGCTTCGCTTCAATGGAATACTATTTAATATAATATAATACATAAATAATTGTACGTTCGCGAGTTCGGCAGGGTGTGCTACAGGTCGCTCAGCGAGAACGTCCGTGCGAAGTCTCTTCCCAACGGTTACGCCTGGATGTTGTCAACTTCGTGAAAGTTGACTTACGATCACTACAATCGATATAACGAACTTTTCAGTGACGAGTAATATTTCTGCAAACTATAGATTTAGAAGATTTTAAGATATGACGTTGTGTTTATTATGTAATATACAAATCGAGTTTGTCATATTAATATTATTTCTCTCCATTTAGAAACAAACAACAAATAATAAGATAGACGACATAATTCTCATATATCACTATAGTTAAAATTACTTTTAATAACTTCACTTAAAATGAATAGCACACTTATTCAGTTTATTTTTTAAGTTCGCCTTAAGTTTTTCAACATTTCTGTCAATATTCTATTCGTTTCCAGAGTGGATTTTCCGGCTCTGAATCGCACGTTTTAATTGCGAACAATGAGATTTTTGGTAGAATTATTTTCACAATGGCAGGCATTACTTTCATATTTGTTGTTACTGACCCGCAACTGTGTCAGTGATCTTTAAGGTGAGACTACTTATGAATTATGGCTTCGCTTGCGAAATTGTTTATCATAAATATTAGCAAAAAATTCTTCCAAAATAGTTCTTCTGTAAATTCAATTCTAGCTATCCTTATTTAAGTACTGCTCAGAGCTTTTCTTCAGGTCAATTAATATGTTAATAAGATATTACGTAGTTACTATGCCACCTAAAATAAATCAAATGTCAGAGGGCAGTGTTATTCTTGGTTTTCATCATTCTCATTTAATTCCATGCGTTAAAATATTCTAGTCGAAAACTTTATTTTCACCTGTACGCACGTATCCCTTTCTTCACTGGTGTTTGGCATCTCTGCAGGTGCCGGGTACGGCCTGATGTTGAGCTCATCAATGAACGCGTTCAACCAGTTCTTCCGGGAGCGTGCGAAGACGCAGACAGCCGACGGCGATGTGGGGCTGCCGCACGGCCTGCAGGCGGCGCTGGAGGCGGCGCAGGGGAGGGGGGAACGCGCGGCCCGCGCTCTGGTGGTGGCGCTGGCAGTCGGCGCCGCCGCCACGCAGTTGCTCGTCCGAGGGCTCCCGCGCCCCTCCGCCGACGCTCAGCAGCCGCTCAAGGTGCGTGCGCTTCTAGGTTGGAAGGGGGCCTACGCACTGGTTGCTACTCTGGCTTGAACGGGGCTGTGCCATTCTTCCTCTACTCGGGCTCTGCTACTCAGGCTGTGCCGTGCGATAGTGCAACCGTCTTGTTACTCTCGGGCTTTGCCAATTGGACTCTGCAACTCGGATTGGGCTTCACTAGGCTCAACATGTGCCTCGCAGGCTATGTCACATTTGATGCTGTGTCACACAAAGATTGCTGTGACTTCATTTACAGATACAAAGTTCATTTACAGTTATTGTCAAGGCAGTTTTCCTAAAACCATATAATTGCGGTTGATATAAAAGAGCACTCTTTGAGTACCTATTGTACAGAGAGATGGACGAATTACCTTAAAAGAGTGAGGTTGTGGTAGCGGACTGAACAGGTCCCTTCTCTGCACCAAGGAAATTGTACACGGCGCCGGGCAGAGAGCTGTTTGCGGAAAGGGTTTGTTAAGGGAGGACACAGATTTTGGCTGAAGACACGGTAAATTATGACGATGAAGATTTTACATACACTTTATTTATTTAACTATGAACACAAAAGCTACAAATGAAAATTCATTACGGCTGAATGAATTATTTGAACAAATGTTTTGAGGGTATTGAAAAGAAAATCAACGTAGATGAAGGCGTTTACATAATACATCTCTAGTTCGCATGAATCGTAATTGTTTGGCTCCTGGTACGTAAATTTACAGGTCTCGCAGAATGAAGGGCGAACGTGAACACATACAGGCGAAGAGTAGGGTTCTGCGTTGTACAGCCGGATCTATGAGGCAGCGCGCGCTCCCACAGCGTCCAGCGATGTCCGGGCGCATGTGCAGCGCAGAACTAGACATGTGCTCTCGAATTGCAGCAAATGGAAGGCAGCGACTCACGTGGCCAGCTTCCAATAGGCGGCCGGGAAAAGGAATGCCGCACAACACCTACCAATGCACAGACGGTTTCTAAGACTAATACACTCGAAAATTCATTAATGATTTTCGGAAGCCTGCTCGTCGATGAGCTGCCGAAGGCATCAGAACTTCTTCGAGGACATCAAGAAAAATTATATTGGCTGAAAGTCCACCTGTTTTGTCAAAGGCAGCAGAACTGCTGAGGGCAGCGTAGTCACGTTGAGAAGACTGAATAGAAGCGGGGGAGAAGCTTATATGCTCATAGTCACAGATTTTGCCGTTGAGACTGTGTTTAGGTGACAGACGAGAGAAAGCTTTATATATAAATCAACCAGGGGGCACACGTCCCCAGAGTGGGCACCTGTGGCTTTTCGCCTGTATCCGCACCACCGCCGTCGCACAAGAACGCCGACTGTCTGGTCTCCTATCCCGCCTGAACCGGATGTGCCCTCTCGGCAGCCTCTTCTTTCAACTCCTGGTTTGTCTCTGAGCTGGTCAAAGTGGCATTGCCCATCTCTTAGTCAGTCCGCGGCGGGTTACCATTCCTCGGGCTCTGGTCCCGTGTAGGATGTACCCGAGGGGTACTTGAGTGCCCGACTGGTGGGTTAAAGTGCGAGCTCGACAACCAGGAGCTTAGCATCTCCTCCCGCTTGAAGCTAACGGCGTGAGTGTCGCCGCGAAACTCAGGGTCCGGGAGGCCGTGCACTACTCTCCACCAGAAATGGCGCCCACTTACGCAGTCGGAGAGATGGGGGGGGGATACGGGTCTTCGAGGGTGGAGACACCTCCCGGATAAACCTCTCAGAAGCTGACTAGCCACCTATAGCGAACCACAAAAAACTACATGCCATCGTTTAATACTAATTACTCATTAATTATCATAATTTTAAATTAATTACACCAGCCATTTTTTAAACTGTAGTTTTTTGTTGTTCGCAATAGGTGGCTAGTCAGCTTCAGAGATGTCCCGGATAGCGCACTGGCCACACGGTGGGAGTAGAGGGGGCGGATTCCTCTGGATGCTCACAGGAGTCGATATTGCTATTAACAGCACCAGAGAGTGAAGAGGCAAAGTATCCTTTGAACTCAATTTTATGTACATCCAACTGTTAGTTATGTTATAGCTAACATAACAATAGACTCATAGCTGCCTAAATGATTAACACATACCTTCCAAGTTGTCACTTTGGAATTTCACTAACAAAATGTAGCTAATATTGTATATCTCAAATACATACGAAAACCAGAGACCGCACAGTTTGTGTACTCAGGTAATCTGATGCAGGTGCGGTATGTTTCCAATTTTTCAATAAATGACATTATTTGTAAAAACTCAATTTGGTGACAATTTTCCTAAAATGTTTTCTGAAATCGTCATTACAACTCCGGCCCTCTAATGCACTTTTGGAATCAAAATGCATCACCATTTGGCAATAATGTACCTATATTCTATTGTTGGACCACAATTAGCTAAATCAACTTCTTCTAAACATGTATATCAATGCAAAAAATATTGTTCCTTAAAACAAATATCTCAACGGCTAAAGTTATATTTTGTTTCTGAGTATTTGTTGGAAACAATACTTTATTTTACAATAAGTGGCCTATGTAACAGAAGAATTTTTTTTCTTAGTCAATAATTGTAGAAATTTGAAGTCATGTGTGATAATAGTGTCAAAATCGTCAAAACGAAATGATTAATTCTTTCTTAAAATATTTCCTTTAAAAAATCCATTTATTCAGAATAAGTTTTAGTCCATGAACAGATTCTGTATGCAAGTATGAACAGTACGTATATACAAGTAAAAATGAATTTTGGTCTATACCAGTTCGGTGAACCCCGACACCATGTATACGATCTCCATGAGAGGTGACACATTTACGAGTTATCTTTTTCACCCAGAAGATTTATGTGCTGGTGTAACTCCACTAGAAGGCGCCGCAGAACGAAATTCGTTTTAAGTCAATTTCCATCCAAGCTGTTGTCCACCTGGGCTTCATTGGTGCTGAGCGTCGCCGTGTGACGCAAGGCCTGACGCCGAGAAGGATGGAAAGCGGCGCGTAAATAGAGATACAGAGACAGATAAGGCCGGATTCACCAACCAGGATCAAATTCGTAGTTGATCCATGTTTAATGATCCTGACCCGCGGAGTCAAGACCGACTTGATCCCTGTGCGTTTCACCAACGTTTTGAGACTTCGAAGAGTATCCGGATCCCATGGTTCACGAGTAGTCGTGAAAATGCGCGGTTAGCAACAATTTTGCAATGCATTTTGGGTATTCTCGCGGTCAGCTGTAAGAAACGAGTTGTTTTGATTTCACTTCGTTCCGTCTGTGTGGTGTTCGATTGCGTGTGGTAGTATGCTTGTTCGGTGATGGATTCACCTGACGTTGGAAGGAATGCATAGACGACGCTCAATTTCTCTCCAATCGAAAGAGAATTACTCGATAGCTTAATGAGCAAATACAAAGAAAATTTTAATGCTCGTTCTGACATTTCAAAATAATTGCTTCTTTTGGGAATTACTCGTGGTGTCTCTCCCCACAATAAATCTTCAATGACTTCATTCGACAACAAACTCCATTTTTATGACACAAATTAACTTAATAAAAACAAAAATTCAAAGTATTACTGCACTAACAAGTATTCAATAAAACTATCCCACTCCAATTGCATTACAGATATCACAAAATCACAGATTGAAATGCGTAATAATAGCGCCTCCAATAAACTACAACTAACAAAATGCTATTTTACTAATGATACTTGTAATTACACTAATTTGAAGCCAAAAAATATTTAAATTTTACTTCCCAATACAGAGAATTCTAACCTACTACTGTGTTAACCCTAATTTTATTTACAATACTATCTTAAAAAATACATTTGCTCAACAAATATTGCGCGCAATCCTACTTCTTAGCGAATACTTCCATACTGAATCTAAGTCAAACTACAGGTATTTGCTTAAAAAAATACGAAAAACTGGAATAGCTAGACGATTAAGCCGAGAAATAACACCTGATCTGGCCGTGATCCACCGCTCGGCGACGTATCAATTGCGAGTCAAATTTGATCCGAGTCAGACAGATTGATTCGTTTCAATGATGATCAGTTCGGGATCATCTTGATTCCGGTTGGTGAAACCGGCTCATAGAGACACAGAGACAGAAAGATGGATAAGCCACAGACAGAGAGGTACAATGATGGAGACAGAAAGAGAGACACCTAGAGACAGAAACAGAGGTAGATAGTGACACAGAAGTAGTGAGAGGCATTCAGAGCAAGAGAGAGAGAGAGAGAGAGAGAGAGAGAGAGAGAGAGAGAAACGCAGAGACAGACAGAGACACAGAGTGACAGACAGAGGCACAGATATACGAGGAGCCGAAGAGAGGAAGGGACACAAAGGCGGAGTCAGACGGGGGAGGAACAGAGTGGCAGAGATAGACAGTGGCAAACTGACTGAGACAGGGACAGAGAGAGACGAAGAGAACAAGAGTGATATGGTGAGAGAGAAAAAGAGTGAGAGGTAAATTGTGCGAAATTAATTTTATTGTGAATAATATTGTGCATGATCTTATTTAAAGATATACTTTATAGGAATAGATTTTATTCAGAATAAAGATTTTCATTTTGCGTTTTGTTGTATAAAGAAGCTGAAAAAAAGATAAGAATTAAAGACTATATCGAAAATCGGACTTGTGCCAATTTTAAAAGCATACTTCACTGTTTGAAAGAAAGCAAATTTTTATGGGAACATATTTTCTGAAAATCTTGAATTGTCTTTCAGGCTATATGTAAAGTATTACCAACCCAAATATATTCTATACCAACGTTATAACTACATTTGACTTCATTCTTATAAGAAATATAATGAAAAAGTAAGAAGCCATTTCCAAAACCAAAATTGAAAATGTATCAAGGGCTTCATTTAAAGTAGCCCCAAAATGTAATGAATATTTTTCAAAATCCCAAAATTTTGAGAAAGGCCATTTCTTCAGGGGTTTATTCAGTTTGAATATACTACACATAGATTATTGTTGATCACAGACGGACGGACGGGTGGACGAAAGTTAAAAATAATCAACACTTTCTCGGTATTAGGGGACCGCAGCATTTGTATTTCCTTTTGAATCTCGAAATCAATTTTCCGCAACGTTACATAACTTTGTACGTACTATGTAAATACCTATGTACATGGTTACGTATAAGAAGAAATAAAAAAAACACTTAAAAAGTAATTTATTTCCTCTTAAATACTTACAATGAAATATTTTATAATGAAGATAGATAACAATGATAAATTGTACTGAAAATATTGTAACGTTCCTGTTACCGTGGTGAATTAAAACACACTGAATATTTAACAAAAACGTTGATTTGTAAAGAATTATATACTAAAAATACTTCATCTATTTACAGATATATTAAATACTTCTTGTGTTCTTCACTTGACAATATTTCTTACACACGACTCCGCTCTGTTGATTATTTATTTACACAGTTCACTTCTGATTACTTACACTATTCTCTGCAATCTACACAATCACACAGTCCTATGCCCTGTCTACAGTCAACTGCACTGATCTCAATTTCCTGCGCAGACCACACTTCACTGCGCACACCAGGGTCCATTGCACTGCTATTTACCGCAATGCACACTTTACA
The DNA here is from genome assembly GCA_017312745.1 of Gryllus bimaculatus. Taxonomy (NCBI): domain Eukaryota; kingdom Metazoa; phylum Arthropoda; class Insecta; order Orthoptera; family Gryllidae; genus Gryllus; species Gryllus bimaculatus. The sequence continues at coordinate 12,131,955 of BOPP01000016.1, forward strand.
GCACAGCTTCTACTTCAGACACACTGACGGACTGACTGTTTATTACTTGACTGATTACATACACTGACTCGCGGCCGCCGGCAGTGGCATTTATACCTGGCCGGCGCTCGTCTCGACACCCCCGGCACTTGCTCTACCATTCCACGCGACTCGCGAATAGCCTGGAACCGTCCAGTTCGGGGGGAAGGGCAGACGTCACAATCGACGCAGCGAATCCGGGCAGATGATGCAATATTCGTTACAATATGTAAAATGAAATAGATCAGAAATCCAAATTACTAATTCGCCGCAAGAGAGACATCTACAGAAAGTATCTTGCGTAGGCGCTGTACACTTCTTGGCGTGTGTCGCCATCTGACTGACATTGGTGTGTGCGTTAGCTTCTCTACCTTAAGTGTGTGAATGTGCGTAGGTGCTGTGCGTTGGGCTTATGGCACCATCTGGGATTCTCCCAGCGACCGCTTCGTGCAGCTGCCGAGTGGGGCTCTGCAGTGGGGTCCTGCAGTGGGACCCTACAGCCGAGTGGGTCCCTGCAGACTCGTCCAAGTCCACACGGGAGACAGCAACTTTTTCGCCCTTCTCCCACTTCACCTCAGAAACGTCGGTCTCGAGAAGTCAGGGGGTGAGCTTTTATGTTGAAATCTTTGCAATTGTTTACCTGTAAGAAAAGGACGTGATTTGCAATCAATATCACAGGTATAGCGGCGGCGATGGTGTAACGTTTAGCGTATCGGACTTCGTATACCCAAGTTGGCGGGTTCAAACCCGACCGGAGCCGTGAATTTCCAATGTAGAAAAAATCCTTCGTACGCTTTCCTTCGGAGGAGACGTAAAGCCGGCTGTCCTCTGTTAGTAGATTTACTTGCATGTAAAAGATCCTCAAGCCTAAATGGCGCCTCTGAGCTAAATTCAAATCGCCTATTTCGTCGCCCCCCCCAAAAAAACCGTTCTTCACTAGAAGGTGAAAGGAGCGTAGCGAAATTTGCGTGGTCAGGCAAAAGAGTGCACCTGATGGCCTGAGTCTTGCCAATAATACATCAATTAAATTCAATTCAAATCGAAGTATTCAACGTGGCCAACCCGTATGTGTCGCCAACCTGGTTTAATAATGATGTATGCTATGTATTCACGTGATCTTAATTTAACACTCTGAAACGATAATTAAAAAATAAAATAATATCTCTAACACCATTAGTTTTATTATATATTATAGAACGTTGGTAATGAAATATAAAATGGTGCGAGTTGTTTTACCTTTTTGGCTTCATGTATTTAATTGATAGGCGAAACTGACTTCCAAAAAAATTGCGCTTGTTGAAAAATACCTGAATTGTGTTTCACAATTAAATAATATACTACCAATTGTTATATTTTTAATTTATCGCATACTACATACGTAGAAGAGAGAATGTTATATGACATGGAGTGAAATTGGTAATTTTGATAGAAAACCTTGTATTATATATTCCTGATTAAATTGCGTCGCATTCTCTTGTTAATTAAAAAACAACGTCGCAGCTGACGCATTCGAATTTATTGAACATTTGTTACAGATAATACAAATCAGTACATCGTTATACATCCAACTTTGCCTACGCAACCTAGCGTATTACCAGGCTGTTCTTAGCATTAGGCGAACAAATTCCTAAATTTATTTGCTTTAACAATGAGTTCTCAGAGCCCCAGCTCAGATTTACCCATTGTCGGATTTCTAAACGCAGCGCATAATCTGCTGCGCATGGTGCAGCATTCCATACATGCGTGTGTTAATCATCTTCTTCTTCTACTTTAAAACAGTACTAAAGAAAGGTGTGTGGGTAGAACGCTTGCAAGTGTGGGAGGGGAATGCAAAATACCCTACGTGAGTATTGTATTCGAGAAACAAAAATATTAATGCTATAGACCGGGTTACATTTAAGGACTTACGTAAAGATACCAACTAAAGTCAGTCATCAAGAATGCAAAGCATAAAAAAACGAAATATTAAACTAGGTAAATGAAGTTGGAAAATTTAGAAAATCGTAGGGAAAACGAACACTTAAGATGTAGAAAACTATTATGGGTTTTGTAGCATGAGGATATGGCCGTCAGGGCGTTCAGTAAAAATATTTTGTTTTTAGTTGGAGAGAAATAGAAAATTAACTTTTGGTGCAAGATTATTAGAAAATACGGTAATATGTAATATAAAGCGGGTTAGCGAGAAAATAGTAATATTCATGAAAAATTTAGATCTCGGACTGTAGCATAACATATAAAGTTAATTGTGTGTGGTAATACGAAGAGCTCCAGCAAGGACACATGGAAATTGCATCTGATTTCGTCTCTGCGCCAAAATTGCTGAAATACCTTCGCTAAAAAACGATTTTTTCCAAGACATATTTAAATATATGATATGAAATTAAGTTAGAAAAATAATTATAATTATTCTAAATGCATATTCTGTCGTGATGTAGCATTCCGGCCCTCGCGGATTGCTGCCGTCGGCGAGTGATTCAGTTGTCACTTGCTGACATCAGCGTTGCGAGGCTATAAAATGGCGAGGGCTTCACACCTCGCCCCTCTCTTTACGTGCTACCTGTGTTGCCTGACGCACCCGCCACCCACTCTCAGAAGTAAGTGTTCACTACGCGGCTGATTAGAATAAACTTCTCTAAGGATACTCTCTTTACTTTCGCCCGACACGAGTTGGAGGGGCACTCCCTCTCTCCCCTCAGCTCGCGATGGCCATCAAAATTGGTAGCAGTAGAGAAAATATAATGATATTGTAAAATTTGGAAAACATAACGAATATTGAAACATTATAACGCTGATAATTTCAAAACAAATTAAAAGGTGTTATATTTTTATTAAGATTAGTTACAGGAATAAACAGATTTTTTCTTACAAATTTAATTTAATAATTATGTCATAAATTTAAATTATCACAATCCGAATACTCGTATGAGCGGTGTTTTTTAGCCCACGAGAAGGAAGACGAGAATACCCTGAGATAATGTAAGTATGCAAACACCCAAAACCTGATAAAAATTAGAGTAGCAACTCCATTAAATTCAGTAATATACGCCGGGCGAATATAGTTGGTTTAATTTTAGAGAGAAGAAGAACTATTGCAGTGGCGTACCCAACGCGGGGCAAACTAATTTGTGATATTATAAGAGCGAGATTATGCACTATTAGAGTACGTAAAAACTTTTGTACACTTTCAACTTTTAACTCTCCACCATTTAACTCTGCCCTAGTGAAAATTCGTACGAAGTTCTATCTTAAAAAAAGGAGGTAATCCTAGATATCCTTCGATCCTGTGTAAAGGCGCATTCAACAATCGCTAGCATTTCGGACCTTCGGGGTAGTATGTTTGGCGCAAAATTCCCAAGAGATACAAGCTTTTCCGGGCGAGGGGCCTGTTTGTTTCGTATGTGGCAAAAATTTCGTTCTCTCGCAGCCTGTGGACACATTTTGTCTGCGTGTATGCCATGATGAGACATTTTTGACTGAGTGTATTCAGTTGACATCAATTGAAAAGGGAATATGTAGCATTTTAGTTACAATTGAACAGGTATCAATGAAGTTGCAACTCCATTTTGATAATTTGAAATGTTCATCTTGGATTTAGTTTGACACTCCTCGTCCATTCTAGCGTACATTTTAGCTTTCTATTCAATGTCGCTGCTTGCATGGTTTTACTATTCTATCGTCAGGAAATGGCTTTAAAACATATCTTGAAATCTTTATTATGTCAAAGTAGCGGCTCCTGAAGGAATAGCTCTCATGAAGTTTTCCATCAAAAGCTAGTGATCTACTTAATGGTTGAATATTGTTGATTATTTAAGTTCCTTCTTCGTGAGCCCAGCGGCAGAAAAGTGAAACAAAGATTCATTTGGTGATAACTTTGATAAAATACTTGTCAATAAAAGTAATATCTTTCCGTAAAATGTATTGCGATTGGATGAATGCAACACGTTGTATTGAGTAATTTTTCACACTAGAATTAGAGGAAGAAAGAATTAATATTGCCTTGGTGCAATAACTGTGAACCGACTTCTCCGTCATGTGCTTTTCCACCACCCTCTGAGCTCTCTGTACTAGCCTCACTTTTTAATCACACGATGCGACTTTAGTTTCTTTCAATAATCTTTCCATGAAATATGATTTTGCGGCATGGGATACGAGTATGGTGTGTTCTAACATCTACAGTTGATAAGGACTGCAGTAACTTGTATCTAAATATTCAACATGGCATTTGCGTGAACGCACTGTGACCAGGCGATCGCACGGCCAACATCGGCGACCCGTGGGGCGCTAGGCGCTCATCCTGGCTGGGCCGTGCTGAGAAGAGTGAAATCCACAATTTTTCTCTTGCCAGCATTGGCACAGCAAATTGCGCCTTAGGTGACGCATGCGTTTGCAGCAGGCACCAAGTACGATTTGAAATCTGTAACTCGTACTTGCAATGTAACGACATATCTTCTGTAGTAACTTAGATTCTTCCCGTTCAACTACAGTGCTGAAATTAGTACAAGTGCGCGTTTGCTTGTAGTAAATAGCTGAAGAAAAGGTCGAATATCTTGCTAAACACTTTTCCACAGTATTCAAACGAATACATTGCTCAACTCCACAGTAGGTACCTAGAAAAATGTTCAATTTAAGTGAAATAGAAATCATTAAAAAGCAAATAAACCCTACTAAAAGCCTAGGATGTAATCTTTTAATCGGTAAAATATTACAAGAATAACCCAAGAAAGCGTTATCATTTATAACATACATTTTCAACGCAATATTAAGTGAGAGCCATTATCAGAATCCATCGAAGTAAGTGATAGCCTTAGAAAAACCGATTACAGAAGCTGCATCATAGAGACCAATAAATATTCTAGCGGTTATATCAAAGGGTCCTCGAGTCCCTCAAGTAATTATCCTTGGCCAAATTCTGTTTGTAATATATACGTTGGACCTACCAACAACAGAATGCATTATTATGGCCACATGCGCTGACGACACAGACATTTTAGTATGGCTTACCAGAATGTCACACGAGTGAAATACAATGTAATAGATGCATCTAAAACACGCGTAGCCTATCATTCTACTATGCTGAATGCTATACAAGAATTGTATTGTCGAGATACGACAAAGCCAGGTGTCATTGAATTGAATTGATTTAATACCTTATTTTAGCCCGAGACTCTAGCCATCTTCCGTCTGTCTACACGAATTTCGCTACGCTCCTTTCACCACAATCAGAGAAAGGAGGTTTTTGTTGTGCGAGAAACACGCGATTTAATTTTGATCAGAGGCATAATATATGCTTGAGGATCTTTAACATGCAAGTGAATCTACTAACATGGGATAGCCGGCTTTACTTCCCCTCCAAAGGAAGGCGTACGAAGGATTCTTTCGCCCATAAAAGTCGGCTTCAATCGAGTTTGAACTCGCTAACTTGGGTAAAACTGTCCGATATGTCAACTGTTTACATCATCGCTACGCGCAAACGGTTCAGTAACATGGAAGTGATTCGGAGAGGACATTGAAAATTTATCTTTAGCAGGAAGTAGCGAATTATCACTCTCACGTAAGCGGCTCTTATGGTATGAACATTATGAGATTGTAATTTTGGGATAATAGATTTATGTTGTGGGTAAATGTTTGTTTGGTTAATCAATAATAGTGAAGGCTACGCAGTACTGTTTATTAAGAGGTTTAAGTGGGTCAATATTTCTATTTGTTTATTCTATTATTTAATAATAGTTACATTTGTTCTCGTGTATAAATATTTCGCCCGAAGCACAGTGAGGGAAAGTCGTAACGTGATAATATTAGAGCAGTTGTCGGGATATTCGGAATAGCGGACTGTATAATTAGCAAAGGTTAGGTAACATTCAAAGTTTACACGGCCAATAGTCTCATGAATTATACAACAGGATGACCCAGAACCCTTTTAGAGAAGACAGCGGCGTCATATCAACCTAGAAGACATTCCGTAAGCTTGCGAACTTTTTATCAAAGTTGTACGGTTGAAGAGCGTTTAAAGCCCGTAGAATCGTGAAGTAATAAAGAGTTCGGGACATTACTAGAATGTTACAATAAATGTTATTTAGAATCGTAACACATACACGTGCAGCAGATAAGGTGACATATGTCATACGTCGAACTCATGCAAGATCTTAATAGAAATCTGAGCTACCCAAATTATGAATTACTAGAGCAAGTAAATTAGAGCATAGCAAGGAAACCTAAATTTAAAATATAATAAAACGTTACTGTTATATCCAAAAAAGAACAGCGATTTCTAAAACTGTTTTATTATCACCTCAAGCCAAAAAGAGATCAAACAATATTCCGGGAGATGTGCCGTAACCGTTGCAATGTTCACTGTTTCACTGGAGAATGAGTCCGAGTCCGTAGCCGTTCCGTAGAACTCTTCACTTGACACTATACACATGCAGGTAGGTGATACACTGACTTCCGCTCGCCGGGCACCGCTCTTATAGCGCGGGCTGAAGGTCCGCCGGCCAGCTGTCCGATAAGAGGGGGGGGCTCTCTTGCTCCGGGGCTTGGCCGAGCGTAACAGTGCCGCGGCGTCTGTAAACGGCACCCTCTCTTGTGCAGCGCCGGAACTACTCTGCGGCAGCAACTTCAAAGGCGTGCAGCCGACCATACCAGTTACAAATGAATATCCAGTTTACATCCACTTATTCGATACTAGAGACCAGCAATAAAAATTATTCTTCCGAAAATGCACCATTTTTTGGCGCAGAAACGTACGAAGTAAATGGGAGAAAACAAAAATTATTGAAGAAAGAAATATCATATGAGGAGGCGCCAATCATTTACACTCATGTCCACTTTAAAAAGTGTTAGGGGCTGTTTCATAATGTACTGAATGATTTCTACAGTATTATTAGGCCCATTTCTAGCAAATGAAATCATGACACATGAAAAATCATTACTAAAATACAGAGTTCAAAGCAAACAAGAACACTTCAACCGGCAAAATTTCAAAAATACAACTACATGCCCGTTCAACCAATAGGAGGGCTTCTGATTTGTCTCAAGACATACAGAAGGCAAATTCAATTTTACTCTCTTTGCATTGTAGGCGCTAATGCAAACAAATCAGTTTTTGACACTTGGACTGAAGAACATTCAGGTAGGGGTACAACAGAAGTTTCGTCAGCACTGCTACATTTCTTGCAAGACATACGATGTACTGCATTCTCAAGATTGAATCTTTTCTCTGATGGATGCGACGGACGGAATTAGAACAACACACCTATTCACAGATTGTCTTCTTTACGAACAGTTTGAAATAATATTGAAAATATTGCCCCAGTTTGAGGAAGTAATTTCCCTCTAGTTGGTAGAGAAAAATACTCCACCATAAAAGAGAGAAAAGCACAATGGTTTGTACGAGGCTGTTGGTGAGGTACGTAAGCCCCATGAAAATTGGCCACTGTTTGATGCTAAAAGTTTATTTAAGATCTTTACAAACATTGAGATGATCTCTAACCAAAAGAAGAATTTACACGAAGAAAAAGAAAAGCAACAGTAATTGTAATTAAATGGTATTTGAAAAAGTTAAAGCAACTCAATATTTCAGATTTAAAAGTGATTTTGAATCATACAAAAGACTAGAAAAAAGCAGGTCATCAGTAAAATCTTTCTCAATTCCTGTAGCAACACTACCAATTAAAAATACAGTAAAAGCAGCAAAGATGAATGATATCGAGTCGTTGCTAGTCACTTTGGGAAAAAAAAGAATCATTATCCTGGTATAACACCATTGTGCAGGAAGGTGGGTGTGATGACAAAAGATGATGGTGATTGTGATGAAGCGAGAGTTGTAATTCGTTTGACTGTTTAGAACCTGATGTTGAACTATGTATTTAAAATTGTTTCTGATATCACGAAAGTCATTTTATTCTACTATTTTAACAAAAAAGTAGTAAACATTAAGTTATTTTCTTTCAATCAAGCAAAAGAAAAGATGTGCATTGCACTTTCAATGAAAAGATGATATGTTCATTATGTCAAATCAAATAAAAACATATTCGTTTCTAAAGTCGTAATTACGACGTTTTTTTACAATATTTATAAAAAACCCTCAAACGTCTGCCTTCGGGCTAATAGCTAGTTACTTTGCAGACATTTTTTGAATAGACGGGAGTTCATAGGAGGGCGAAATGGACGGAGATCGGAGTGATGCCGAGATTATTATGTAACAGGAAGTTAGGTACATCTCAGGGAGCTTTTGTAATGGTTGGAAAAAATTGTATTGGAAAATCTATTTTATGAATATTCGATTTGCTAGCTGAGAGTCAGATAGAAGAAGTGTGGGATACGATTCGACAAATCATTGATTGGTGTAGATGGGAAGCTGAATGAAGTCGTAGGGGTGAAGTATTGGAGTATGGGATGTAATTGGTGGCTTCTACAGGTGACCAGAGTTATTCTGTGAAGAATATTGGATTTCCAAGTGAGACACCTATCAAAACGTACACGAAGATATTGATTGGCTTGTTGTTTGGGGACCAAGATATATTTTCTCCTTGATACTTGAAAGAGTGCGAATTTTTTGGTCTGCGGAGTGTAAAGATTTTGGCCTGACTTTTTGCTAGGTTTATCGGGATGGGACATTTCTTGAGCCAGTCGGAAAACTTTAAAAGGTGATTTTGGAGGTCTTTTTGTAAGGTGGTAATATCAAGGTTTGAAGAATATATGGCGATATACTCATCAAACTGTGCAGTGCAGTGATGTCAGGTAGATGGTATGTCGGCGGTATAGATATTAAATAATGCGGGAGGGAGAACAGATCCTTGCGGTACTCCTGCTTTTATGGGGTGAGGTTATGAGAGAGCTCAGGGAAAGCAGACTGTAAAAGTTTGATCTGTAAGTACGTTTTTGTTAATATGAATAAGACATTGGGGAATTCCGATGTGAATAAGTTTGCCTGCCCTATAATAGTCCTGGCTGCTAGACGATGTTTTTCAGCTTTAGAAGCTATCGATAAGCTTTAGCTCCATCGAGGGAGATTGCGACTGTTTTTCTGTTCTGAATGTCTTCAATTATACCTTCTGTTAGTTTTAATATTTAGTGATTTATGAAAAGTAGTGGTTGAAAACGGAATTCGTGTAGAGGTATGGGTTGGACTGAACCGATATGGAAGAGTAATCTGGCGAGGATTCATTTTTTAAACAGTTTTCCTAAAGAAGGCAGTACGGAAATCGGGCGATAAGTTGACTGGTGGTTTTTTCGCTTGTCTGATTTCAGAATGTGAATAATGTGGGCGTGTTTCCATTTGCGAGGGTAGTATGACAGACAAAGAGATGCATTGAATATTGATGTTATGTGTAAAGTGGGTGTGTATGGAAGGCGTTTAAGTACGTAAGTTGGAGTTAGGCCGTGGACACTGGAAATATTTGGGGCAGCGGCAGATAAAGAATGACAATTTCGTTGGGAGATATACATTTTGTGCATCTTGGGACTGTTCTATTACGTCGAAATTCTTCCAGGAGTAAATTATCATGAAGGGGGTTTCTGAAGGATGAGGAGTGGAGGTTGCGGCAAAGTATTCCCTTCGTACTTTGCTATTAAGTACAGGAGTAGTTGCTAAGTACGCCACGATTGCAAGAGAGAGTATAATTTTTAGTTTTCGCAAGAGACTGCGAGTGATATTCCACAGCATGGATCGGTTGGGTTGGCAGTTTGAATTTGGAAGTGAAGGTATTGGGAGTTAGTTATTGCCAAAAGTAGTGTTACTGATTTAGTGAGTAGATTTAGATAGGAGTCTAAGAAGGGGGAACGATGTTACTCGTATTAATAGTTCTTGAAGTATTTCTTCTTCTGCGTAAGATGTTGTGACGTTTCTGAGTGATACTGAGATGGTAGCTTTGGTTGGATCTCGGTAGGAATGATAAAGTAGGTTTTTAGTTGATAGGTTATTTCGGAGAAAGGTAAAATCATCAACAACATTTACATAAACTTCTGTGTAAGATTCTTTCACTCTAAAATGTGATAAAGTTTTCATGTTTTAGTAAATCTCTCTGCGAGAAGTTCCGCGTGAACAGGTAGTTTGAGAATGAAAATAGAGGGTATTTTTTCGGTTTGCAGAGAAGAATTATTATCGGAAGGATCTTGAGCAAAGTTGTTAGTTTGAGCAAATCTATTGTTAGTTTTAATATTATTCAACGGAGTAGTTCCATGAGTGGGCAGGCTTCTCGGGTACTGTACTCTAGCGTTTGGCCACTGCAGTCGCTGGTGATTGACTAAAGACGATTCTGTTGTACTTATCTGATGTGTTTCGGGCTGCCTCTAGAAGGGTGATTATTGTATGGCATCTGATGAACTCACAGGTTGTCTCACTGTTAAAGGCAGCATGAGATGCAGATAATAGAAAAGATGGGGTGGATTAGGATAGAAGGTACTTAGCGTATGCAGTACGGCGGACTCAGCTTCGGGGAGCGGTGGGAACGAGTTTTCCATGGCCGGTGATGAAGATGCTTTGCAGAAAAGTCTTCGACGAGTCGACGGTTTTCCTTACAAAGGACAAACGTGAAGAAGAGATTCACAATGAACACGTTCACATATTAAAAAATCAACAACGATTATTTAGTAAGTACTTTTTGCTCTAAGAAGGACACTACGAGAAACAATCCACACTGAATCGTACCGCTACGGCACCGGCACGGGGCTTATCTCTGGTCGCAGCGATAACCAGCTAGAGAGAGGTGTTGACGGTAAAGGTTAAAAACCATTAGAACTTCTACACTATCCTTCTTATATATTATTCTTCAGGTTTTCCTGGACGTATTTCGAGTTAAAATGTGATTTGATATCTGTTTTAGGAAAATAATAGTTATTCTTTTGTACAGGTAAACATTAACACAACTATTTTTTATTATTAATTTTCAATATATAGTAATGTATTGTTGCTAAAAGTATAAACATTTTAAAATATAAAATATCAAAAGTATGTCTAACACAAACAAAAATTAATTTTCCTAAAAAACGAATTATTTTTTAAACAAATCATACAATCAACAATAAACACCAAGTTGGCGAAGAGCCAAAAAACTCGTACACCAGTCTAATTTCGTGAAGGTGTCCCACGAGTACCCAGAAGTGCCGCATCACGACGTGACATGTAATCGAATAATGTCTGAAGTAGTGATGGAAGTAATTGACTCCATGAATTCTGAAGGGCTGTCAATAAACTCGTAAGAGTACGAGGGAGTGTAATTCTCTTCTGAACAGCTTGTTGTATGGTATCCCAGATACGCTGAATTAACGTTCATGTCTGCTGATTTTTAAAAACAGTGGAAGAATTTAGTTTCAAAAGAGTGTTTCTGAAGCCAGTTTGTAGTTCTTTTTGACGTGTGGACTATCGCATTGTCCCGCTGGAATGGCGCAAGTCCGTCAGGAGATGAATAGGTGCAGGAGATGAGAGAGGATGCTTACGTTCGTGGCCCCTGTCAGAGACGTGTCGAGACGTATTAGGGGTCCCGTATCACTCCACCCGCTCACGCCCCATACCATCGCATAGTATCCACCAGCTGGCACAATCCCCTGTTGATATACAATGTTCATGAATTCCTGACGTTGTTGGCAGACTCGTACACGTCCATCTGGTCAAAACAAAGTGAAGCGAACCTGAGTACACCACGACACGTGTTTCCAGTCATCAACAGTCCAATGTCTGTGTTGACCGAACCATGCAAGACATAAAGTTTTGTGTTGTGCAGCCATCAAAGACACACGAAGTGCCTTCGACTTCGTAACCCCTTATTGATAATGCCTCTTTGAATAATTCGCAATAGCTGTACATTTGTTGATGGCGCAGCTTTGAAGTAGGCAGCAATTTGCGGAGTACACGTATTGCACTTCTGTCACATGTAATGATTCTTCTAAGTCGTCGTCGGACAGTTCTTAAACGCTCTTTTTGTGGCGTCAGCGATGCCGGACGATTAGTGTTTCCCCAAAATCCCGTTACACTCGTGAAATGGTCGTAGGACGACATCCGAATTTCAGCGCGACCTCCGAAATGCTACGTCTCTTCTCTCTTGCGCCGACTACGTTCACACTCACTTAAATCGTGATTACCTGACTTTTTAGCCGCAGTTACTGATCTAACAACTGTGCTTGCCTCTGGTTCTTTAAATAGTCGTTGCCGACCAGAGCGCCATATTCTGGTTGATTCCCGACCTCTTTATTTCAATATGCATGGCTATACCAGTATTTTTGCTTCTTCGGTGTAGAAAATCTACAAAGCCATTTAAAGCAGCCATTAAAATAGCGTTGATTAACACGTCAATGCTTTTCAAATACAAGTATTTAAATGTGACTCAACCCTGCTCATTACAAATTGTAAAGCCTTTGGTGCAGAAAATAAATATTTTCAAGCAAATTCCAACACAAGTTTGATAGTTGTAAGTGAATTTCGTGCAGGTAAATCATGTCCCAAGACTAAGATGTAATTCACAAAAATGAGTTTCCAAGTCATTGTAACATTCAAATCTGATATTTCTTGAAAGCTAGAAGCATTTAAAATGTGTTTTAGATAATTTTTAAATGATTAAAGTGTACATATATACCAAAAGGTTGAATGTAAGGAATGGACAATGTAATATAATATATAAATTCTGACTTACGAAAAATCGAACTGTGTGGAACCGTTGAAGAAACGCAGTATAATCGCAGCGGGAATGTAACTTTGCCACCAATATACACACATTATAAGTAATTTTAAAAAACATAAACATGACCTAATTCAAAAATCTGTTTTTGATAAACACATTTAATTAATAAAAAATGTATTTTCACAATTTTACTTAAAAGAAGACGCAGGTAATGCAAGCAAGTCATTCGATATCTATATGGTCATTCTATTTCTTCCTTCTTTCTTCTCAAATTTTGAAAATACTCAAATTTTCGAAAAATGTTCATGACCTCATTTCCAAATTCATCTTTAGGAAACAGATTTATTTAGAGACTCTTTTTCTCTTTAATATTTCAGTTGTAGGAACAAGCTTAAAACAATTTTTAATTTTTCAATTAAAAAAATTAGATTAATTAAACTCGACAGTGCCATTAGTGTCACAATTTTGAAAATGTGCCAGGAGCTACACTATTTTAACACATACTAAGATTTGAGGTCATGCTGAATAAATACTACGAGATCATATGGCAATAGCGTACAAAAGTGTGCAAAAAAGATTGGATGAGATATTTCTTTCGACTCATCATCAGGTGAACCTGTCAACAAAATGATTTGCGATGACGAGAATCTAGATGGCAACGATTCAAATGCTTTTGCAGCATGAAAGATGCTGAAGGAGAGAAGAAAGTGTGTTCAAGAACACCTGTATTATTTGTGGTGAAATTAGAAAAGATCAAGAACTTTGGTTCCGGTTTTGTTCGTGCTCTGGGTGGATGAAAAAAAAACTTACGAATACAGAGCTCCTAAATGTGCTGAAAACTTTATCTGAGATTATAGTATTAAGGAGCTAAGAAAATATTAGAAAAAAACTAAGGAAATGTTAATGTACTTTTTTAAAATATGGATGTTCGTTTTCAAAATAATTTATGTATTATCTGACTTATTTTATCGTAATAATTCCTTGCTATTACTATACATATGACTGCATGGTATTACCCACCTAGGGTACGGAGTTGCGCCGACCCTCGAAGTAATCTCGTAAGATATAGTTTTGTTCTAAAATATTTAAAAAAATAGACTGAAGTAAAAATTTAAATCTCAGCAAATAAAGTTATAATACATGGGCTAAATTAAGTAACAGTAACAAATTATAATTTTAATAGCCATATTTGGGCAACAATAAATTATCTGGCTTACGGTCAGACATTACCCCTCTCCCCTACTTTGTATCCGTCAATATATAATATATTACGTCCGTATATATATTGACTCTCCGATAAAATATTAATGGATTCCGTAATTGTATTAAAGAGGAAACCAGAATTACTATAAATGGGAACGCGATAAACGAAATTGTGGCACTTAAAGTGTCGTTTAAAACTCAAGAAGTGGATATGTAATACCATACGACAAACACGTACGTAATAAAATATGGTATTTTAATAGTATTTTATGCTTAGCTAAGATATTTTTAAATGGCATTTTTATAAAAATTGACATTTCTAGCATTCAGTGAAGAACGATGATTGGCAGAAAAGACATCATTCATATATGCAAGTCATTATACATCACTTCTAGTTCTAATAGTGTTTGGTGAATGCGTATAGAAAACTGTACCATAAACAATTAGACTTTCGAAGTGATTTTTGTTTCTAGAAGTCAAAAAACATAATAGAATATTGTAATAGCATACACAGTAAATCCGCTTCAAAAATATCAGTTAACAGATATTCGACCTCATTTCATGAGCGAAGTGTTACACGTGAGTACGATGCCAGATAGTCTGAAGGGGGCAGAACACGTAATATGCAAAGAAATATTTTCTTTTGTATGTGATTAACGCACATTTCTTGTAAATATTGAAATGTTATGCAGATTTTGTTTTAACTTTTGAAAATTGAGCGTTTTTTGAAATGCTATTTGCTACAGAATACATGTTTTGCATACCAGTGTATCCTGCTGGAAACCACAGGTTGTTAATAATTTTCCAGAAGTGGCATGCAACAATGGCCCTTGCGGAGGGCACCACAAGGGAGAGCTCCCCGGGGCAGGAGCGGCGCAGGGCGCGTCTGGAAGGCAAAGACAGGGACGTGCCCGAAGGGGGCTGGGGATGGTTCATCGTCGTTGCCATCGCCATGTGCAAGGTCAGAGCAGGGGGATGTCCATTCTCTTCTCCCACAGAGCAAATGAATGAGCAAAGCAAATGCATTCAACGCAAACATTAGAAAAAATACATAGCAGTAATAAATAGGTGCGTTCAGAAGAAAATTGGATTCGAAACGGAATGGCTTTCTGAGCCATCAAAGTGCAATTAAATGTCTTTAATCATATTATTATATTTATGCGTCTTGTGCGTCTCCTGCATTCATTGCTGTACATCTCCCATAGCTGAGACTTGTTACTCCTTTTGTAATCACTGTAGAAAAAAGGCGTCGGAGAGGGGAAACCATGATAAGACCGTGATAGTAGCGTCAGGAGTTTAGCCAGTCTGACGAGGGAGGTGAGAATGACACTATGGTTTAAGAAGTGATTCCCCAAAAGACTCGCACGAAACGGAGTGAAAAGGTACCCTTCACGAAGTGATAACTTATTTGAATCTTTTATAATTTTTTTTTAATATTAAAATGTACATGCACTATTATTACATCTAAACCTGAAACATGTTTTTTATTAAATGTTAATTTTCTTCAGAACAAGCAACATATGTCTAAGGTATGGTTTTTTGTGACCTGTTAATCATTGATTTACTTCAACATTTAGAGTGTCTGCATGGTGCGGTAAGGAACGTTATAATAACTTTTGTCATAAATACTATTTTTTATAGATTCCTGGCAGTCGAATTGAGAATAATGTTTCTTATGATATGTAGGAACTTACCACGTTATTTAATCAGAAACTACGTTTTGAGGGAGATGATAGCAAAAAATTCGATCTCATCTTCTCTCTATCTTTCTATCTGTGCATTTCCCTGTCTGTTTGACCAACCATCCCAGCACTGCCCGTCCGCCCATTCATCCGTCTGTCAGCACGTCTCTCCGCCCGTCATTCCGTCACGTCCGTCCGTTTGGCGGCTAAACCGTAGACATTTTCGTTACAAAAAACATGACATTTTCTAATGAAAATATGCGTTTTGCATTTCCTAATGCATATAATGTGAGGAAGTGCTGTTGTAACATCACTAGTTTTATAAAGTTATAATTCGTATTTTAACATCTTGTATAGTTGCTCCTTTGTTACGAACCAGAAAACCTTCTTGTAAAAAGCAGTTTTTTGGCATGTATACTTAATGCTATCTCGTATATGAGTGTACGAGAGATATTTCTGAATAATATGAAATAATATAGAGATAAAGTTGTTTAGAGCAGATGTTAAAATCAATTTCAACATTTTCAGGAGCTTACAGGAGAGTACCAAAAACATGAAATTTATTTTAAAAGCTCCGTATTTTCAAAATTTTCAAAAATAACCTTATCGCCTTCAAAATAGTCTCCACTACAACTAATACATTTGTATAATCGGTGATTTGAATAATGGAAACATTTTTGTACTCGTCATCTTTAGAAATAGTTGACAGCTCCTCCCTCGTTTTTCCTGGTACTTGACGGATAAAATATGTTTTTTATATTTTCTTTTTCTAGGTGGTGTCTTTTGGTGTTCTTCCACTTTTTGCCATCATCTTCAAGAGCGTAATTACTAGTGACGCAGCCTATGAAGGCTCTGCTGTGACTTTCCTCGTTGGCCTCTTCTTTCTGTTTGAAGAATTGTCTGGTAAGTTCTCTTATTCGCGAATGAGGAGTGGTTCATAAGTTGTTTATGTGTACGGAATAATTCAAAATATTGACATAAAACCACATAATATACTTCTTTACACAAGAAAGACATGAAGGGGTGAAATGGCTGTTATTGATATTCCTAGCCACGGAAAGCCATAGATACTTTATTTCATTGAAATTTGTAATTTTTTTCTTTTCGTTTTTTTGAAGCAGTCGTCATAGTTATAAAGACAGATACCGGTCAATTGATCGTTTGCGTGTGCGTTTTTCTGTGCCTAAATTGTAGTGTAATATACTATGCATTTTTAAATTTGCTGGACATTATTATTGTATTGCTCGGACTGTAATCGTAAAAAGTAATCGTTCAAGACCTTGAATAAAGTTATAATAGTTGTATAACAAATTGTGAGTATGTTTTGTGGATTCTATACGCTTTCGTGCCTGCACGTACTTGCCTAACTTTTTGGGTACAGTAGAACTACCCCCGCTCGTCGCACCGCGCAAGACGAAATCTTACAAGATGAAATCTGATCGTTACTGAGTGATAAAAAATTGTCACATCGATGTTGCATTAGCTCACCAGCAGAGATAAGAGACAGTTCTGTAGCACAATTGAGAGCGTAGGCTTCCGCAGCCATAGTCAGTATTTAATTGGCTGTCCGGGTGACGAAACGTCAGCACCTTTGTCATGGACGAGGCGTCCCCCAGACAGCCAATTAACAGACTGTAGCACAATATTTCACAGGCATCGATTCTGCGGTTCTGAAACTCAACGTGTATTGCAAAGTGTATCTTCATCTCTAAGAAAGGAGACTCGGACTCTTCTTCTGAACAGTAGTCAGAGATTTGGCTTCGGGAAAATCAAGGCGCCTGGCGGCTGTCTTTCTGTGCGACCATTTTGCGACGTATAAAAAATTCACTGGACTGGAGGCGCCTAAAATTCTGTGAAACCATTCCTGGATACGCGAACTCGAACTTGATGCGTTTACTGAACTTCTTCACTATCGAGACGTGAATGGAGGAAGATATATCTATTTTAGTCTCAGTGTCCGTTGTGAAAACTTAGCTCTTCAAAAACGGTCATGTTTTGGAAAAAGAAAATAGTTCTTTCGTATTTTGCGATTAAAATATTCCAACAAAAAGTTCTCAAAATTCGCTTCCAATTTTTGTTTAAAATTGTTTCACTTGTTTAACAATAAACAATAAAAAAGACGGTCCTAGTCATATTTTCAAGTATTGCTCTTTTTTTTAAAATAAAAAAACAAATACTTTAAAACTACAAAATTGACTAGAGAGATTTTTCCTCGCACAATGTCTGTTGTACAAAATATATTTTTAAAAAGGTGAAGTACAATTTTTTAAAAAGGAATATTTTATTCGTATTTTACGATTGAAATTTACAACAACAAAAAACTTCTTAAAATACGCTCCAAATTTTTTCTTTACATTTTCTCTACATACGTAGTAAGGATAGGTAAGAAATACAGCGCTAGTTTCATTTTCGGGTATTGCTAGTTTTTTCGAAAATTAAAAAAAATGCCAAAACTGCAAAATAGTTTGTAAAGATTTTTGCTTTAAAGTGTGTTGTACAAAATTAGCTCTTTAACAAAAATAATGCAGTTTTTAGCAAAACATGTAGTTTTGGCGGTATTTCTGGTTGAAATTAATGAAATATATACAGATTTCACACCAAATACGGACCACGATAAAAATTGAATGAATGATATGAATTTCCTCAGTCCGGCTCGAGCCGTCCAGGCGAACACTTCGTGCTGAGGTAGCTCTTATCTTCTCCTATCGCAGTGGTCGCTTTGCACGTGCCAAGAGTGGCTAATGCAGTGAAACTTCTAATGAATAGTCTCTTTTCTCTATAAAATGCTAAATATAAAAAATTCAGTAAGTGCGATCAGTTCGTGTTTAAAAGTTTATGCTCTGGTCTCGGCCAGAGCATTACCCAGTGAACTACCAGTGATTAACGCGCATTGACTACTGCCCTCCACGCTATCAGTGTCCATGGACCCAAGTAGAGACTCAACAGCGGAAGCAATTAAAAATGCCCTAGACGCGTTAAACAATACAAACAGTGGTGTTAATTCAAACATTGAAATGACCGATTGCAATACAGCCACCCAGCAGCAATTAGATCTTCAAACTGAACAAAACCGCCAACTTTAGGCAGAGCAACAATGGAAAATGATGCAAGACCAATAAAAACAGTTCCTACAATATCTTCACGAGCAACGCATCACTATTTTGCAGCTGCACAACAACAGAATTCTCAACAGGTTCCGCAGTTTCAGCATTCTTCACATTTACAGTTAAGCAGCCAACCCCCTCAACAAAATGTAAGCAATGAACTCAATATTTTGGTAAAGAACTCTGCTAACAGACAAAGAACTTAAGATTCTCGTGATATGTATGGCGTACCAGTTTCTAATAGATATGAAATATTTACGGAAAATGAAACTACAAATGAACCAGTCAATACTACCCTATTAGCGAAAATCACTCCCATACATGTACTAGGTAAAAACTACGAAATAATATTAGACGATATCAAATCAGTAGCCAAAAACGATTTTTCCACTAGAACATGTCAGAATGGAATCAAGGTTTTTTTCACCGATGTAGAGGACTTTAGAACCTATAAGAAATTTTGTGAAGGTAAATCAGTGTCGTTTTATACGTACAGGGACCCTTCTATGAAAAACTTTTCAGTTATGCTTAAGGGAATACCAGAACCTTTTAAAGAAAGTGAAATATTCGAAGAATTCAAACGGCTCAATTACCCAGTAATTAAAATATGTAGGTTGTATAATAAACAAAGACAGCCACTACAAACTTGTGCCATAGACTTAAGAGACTGAAGAAGCAAAATCTATATATAATGTAAACAAATTAATGAATTGTATAATTCAAATTCAACCTAGAATCAAACGTAATGTACCTGTACAATGCAAAAATTGTCAAGCATGCGGTCACTCTCAAGCTGTCATGTTAAGCCCAGGTATGTTCATTGTGGTGGTCATCACCACTATTCAAAATGTACTGTTCCTAAAAATTCCAAACCTATTTGTGTTAATTCTGGCGAGGGTTACAGATCAAATTATCGAAGCTGCCGTGTTTACCAAGAAGCTCCTAGGTCACGGGCATATTTCCTTTCATCGAAAAAGTAACAAATCGCATCAGGTAACCGAAACATAAGAGCAATCTTCTATTAATTTAAACAATGAAAACTTTCCCGGTCTTCCACAACGCAAACTAACAGCCTGGCAAACAGAACGACTACCTTCAAACCCACAGCATCAAATAGACGTAACTGAACTCGTAAACACAATAGTAAATCAAATAATTTCGGTTTTAATACCCCAAATTAAAAACATAGTACAGTCGTTAATGCCAGTTCTAGTAAATAGTAAATAAAATACTAGAAATATAAACATTAAATTGGAACGCTAATGGAATTAAAAGACAGCAGATAATATTTGAACAATTTTTGCATCACCACAAAATATATATTGCGTGTGTTACAGAAATACAGTAAATTAAAAATTTAAAAGACCAGGTTACGAAATATATAGAAACAATAGAACCTCATAAGTAGCTCCAGGAGGTGTAGCCATACTAGTATCTAACAACTTTAAGCATCAAGCGATTCACAGTCCAAATACCCCAGACTTGAAACAATAGCAATAAAAATAAACATAGGTAGCAATAATTACTAAATAGCTGCGTCATATAAACCATCAAATAAAAAATTATCTTTAAAAGCTTATAATGAAATTTTTATTGCCAGCTAATAGTATTCTATTAGCTGGCGATTTAAACAGTAAAAATCAAATATGCGGATGCAATACCACTTCCAACCACAGCACAAAATTATTCACTTACGCAGTATCCAAGGATATTCATGTTCTGGCCCCCCAATTTCCAACACACTATTCATATAACAGTAATGTGATTCCGGATATACTAGATATAGTATTGACCAAAAATTTCAATTTGCCCTTGATTCAAACAGTATTGCCGGAATTATACTCGGATCACTCTTCAGTTATTATCAAAATAAACTACTCCAATTCGCCATTAGCTCAAATATTACAACGTAATGAAACCTTGGGACGAATTAATAGGAACAAGTTTAAGGAGCTAATTGACTACAACATAATATATTGTATTGTTATAATATGTAACAATATAATATTTAATTTAATTTTAACTAGAATTTCATATTGATATACCAGTATTAATTCTACTGTTGCTTTCTTGAATTTTTACTTTTATTAATTCTACAATTTGTGCTCTCAATGTACTGAAGCACGAGTACATAATGTTGACGGACTTCTTACAGTATGTATAATGGCTTTCATTGTTCCTTCATACCAGAAGCAAATAATTTTTAGGCTGTGTCATTGAGACCATTTTTAATAAAATTATTATATTGTCCAGTTTCAAATATCATACATTGGTGGAGTGCAAGAAACACCAATCAGAAACTTCATATCTGGATGATAGTATACACAGATGATTAATAAATAAATGATTGATTAATTAATAATATGGTAATTATTTATCTATTTATTATTTCCAGGAGTAATATTCATGTGATTAATTTAGAATATTTATGCATTTGAGCGTTTCATTCAGGGTCTAAAGACCCTTTTGATTTCTAATGTTTATAAAACTTATCTTGATGGGTACGCCCGTTGTGTTGTCAACTCTTATTTTTCTTTTAATTATAATAAGCAAAAAATTGGCTCTTACATCATTATTATGTCTAATTAGTTTTAATTTATTTTTTGTATCTTTTTATTAGATACAATCTTTGGGTAGATGAAATCAGAAACAAGTCACTTGAAAACGAATATATATGGATATCAAGGTCACTACACTTCCACCCATTTGCAGTAAATTCACCTAATATGGAATCCCTGCACTACACTTAAAAGTTCCAGTTTTTCCGTTGCGTTAGAACATAATACTGTGCGTTAATGATTATATAGGAAATTTCGAAAAAATTGAAACCAGTGGAATTTATTACTTGGTTCGCATCTGAATTTTTTCGAGCTTTTAATAATTTTTGTATTTAAAGAATGTAAAGCTGCAGTACCACGGAAAAGATGTGTCAGCAACAAACGTTTTTGCAAATAGTAAAGTCATAAATATTAACATTATATTTAAAAATTATGAGTTTGAAATGATGAGAAAATAAAACATTTGTATAAGTTGTAGATTGCAATCATAATGGAACTTCATAGATTGTATTTATTTCTGTATGTTCCATTTTTTTGTGAATGTATCCTTGCTTGTCTGTATGGTGTGCTAAAAAATTTAAAAAATGTTTATAATAGTTTTCGTTCGTTTACTTTTTCATTTTGTATTAAAAAACTTACGAAC
>BOPP01000016.1:12159025-12181338 GCA_017312745.1 Gryllus bimaculatus
CGCCCGGGGCGCGTTTCAGTCGGGATTCTCGGTGGAAGTCACATTGATCTCCGATGTTGGGCCAGCATCAAGAGTCTAAAAAGGAGAGAAAAATTCTTTAAATTAAAGATTCGCTTCTTGCTCAACAAAATCCCGGGAACATTCTTCCTAGAAGACAAATAACAATCAATTATGGATTGCCGACATCCATGCTTAATGTCTCAAAAATCCCCGATTTTTAATAAACAATAAAGAACAACTCCTTTCTGTTCTTGAAGTCACTACATTTGAATACAAAGCTGTTGTTAATCTTTTAATATTTTAATATAAATAAAGCTCACTGTTTTGCCTCAAACACGTGCCGATAATTTTGGGGACTTATTCACTTGACCACTGCTATATTTTAATCTTGGACTTCCGACTATTCTATGTGTTTGTTCGCGATGTCGCGACTTTTCGTGGCCGCTTGTGCAGTTCCAACAATCATCAATAAATCAATGCCGCCGACTTTCAGGAGCCCCGAGCGGATCAGTCCCCACCCCCAGACTTGCTTCCTTTCGTGCACGAAACTGATGTCCCGGGGTAGTTGCGGCGAGCGAGCGAGGCAGGGGGGACCTAGTGTGTAGTGGTCGTGTGTGTGTGGGCTGCCAGAGGTTGGGAGGGTGAGTGTGGTGCCGGTTGTGGATAGAGGGTGGGGAGGGCGTTTTCCTCTGCCCAGTGTGTCTGTGTGTTTCCCGCCCCTTTCTGGCACCCCGGGCCCCGGTTCCTGGCGTTCAATACCTTTTTACATAATTGGAGAGGGGTGTTCGAGGTTGCCCTGTGTGTGCCCCTCGGGCGACCCTGTCCAATAAGGTTCAAGATTCTCATACCGGGTCCTGTTGCGTTTTAAATGCTTTTATGGTTTTTATTTTCCAATCGTCGTAATCTTTGCATCGCTATGAATGGTGATGGGGTTGCCCAGATTCCGGGTTGACTTTTTGAAGCGATTTGGTACTGGGTACAACGAGAGCGGTCTTCTCGGAGGGCAATTTACTTAAAATATTTTTAACTCTTCCCGTTGTGTCCCCATACTTTTCTCATCGATCTCCTCGGTCTATTCATAAGAAACTCGCCAGTATCCTTCTCTCAGAGGTAATTCTTTGAAAACCCCTTAGTTACATTCGCTTTCTGTATTCCTCCACTAAGAATATCGTGGTCCGGCCGGTAATATCTTTTCTTTGGCAATATTTATACTGTCTTAACTCAACTAAACGGCTTTCTAGGTCACTTATGCCTTCTATAAACGCTCGGCGGGAGGCGGAGCGAGAGAATAAAAGCGTTTCGGTCTAATTTCTAGGCAGACATCCCAGGCAGAGTCGGATGTGTGCCTGCGGCGGGTGCGGGCGCTGTCTGAGTAGCGGCGGCGTGCTCTAATCCGCTGCCCCAGACAGGGTTCGGTGGTGAGCTAAGTTGTTGGACGTTTCCTTCGCAGAACAAATCCCCCTCTCCGAATTTTGCGTCTGAGAGATTTAAGTCGTTCTTCAGCAATAAACTACATGACCGGTCTATTTATATTTTTTGTTCCTCACCGAGAGTGGTGTGCTCGTCTGAAAATCATAGGTTTGCCCCCGCTGTGGACGGATACGCAAGCAGGGGTTGGAGAGGTGGGGTGGTCGGGGCTGAGCGGGCGCCGCGAGGGTGGGGCCAATGTGTGCCCCCGGATCGACTCGCTGAACAGAAAATTCTTTACACCCCGTCATTTCAAATTCTTTATCAACCCAATCTCGATCTGCATATTAAATGTGTATAAACGTATAAATACAACCACCGCCTCTAGTTTGCGATTAGCCTAAGGCGCGTATGTAATCTGAACGAAACCTCCCGTGCGTTTGCTACGCCGCGGGGTTTCCAGAAGAGCGGCGGGAAGGGAAGACTCGCGTGTTGCCTGGGTTGATTAGTGGACGAGTTCAGATCACATGGCTTCAATTGAGATTGCCCGAAGGAGTGAGTGTCGGAGTGTTCCCTTTATTTCAGATACTACGACAGCTTCACCTGCAACGAATCTAAGCGAAGCCTCTCCGCACCGCGCTGGAATGGTCGGAGTTATCGGACGCCGGGTGGCATCTTCATCCTAGGGATTCCTTGTGTGCCGCCGGTCCGGCCATCTCCCTCCCCCGCCGCGGTCATCTCTCGCGTGACTCTGCTCTCCCTTCCCACTGCAATCACCATCGCGGGTTGTCTCGTCTCCTCCCCCGCTGCAGTTCAACCACGCGTTGTCTCCGGTCTCCTCCCCCGCAGCAGTGCGCATGCGTCGGGCCTCCGTCATCCCTCCCCGCGAGCAGGCACAAACCGCGCAACGGCTCCCGTTTAGGCAACCATCAGCCTGCCCTTGGCACCAATCGTTGCCTTTGTCCTCCAGGGTCCGTCACTTCCATACGTAATTACGTACCGTAATTACTTGGTCGGTGAAGACCATTCCCAGGCTTCCATGCACCTCGGAAGTGAGACTGCCAGGCCCGTCCCGTCCTAGGCCTTTGTGCCCGAGCCAGGTGATTGGAACACACGAACAGGCCATCAAATTTCTCCACAAGCCCATAGTAACCCACAATTCACTCTCGCGTTACTACAATGTGGACACAGTCATTACGCGCAAACCAATGACCTCCCTGCATTTTAAATTTAGCCTCGGATGACATGCCCAAGTTCGACTATTGTTTATTGTGTCGTAAACAGGGTTTGCCAGTTTCGGCGTATTGGTGCCTACATGAACTAGAACCACTTCTGCCTTACACTTTGCGTTCGGATTTATTGACAACCGAATCATTTCCGCCGCCAATATCTACTCCGCGAAAGAGAAAGACACGTTCGCCGCACCTTTTTTTTCAATTGCTACGCCGCCCTGGTGCCCGTCAGGGGGCTACTTGTCAGAGCCTCTCTCAGCACCTTCACCCTTTACTACTATCGGCGCACCTGGCTGACCCGAAACCTCGCCTCCCTATTTGGTCTGCTTCGGTAGTGACGAACGTTCTACTTTTTAGTCCTTCAGCAGCGTCGTACTGCCCCGTTGTCGTGATGAAAAAACCTGTTTCGTCCTTGCGTCACTTGTGTTCACTAGTGCTGTTGACGTCTTCTACAGTGCGCGCTGGATTCTTTAAGAAAGTCTTGTCAACCTTACGTAAGCCAGTTATGGACTGTGGCGTGGTCGCAATATTCCTCGGCTTCCCCAAGTCGCGACGGTATCTCTTGGGCTAGTTCGCGGAGTGCGGCAGGCATTGTGGACGCCCCGTTCGGCCTCATGCTCGTCCGTGTCGGCGTACACCGGGGCGACACCAGGATGTTTTCACTCCTCTATCACAGGGAGAGGCCTGGTGTGCATAAAATCCTGAACAAAGTAGAGCCACGCGCCTCCTTTCCGCAAGCCCGAGAACGCCCCCTTGCCGCCGATAGCCACCCGACCGGACCTGTGTGGGCGGGCAGCGGCGCAGCCCATGCCTCCAAACACCGCGCTCGGTGTACACAGCAAGATCCACGCCCATTGCCTTTCACTTCGCGCAGCTCCTCGAAAGACGTCCGCACGCGGTGAGTACCTGCGAGCGACCAAAATTATTAATATTGTTTGTTTTGCTAGTGAAAATTCCATGGCCTACAGAGTTTTCCATTAGAGAAATATAACGAAATATTTTTGATCACTAAAAATAATTTGAAATGGAATAAATTAATTGTGGCAGCCGACACTTAGGCTCACTGGAAATTAAAAAAAATTGCAAGTTTCCTAACGATAATTAATTTACCGGAATACTTGGAAGTACGGTGTTTTCAGGCCCACAGTGACAAGTATAGTTGCCTGAAAAATTGTAAGTGTGCGGCTACTCAGAGATTAAATAAAAACCAGAGATAGACACTCAATTTATATAATTGTAAATGTAAATGTTGTATGGTAGAATTTTGTGTAGATAAAATAGCAGGAAAAAGTAAGTAAATCTAGGAGAGTAATAGAGAAATCCAGTAATATATTAAAAACTGTAAGTATTAAAAGATAATTTTTATTTACTTCAATATCTTGAAATTTGACTCTTAAACTCGCTCAATGTAATCTATTATGTATATATACCGTGACAGTAGCAGATAACGTGTGTTATTCCATCATATGGTAATATTATTAATCTCCAGAAAAGGTTTAATAATTTTTATTATTTATTATCCAGGGTTAAATTTCGGGAAAACACTAAGGTTCCACACCAAGAAATGTGGATAACCCATGAATGTTCCATTCCAAAAGATGGCTTCCACCTAGCTGTAACCAGCATATTTTGCAGTTTTCATATGTTTTGACCATGTTGTGAACATTCATGGGTGATCCACGTTGCTTGGTGTGGAACCTTAGTGTTTTCCCGAAATTTAATTCTGGATAATAACTAATAAAAAATATTAAACCTTTTGTGGAGATTAATTATTTCGTTATGCCCCGTTCCAATGAACTCAGATGCAGATATTGCGCCATTTGATGTCGACGAAACATACCGGTACTATTTTGCATGTTTCCACGTCGTTTGACAACGCTATACCGACTAAACGCGGCGTAACACTGGCGTGACCTGTGACACAATGGAGGTCAATGTGCAAGCCAGGTTTTCGCAAATTTAATCACTTCGTATGAATACACTCTTCTTCATATCCAACAATTGCACAACTTTCAAAAACACCAGTTACTAACTTACAATTACAACTTAACAATTATTTTACTTACTAATAATATCACTCTTAATGAGTTTTTACTTTTTAATTCGTCTTACGTTTCTAAACATTTCTGTCTATATTCTATTCGTTTCAGGAATGTTCTTTCCGGTTTTGAATCGCAATTTTTCTTTGCGAACAACGAGTTTTCTAGGTGGAGTGTTTTTCACAGTAGGATGCATTGCTTCCATATTTGTAGTTACAGTCCCACAACTGGCTGTCACTTACAGTATCCTTCAAGGTAAGACTACTTATAATTAAATTTCTTTGATAAGCTTTAAAACATTTATTAAAAATGAGTTCCTGATGTCAAGCTAGAAATGCAAATTCTTATTATTTTGCAGTAACATGACCCGAATGATTTACATAGAGTTCAGCTGGTAGGACGCAATTGACCAATTAATGAGTTCTTAAGATATTACGTAGTTTTTATGCCACCTAAAAAAAATCAATTGTCAGAGGCTAATGTTTTTCTGGGTTTTTATCATACGCATTTAAATTCGTGTTACAACGTTGAAAACGTCGAAAAGACTGCATAATTTTCACTTGTCCACGCATATCCCTTTCTTCACTGGTGTTTGGCATCTCTGCAGGTGCCGGGTACGGACTGATGTTGAGCTCAACAGTGAACGCGTTCAATCAGTTCTTCCGGGAGCGTTCAACGACGGCGATGGCGACTGCGCAGTTCGCGACGAGCGTGCTGTCGCTGGGGCTGCCGCACGGCGTGCAGGCGGCGCTGGACGCAGGGGGCGAGCGCGCGGCCCGCGCTCTGGTGGTGGCGCTGGCAGTCGGCGCCGCCGCCGCGCAGTTGCTCGTCCGAGGGCTCCCGCGCCCCTCCGCCGACGCTCAGCAGCCGCTCAAGGTGCGTGCGCTTCTAGGTTGGAAGGGGGCCTACGCACTGGTTGCTACTCTGGCTTGAACGGGGCTGTGCCATTCTTCCTCTACTCAGGCTCTGCTACTCAGGCTGTGCCGTGCGATAGTGCAACCGTCTTGTTATTCTCGGGCTTTGCCAATTGGACTGTGCAACTCGGACTGGGCTTCTGAAGGCTCACTGCAACGATGAGCCTCGCAGGCTATGCCACTTTTGGTGCTGTGTCACACAAAGATTGCTGTGACTTCATTTACAGATACAAAGTTCATTTACACTTATTGTCAAGGCAGTTTCCTAAAACCATATAAAAGAGCACTCTTTGAGTACTGTGAATTAACCACTATCGTACATAAAAGCTTTCAGTGTACAAACATCTTCTTGCTTGATGCTTTGGACTCAAGCCATTGTTATATTTCTTTAAAACAATTTATTTCATAACTGCACACACAGATATACAATATGAACCAGGGACTTAAAACCGAAATAATAGCGGTAAGAGTATTTTTATAATGATAAAGAAATACTTTTACCTCTATTATACCGTTATACAAAATACCGAAATTTTAATTTTATTTAATTTAAGTTTATCGGATTCCTTGAGGGCAAAGGCCTCTCGCGTAAGCAGAGATGTGAGTTGGTACATCAATAACATTTTAATATACTATACTTACATAACAGCGTTGAACATTGTGGATCGTTACATGGCAGTATATAATATATATTACTTAATGTTCAGTATTAACTAAAATATCTAACCTTTTACACATTGATGTTAGGTCCCGTCCAAACTTGTCTGGTTTTTGCTAGTTGAAACCGATCTTTCTTCAACACATCAGACCGTCTCTTCTGATGGCGGCCTTGTTTTCGCCAGCCGTATCTCAGATCTCAACACGTACCACGTTGTGACCAACTGGTTGACGGACAAGACCTCCAAAGCGCAATTGGAGTTCTTGGGCCCTATATCCAATGTTTTGTATTTATGTTTTCTTTCTGATTTCCTCGCATCTAATTTTCTCTCTTATTATTAGAGGCAGAATTTCCTCTTCATATGTCTGGCATCTTAAGAGCAGAGTGTTAAATATCCACAACTTATACTTTAAAAAGAGTTATTCACAAAATTCTCGAAGCACTTTGACCACCACATACTCAAACATAGAAACAAAACTTATCCTTATAAAACGCCACAGTGTGTGTCAGCTATACGGTGCCGAGCGGACATTACAAGTTGCCATCTGGCTTTTGCCATTTGTCGGTGCCTTTGTATTCTCGGAGGCTTCATTGCGAAGTTTCCTCTTTGGCGGGCTCTAGAGCGCGCGAAGGCTTGGAAGTGGGCGTCACGTGCTTCCTGTGCGTGCCCCTTGCCGTTGCCGGCGGCGGGAACACGTCGTCGGCCGTTCTTGCCGCGCGGTTAGCGCCCCTTTGGAGCCGCTCCTTATAGGCGCGGCCAGCAAAGCACAGCGCGCGGAGATGCCGCGCCCGGTGAAGAGGTAGGCCATAAATGACCCTCGTCTCAATATAGCAGGGAAGTGGGCGGGGGGGGTCAGGTACCCACGACTTCCATTGGCCAGTCGCTACAATGGATGCCTGCGATTTCGCGATAGATAAACGACGTTGAATTCGCGGCTGCTCGTACCGTTACATTATATAGTAGAATCCAGATTTCGAAAACACAATTTTTATCTATGTAGTTATTATAACACTTCATTTTACAGAATGTTCATTATTCTATTTCCTTGTGGTAATATTTCAATTTTAATATTTTCAAAGGAAGGTTCCCTGGTCATTGCGACATTCATTTCCCCATGGCTAAAACATTTTTCAAGAAAATAGAATAATTTTTTTGATTCTGTATTTTGAATATCTTGATACAGGGGTTGAATTTACATAATACACCATAGAGAAATTAAATAATGTCTTTTCTTAAAACACCATTAGCAGAAACATTCAGTCTAATTGTATTATCATCTTCGACATCTAAAGTGTTTGTAGGACAAACATACAGCCTAATGTCGCATTGTCTATATGCCGTAATATTTAGTTATTTAGGATATAACAGATCCCAGATTTTCGAACAAATGGCCCATGACCAGGTCGAAATGAATATCAGCACCGAATGTCACCAAATAATATATTGAGGGATATTAATTCTGAAGAGTTTTTGATTTGTATTCATCTATAAACAACTGTTTTTTTTCTTCTGTCCAATTGGTCGAAGACAAACGTATTATTC
This sequence comes from Gryllus bimaculatus, assembly GCA_017312745.1. NCBI lineage: Eukaryota > Metazoa > Arthropoda > Insecta > Orthoptera > Gryllidae > Gryllus > Gryllus bimaculatus. Next base: position 12,166,819 of record BOPP01000016.1, read on the forward strand.
CATTTAAGATACATAAGGTTTGCAGAATGTCTCTCACATGGGGAGAACAAAGTACAAAACTGACAATTCATAGAAAAAGATCCAACAGAAATCAAAATTACTCACTATCACGACATATGCGTTGACCTTCTCTTTCCCTACGCCCAGTTTTTGTCTGTTTGCGTCTGTTGGGGTGCGGGGACAATGATACATAACCTCTGCACTGCTTCACTTCTTCAGTACAACAAGGCAAAAACTACTGCCTCAACAAAATACACCACGAAAACAAATATATGCAAACATAGCCAGTACCAAAACGCAGTTACATTGCTCTTCAAAAAAATTTTTTTTGTAAAAAGAAAATATTGTATCTGTAAGATACTTGGTCTCGCAATCCAGGTCTAATTTCATAATTTCTGTATCGGCACAGTTTTCATGTGATGATCGTTTTTGTACAAGCGTATATCTACCTATGTATTACATGATTATGGCAAAATGACACTCTTTGATAACAACATATCCTAATGTATTCAGTAAAAATAAATCATATTAGAGTCCAGTTACGAAACTTACTTAAAAGTATTTCCTGTCCTTGTGATACGTTGCCTAAGGAACGCCCTTTCTTCCAAGTCCAGCAGTAGCCGGACATTGTGGCACTCTCAATTGCCTTAATAAAGGTTTTACTGTTGAGAAATATCCTAGCGAAGTAGTTCATGTTCGTCATTAATGACGCCAAAGTCATCCGGGATGAAGTTAAAACTATTATTAAAAATGGCAATTTAGGTTACATTACATTGTTACTTTCCATATCGCGATATGATCTCGATATGAGTTCATTTACAATATCACGATAATTATCCGCGTCATGAATGCGTAAAACGTTTTTACAGTCTCTTGTGAAAGACACCCATGTCTTCCTTTCAATATCACCCAACAAATTAATAAAATGTTCATCAGTTATTAACTTTCTAATTTTCGGTACTACAAATATTCCTTTCTTAAATTTTGTTTCACACACACAAAGCACTCATATTTTTGTTTAACGTCAGTGCTTTATGTGTCTAAACTGCTGCAATTACCTTGAGATCTTCACATATATATTACATTGGTATTTCTATTATTTGAGAAGTGCGTGGAGCACATTTCTCTTCTTAAGGATAAATGCACGAACAATCGAAATAGAAGGAAATTTGTTCCGATTGTGGAGAAGTACTGCTTTCAGACGTATATTGCTAGAAGCTATGAACAAGCGCCATTCAGTTACATTGAAATCCAGCTCCGAAGAATCCAGAATGTATTCGATAGCATTAAAAAAGTACTTTTGTTGAAGGAATGTTTTGAAAAACTGATTAGGGTTCACAAAAAACGCTTACTTTCGTTACCCTTTCTGCTTCCAGTGTTTGGTCAGAAGGGATATCTCGTCTGCCTTCAAAATGTTATTCACGGTAGCATTCATTTTTACTCAGTTACATCCTCTGGAGGTAGTGGTATTGGCAATTCGGCACAGTGACGCTTTCTCTATACTGCCTATATTATTCCGTGTGTACGTACGTATACGAGAAAGTATAAAACAATATCCATTCATTATTCATTGGGTGTGGAATTGATGGTAAATTTGGTTTTTGTCATGAGTTTGAATGCTTTGCTGAATTATGGTGGTGAAGCTGGAATGGTGAATTACTTCTAAATACTCTACGCTTTCATGTAAATTAAAACAATTTATATGAATTTTAGAAATTAATTTTTGTTAAGCACGAGCGAGGGGTACAAATACCCAACTACTTTTTAAAAGTGCATTATGGGGGAGGAGAATACACAATGAAGCAGCAAAAATCGCGTTTACTACCAATATATTAACATGAACCCTTGACTAGCCACACTAGAGAGGTGGGTACCGTCACCCAGGAGGTTGTCGGTGGTTAGCAGATTTCAGGCGTGCCTGCTAAATATTTGTGATGGAGGCGTCAAGCTTACCTGTCATTTGGCACTGGCATTGAGAACGCCAGGGGCTCGCTCTGGGTCGAATGAATGCATGTGGTCTACTACTTTGCTGTAATTTAAGTAATACACAAGCAATGTCCTTTTGGAGTGTTGCCCGTCTGAAAGGTGAGAAGGCGTTTATTTTAAAATAGAAAGACCCAGAACTAAACTTAAAATATATTTGTTCACTGGACTGTTCTAATTTGTCTTGCTTACTTCTATTCTTAAATGCACAAATGTTTCTCTTTATGAAGACGGACAACACACATGGGGATGCCGATGAGTTAATGCCTCGCCTGGAAGGACTGCCCGTTCGTGGGTCGCCTCGCTGGGCAGTTTCCGGGGTGGCGTCGCAGCAGGCTCTGCACATGGATGGGGCCGGAACAGGAATCCGGGGCTCCCTTGGCACTCGCCCAGGAATTCTCCGCCGCCCGCAACCTTTTCGTGATGAGTCCGGGTTCGAAAACTCATAAGTTGTGTCATGCGGTTTCCGTCTGCACTTCGTCAGCCGATATGGCAGGCTGCGCACTTCTCTGAGTGCTCTATTAATGCTGGCCTAACCAGTCCGTCGAACGGAATTAAATCCAAATTTCGACAGCTGACGGCCGGTGGGATTGCATAGTTCTTACAGGTTTGTGCATTACAGTACAGTGCAACAGGTTCTTACGAGTTGCGCCTGCAGCTAATCTCGTCACCAAGTCACGCCTGCCTCGTTCATGTGCGTTATGGCACGTCCTTCTTCGTTTCTTTGCCCTTTGCTTCCTCCCTTCCTATCCCTTCTCCTTTAAGTGTCACAAAGCCTCGTAACGTGAGTGAAATTGTGACTCTAATTGGTCACCTTGATAGTGAGGTTCTAGACGTTTCCACGGATATCAACCGAAGACTGGTTTTAGGAAACTCCTTCATTGACTAACCTACTTTCCGGGACATTTAATTTGGCACAATTAAGCGGCGGTGGGTTCGTGGCGATGCTGTGAGAGCAAGACAATTGCTCCTTTATCCTGTCTGATGACTTGTGGCCTCGTCCTTGAAGATTTTTACGGGCAAGGGTTACTGGTCTCCTAACACGACTGTTCTGTGCTTCGTCCGAGAAACGGCGGGAAGAGAGAATGAGACGGGGTTTTGTGGAGGGTCCCTTCCCGCGTCGAAAAGGGCTCCGTAGAGATTGATCTGGGGAAGGGGGGCGCGGGCGCGTCTCCTGCACGAGGCTGTGCCATTTGCGGATGTAAAACTCTTCCTTCGCCCGTATTTCCATTCCAGTAAAAAAACGGTCAGTTGGGGCAAGCAGAAGTTGAGCAGAAGTCGACCATAATACCTACAATTATTTGTTACTATATACATACTCGTTCCATTCTATAATAAATTGTGGTTGAGAAAAATGGATCTCAAGAAAATGTTTCACCAGCATTTAAATAACTTGATAATCATCCTTACGTCACTCACAATTTGATTTTGGACGTCTTCAACATTCATCAACAACACCTCAAACCAATGGTTGATTGTAATTGAATGATAACGTTTTAAAAATTTTGTAAAGAACTTTAATTTTTAAATTTACCAAACACTAAAATTACTATTTTATCTGGAGCAGAGACTCAAGGACGTCACCAACATCCACAAGACACACTACTAACATGTCACAATCCTCATTTTAAGTCCACTGCACGTTCAATTAATTGCATTTTTACAAAGAATGTAGCCGTCTTTGACAAACTCTTGAGGGCTACGACTCAATTTTTGAAATCCTGCACACCTGAGGAACAGTCAGTGGTCATTCTCTGAGGAAAAGTTTGTAGTCTTTCTGTAAGGCATTGACTGTCATCTGATGTCTCCGAGCAAAGTTACTCGCCTCTCGTAGGCAACGAAGGTTGCCCATAGTATTTTTCATCAATTATTTCTTTCTTTAAATAATTTGTTTATTTGGCAAATTTTATTTTAGTTCGTACATATTTAATATTTTTGCACGAAATATCTGATTTACTATTAACTATATTACACTTCATTGATTTTTGTTTCAGGAGAGTGAAGAAATCAAAACTGTTGGCGACAAACTCTCACAAATGAATACATCTAACGTGAAGGCAATTTTTAAAACAAGAATGAGGTACGGAGAAAAATAGTCATTGGTTTAAAATCAGCGTAATTTCGAAAGATTACAAGTTTTGAAATAAAACGTTAAAGGTCCAATAACCAATGGGTATGATCGAGGGTATAAACGAATGAAATATCTTGATGTGTATACCGTAAAGCAAAGAGCTTGAATTGTATTGGTGTTAGTCACTTGTCAATCTTACAGGACTATGGCGATGAAAACCTTTGAGTCTCTTAGTTTATGGATGTAATGCTGGTGTTGGTTGAGAGACACAATCAAAGCTTCACTCACAAAACAAGCATAAGCTACAACGCCATCGATATAACTGAGATGAATGTATGCTAGTGTGCATTTGCATTGATGATGGAGGCGGCAGTGTATGATGCTTGCAGTAAACAGTTGTATTGCACGATTTCGTTATCACGAACACACCGTCAAAATACAAGACTTGTCTTATGATTCTAGCTAATTCTACATCATTCTTGCATTGTGAGTGGAGTGTGACGAGTTCTTGTTCATTTAATGTGACAGCTATTACACATTACCATTTATGCGTGAAGTTGAGTAAGCGGTTAGTTTTGAATCCAATGTGTATCTTCCAGCAACAGCTAGTGCCCATATATCTCACTGGCATTACCTTGGGCAGGGTAGTGTAGCAATAATTTGTCATGGGCGTACGAATGTGCATAGCCGCGCTGCGGCAACTAGGATTTGAAAAGAGATTGCCGCTGTCTCCATGTAGTTCTTACATTTGTTTTTGCCATGTAGCTCCTGACATAATACCTATTTAACGTACGATATTGATTGGAAAGGCGGTGAACGCTGGTCGAGTGAAACATGGTGATCTTCCTCAGGTAGGCGATAGTAGAGAAGATATTTGCTTTACAAGTGCGAATGTCCATATGCCGAACGCGCTTGGCACATGGCACCATCTAGGTTCTTTGCAGAGTGATCACTGATGAATCCATGTAGCTCTGACATTGGTTTGTACAGTTCAGTGTAAGAGGTATCGCGTGTGTCTGTACCTTAGTGTGTGAATGTGCGTGGGTAGTGTGCGCTGGGCATAGGAAGTGTCTGTGCTTCAAAACCTTACGTGTATGTATGTATGTGCGTAGGTGCTGTACACTGGACGTGTGGCGCCATCTTGGCTTCTCCCAGCGACCACCTTTTAGCCGTGTGTCTCTGACATTGATTTGTGCCTGGGCTTCTCTACCTTACGTGTGTGAATGTGCCCAAACACTGTGTGCTGGGCGTGTGGCCCCATCTAAGCATCTGCCAGCGCCAACTGCTGTGGCCGTGTGTCTCTGACATTGATTTGTGCCTGGGCTTCTCTACCTTACGTGTGTGAATGTGCGCAGGCGCTGTGTGCTGGGCGTGTGGCGCCATCTGGGGTTTTCTCACCGACCTTTGCGTGCTGCTGCTGTGTGGGGTCCTTCAGTAGGATTAGCGCTGGTGCACGTGGGAGACACCAATTTCTTCGCGCTTCTGCCCCTTCATCTCAGAAAAGTCGGTTTCGACAAGTCAGAGGTGAGCTTCTTGGTAACAATCTTATTTGTTGTTTACCTGTAAGAAAAGAACGTGTTGCTCTGAATATGTAACCAATATTGGATATATACAAAGCATGGGACGTGTACATCTCGTTTGTGGTAAAGAGTTTTATGGACATCGTCGATCAGTAAAGATGTAATCTGTGTATTGAAAGTAATCTATCATTCTGAAGTGATAAGTAAGAAATTATCATATAACGCAATTAGTTTAATTATATAGTTAAAGAACGTCGGTAATGGGATCTACATTGGCATGAGTTGTTTTACCTTTTTGCTTCACCTATTATCTCGATGTTTCTTGGTGTTTCTGACACTGGAGAAAGATTTTTACGAAACGTGTTTGGTTAATGTTTTACTATTAAATAATATACACATCATTTATTATACACTCTTATTTTATAGACACGAAAAATCTTACAAAATTTGCAGGCAAAGTAGGTACATAAAAATACATAATTGGCCTTTGAGATGTAAAATAAGCATCGACAACGGCACTAAAAATTTTTATTTTCCTTTTAATGAACTGATGTTGAAAGTTTTAGAATTAAACATAATATAGTTATATACACGGAATGTTTCTTTCAGCAATCTTCCGACAAATCTTCTTAGAAAAACTTGTCTTTGATTTTTGAGCATTTCAGACAAAATGGCTGAATCGCAGTAGCTAAAAGTTTGCGTTTAATTAAATGCTTCTCCTATCCATGGAAAATATTGAGGCAAAAATTTCTTGTAAATATTTTGAATTTTTTTAAGATTTGCATTAACTGCATGTATAAATTCTCCCTCAAAACACTCTCTTTTTTGAAAAAGATATATTATTTTAAAAGTCTGATTTTGTAGAACAGGTATCATTTAAAACAAAAATCTCTGAATTCAAACTAAATATTTTGTAATTTTTTTAAAATACAGTGTTCTCAAAGAATGGAACTAGCTCCGTCGTTTGATACATACAAAGAGGAAGTTAAAAGAAATCAATTAGAATATGGTTGTGTAAATATATTTAAAATTTGAAAGTAAAATTAATTTGACTACACAACTGATTGTGTACGTTTTATAATACGAAATATCCACGCTGTGGTGATACAGAATAGATTAAAAAGTGAAACTGAATAAATATATCGATAGTTGTTCGAAATCTTTGAACTTTGTGGAATAAAAATAGAAATAGTATACTTTTTCATTATGAAAAAATGCTTTCTAATCGACAAAATCATGAATAGGCAACACTTTCACATTTCATCATAAAAAAAGGCGTAATTTAACGCCTTAAGGCGCATTTCATCATAATAAAAGGCGTAAATTTCATCATAAAATAGGCGTAATTTGTTGCGTCGCACATTGACCGTTACGCCACACTTGCATAAACAAGAAATGTCTTCCTTTCTGTTCAAAAAAGTACTAAAAAAGGTTGGTGTGTGACCAAACCCCTTTGCGTGAACGCAGGTGACGCAGGCGATCGCAGCGGCCAACATCGGCGACGCTGTGGGGCGCCTGGCGCTCATTGTGCTGGGTCTCTGGCTGAAAAGAGTCAACCGACACATTTTTGCCCTTTCCAGCATTGGCACTGCAATTTGCGTCTTAGGTGAGCATGCGGTTTACCACAGGCACGTACTACAATATGAATATGTGTACTCGTACTTGCATATATGACTTACTCGTTTAGTAAATAAGTATCTGGCCTGTCATATATTGCTGAAACCATCATAAGTGTGGATTAGCTTGAATAGTTAAGGAAATGACTTTCGAACTACTGGAGTAAATTCTCCAAATTTTAACACGTTCCTCTCTGATAAACCTATGCTGTATATCAATGTGTGGCCATTTCCTTTCTTTCTTTCTTTCTTTCTTTCTTTCTTTCTTTCTTTCAAACAAAATTGTTTTTAATGTAATCCGCAATACATCGATTCTCCATTGTTGGTGGCGGGTCTGCTCAGTAGGTGATCAGAAGGTATTCTAAATTCTCCAGCAATGTGGCGTACTCAGCTTGTGAAGTTGTGTAACAGCTCGGTTACGGCATTGCAATTGCCTCTCCCGCGCAATGTAGTGGGTAGCTTTCTCTGGTTTCTCAGATCAATGCCAGGCGAATGACGGGGCTTATTATGACTTAACAAGTGACCCACATACTGCACGTGATCTTCAGTCCCTTTTCCTTGTCCTATCCTCTCACCTTACTTACTATTTTTCTCGCACTTACTACATGCATAACACTATCATAGATGTCCGGAGAGAAAAATGGTGTCGAGAGCTTTCGAAGGAAGCGGTGGGATGTTGGGTGGGATACGTGCAGGGGAAAAGCAGAGAGTCAACATGTGTGTTGATGCTAAATGTCACGTATCAACGGAGGAAGAACAGCTACATCTCGAAGCACTAACACTGCAACCACGTGGCGAATTGCCAAGTAGTTACAGGGTTGGACATTAAAGCATCTCTTGTTATATCTGCAATACTAGAAGAAAGACACGTAAAATAGTATTTAACGAAGATTATGGTTTAATATTTCAGGGATATCTTGGCTGACATCGTGGGAAGCAGTTCTGTCGTTTTCCGCACTGCTTGGGATGTTTCGAGGTATGCTGTACGTGACGTTTTTCCTGGTGATAATGGAGCTCGTTCAGCCGTCGCTCTTCACATCTGCGATGGCGTTATTCTTCTTTTTTGTGTTCGCCTCATCACTCACAATGTCGCCACTCATCGGTAAGTCGAAAGCGAATAATAATTTACTTTTACACGATTGGATATTTTTCAAAGGAAATTTAACTAGGGACCCTTTGTTAACATTTATTTAATATAACAGAAGTTGTGGCACAATTACGCCGAGGGCAATGCAAATTTATTTAATTAATTACCCGACTATCACAGTTGTTGAAGAATTGTTCATGCAGATGGTTTTGTTAGCAAAACAAGAGCCCGAAATTCTGATAAAATACAGTATTGTTAATGTTTTGAATTTAAGGTGTCTAACAAAGGAATTACTTATCTCGATTTTTAAATTTGTTTCATTTGTCGTGGATATAAGGAAGAACCATCCTGAAGAAGAGGCAAACACAAAAATTGATAAAACATGTGCTTTATGTAACTGATTATTGGAGCCATAAATATTTTATAAAGTTAACCACCGTCATGAGTAATTAGCGATGGGATCTAGAAAATTGAGTACGGTTATGTTTTTTTTTTATTTTGAAGGGAAAGGTAAGCATTCATATTCGTACTCAGACAGGGGTCCCAAGGCTGTTTTTTGTAACTTCCAAGTTCCACAAGTATTGTTCAGAGTGTTTAGTACAAACAAAAATTTCCGAAGCCATTTCTGATAGAAAACTAAATGCCATCAATTAGAATTTATTACAGGATGATCCTAAGAGAAAATAACTTAAAATGTTTACGACGAAAAATTTTATTCACAGCCCACTGTCCGTAAAAACTCAATAGTTACATTAAGGTAAAAGGCAATTCCAAGAGGTTAGAATTTTGTCTAATAATTTCCCCATCTGAACTAATTTGATTACCCCTTTCCAGGTTATTTAAATTAGAATAATATTAACGTGGGATAGCAATTTCTTCCACACTGGCAACTAATACCCACAGAAATAATTTAGCACTACTTTCAAAGAAGACGTTGTATAATGTACACTATTTGAGTCTGAATAAGCAAGTACTGTACTGGTGCGCAGGGCTGGTACTGGACACAACGCGCAGCTTCTTGGCCTTCTTTTACAGTGGAAAGAACAGAACTGTCCCTCGGGGAGCTTTAATATAATCTAAATATCTAACTATAACGGGCGCGTATATTAGCATTCCACCTAAGTATAACGTATGCCACGCTTTGTAATGTCATATGTAGGTACGCAGAGCTGGTGCAGGACGTGGCGCGCAATCGCCTGGCTTTCTGACACACAGAACGTCTTCAAAGCGACCATTACTGTCATATCTGATCCATCTGATCCAACAGTTTTTAATCAGACGCATGCACTACGAGTAGCACTTGTAACTCTAACGTCCACCAGCCTTTGTAATGCCATGCGTTGGTGCGCAGGGCTGGTGCGGGACGTGAGTGGCAGCTACCCGGCCTCCTTCTGCCTGGTGGCGGCGCTGTGCGCGCTCTTCCCCGTCGCGTGGCCTGCGCATGCGCTGTGGCGCCGCTTCACGCGTGAGCAGCGAGAGCGCAAAGGATCTCCAATTTCACAGCGGACTGATGATTACCAGCAAGTCTCTGACGCCAATGTTTAACATTGCAAGCAGTCAATGATTCATATACATTCATTTCAGCGGATAATTTCCCCCTCTTAATTTGCCTTTTCTCCCACCTTTCCCTTCCTGGCTACTTTGACTACCCTGTCCGCCTCCACCATATGAAAATGGTTCGCCCCCTTGTCTCACCCTTTCTGTTGGCACGCTTTGCTTGTCCCAACAACAATCCTTGACCTACTAGAGGCGTTATTGTATTAATTTTATATTTCATCTTCGTTCGACAACTACTTCTGTATGTACATATCATACACGTCATGTATTTCAGAGTATGATTTAGATGTTACTATGTGATGAATGTCTGTGCATGTTTCAACGTAACTCTCTAATGCAAATTCAGTATCGTACACAACACCATTTTTAAGCTTGTTTCTGTGTGTTAAATAGTTTTTTCATTCTGTCATTGTGTTCGAAGCATAACTAAATATGTACAAACATTAGGAACTTTCTGAATCTCATTATCTTTCTTTGTTTTTGATTTCCATAAAATTGAGTTACGACATTATTGTAATTAATGTTAACTTATGTAGGTCGCCTTGAGAATGTCACGCCATTGTGTTAATGTCTTTGTAATGAGATGTCAAGGTAAATAAATTCTATTTTAAATGTTCAGCAGATTTCAAAATATACAATTGGCGCCCAAAGTGGGACAAGGCAAATGAGTTGCATAATGAATTAGGGATGTCAGATAATGGCACATATTTTCTCCTTATTTTTCATTTTTGAACTTTGTTGTCTACTTATGGTTGTTGGTACTGAACTCAGTGCTGCTCAGTACTGCTTCTCAGTGCTTCATTTCAGCACTAAATGTATATGTGTTTACATATTCAAGGAATACAACAAAGCAGTAAAACATAGCTATAAACGCAAATTTTATATATAAAAATTTGAGGCCATTTTGGGAAAATGTCGTTTGAGCATTTCCGATAATGTACAATTTGGAGCTCATTTTCATAGTAAAGAATTTCATTTTGGAGACGTTTCATTAAAATTATTTGAAGCATTTGTGTACAAAAATGCAATACTAAATATAAAAAGGAAAGTAATGCAAATATTAACGATGTGAGAGAAAAAATACATAAGTGTATTTTGACAAATGGCAAAAAAACTTCAAAGTAGCTTATTTAATTCAATGTATATAGCTTTATATGTATAAGCCTTTTTAAGTATTGGAGTCGTTTATTAATAAATGTTGATTGAACATTTCTGAGAATGCGCAGTTTTAAGACTTTTCCTTGGAAGTTGTTGAGATTTCAAGAAATGTCATAAGAAGTCAATGAATCACTTTTACGTACAAATTCAATAATTAATCAAATTACCCTTGAAGAGAATATAAACTATCAATATTTTAATTGCAAATATTTACAAATACAAGAAAATGTCATTCATGTCAATTTTATTCAATATATGTAACACTAAACGTACAAAATGTTTGAAGGATATATGTGTATTCGTTTTTGAGAAAATCTTGTTTTAATATTGCAGGATAGAGGAAGGCTGAAAGAAGAAGAAAAAATTGTAACTATTGCAAATTTCGAAAGACTAGGTATTTTAATTCCACTGAGGCACGCGCATATCTTAATCGTTCATTACGCTAGCCAATGAACAAACTTTATTGGTTCATGCTAACAAACAAAATTCTAATTGTTCTCACACAGCAGTGGAAATTGTTCTTACATAGCAGTTGAAGATTTTTTTTGTTATTTAAGGTCGCATCAACTACTAGGTCATTAGCGACCACTATTGCTTGTAACGGTATGGTAACTGTGGGTTGACACGATAATGATATTGATAGGGGGTGAAAGGACGAAACGCAATTCAACCATGCCGAGGCGGGACTCGAACCCGCGATCCTTCGGTCCGAGTTCGCTACGGCACTACTGCCTTAGAGAAGTTGAAGATTTGGTCTCTAGTGTACAAAATATTTTTACGTGTGAATTATGGAGAAATTTTATATTTTATGATATGTCTTATGGTATATACGAATTTCTGTGGAATCTTTATGTTTAAATTAATAAAAATAACAAAAATTTAAATTATCTTTGTTGATATGTGGGCCGCAAAATTAATTCAAATTTGGCGCCAAGCTTCGGACAGCTGTTTCGCTGCACTTTGAAGGCATTTAAAAAAAAAGATCAGCCATTTAAAACTTCCTTCCTCGGAGATCATGACTTAAAAAGCTCGCGAATGCCTTCCTTATTGACTAAAAATTCATTTTTGAACAAAGCTCTTTGAAATCGATTTCAACTGCTTCGGAAAATCACTAACTGATTGCACCACCATCTGCGCGGCCGCCACGAAAGACTTGCCCATTATCGTATATTTTCGCCCAAAGGAATAGGCGACTATGACAATCTCTTCAACACTTATTGATTCCTTCGGCAAAGTAAAAATCTTTCTCAATTATGTGTCACTTTTTTCCAGAACTCTCTCGCCTCCTAAGAACACAGAAGGCGATGCACAAAACTTCACGTTCAAGTTTCTACTAGTGCTCTCCCAATTCATCTAAGCAATATTTCGCAGCCTCAACAAATTTTGATCAATTTTTGAGATAAATTGCAGTTTCCCAAAATTAACACATTGTTTTCATTTTTCAGGGACCATGACATCAGCCAGGTCGATTGTGATTTGTTGTGAAAATTCAGCTTATGGTTGCCCGCTAACGTTGTTCACAGAGACACGGACAAGAGTAACGAATAGATAATCATTTTTTGTGTGTTATTTCTATATCATGAACCCACAAAACATGGATTCTGATTGTATTGCATGTTAAAAGAAGTAGTAATTTACAACACTTGGCAACAAGAATTATCTATTATTTCGGTATCAGGGATCTATGGTACGAAAGGTTCTTCATAAAACCACCTTTGACGCAGCAGTACATCATTTTTCCCACACTACATATGTAGTATGCAAGAAAGTAAAATTTTAATCATTGATTTAAATTGACATCATTTTGTAAGGCTGTGGTTATCTCAGAATAGAGTCATTCATAGCAATCATGAGTATTTAATATTTTAGTTGTGACCTCAAATATGACTCAGTTATTATATAAGTTGAAATTGTTCCAGACGTCATTGAAAGGTATAGGAAAACAAAGGAAAGGAGACAAAACCAGAAGTAAAAGTGAAATTGAGGAAGTCTTAGAAAAACAATATATATTCAGATAATGAGCTAAAGGAGTTGGAAACTTTTTCATGACTAGATCATTTATAGGATACAATACTGTGAATTCAAGACTGTACGAACATTTGCATACAATTAGGGATTTGAAATAATATTTCATCATATTTTGCATAATTTTTCAAATGATGATAGAAATACACGACATTGACTATTCGTTCTTTATAGGGAAATCATAGCCATCCAAGATTCCTAAAAACTCTTTCAAAATACAAAAAAGCCCCTAAACTTAGAAAATTAAAGATATTTTGAAACATAATTAAATGATAGACTGAAAGGAATGTGATGTCATTTTCCGAGTCTTGAATAAAACATTAATACAAAAAATGATTAATCAAAGAGATTTTTGGTACCATGTTTTTGCAAAAAAAAACCACAAAAAACTAGAGGTGCTATATAGAAAGGCACAGACTTTTCTTATTAGTTTTGTAATGTTTTTAGTCTGGGATAGCTTTTCGATGTTATCTCATAACCTTCCCAATTGTCATATATCACCGCCGAAAGTACATTATTTATAATTTTCTGAAGGTTTTGATTTCGTAATAGAGGATCCAATTTATTAATTAAAGACTATTAAAGAAGTGTAAAACTTGGTCCCATATGGCAAATTACGTTGAAAAATTTTGAGTAATTTGTAAGAAACTGGCATTTTTTCATTACTGTAAAACCGAAATTAAAGCTCTTGCTCACAGAAAAGTTTTCAGGTTTCGAAACACTCCAAGCCATTTATAGCAATTTAACTTTCAAATGTATGAATGTATACAAATCACCGGAACTGTGCATATAAACAGCGTGAAAGATATTTTAAAAAAAATTATTTATGTAATTTTTGAAAAATCAACAGAAATCAGCAAAATGAACTTTATCTCATATTAAACTGTGCTACTAGCACTATCTATAGATAGTGAAAACATTAATGAAGAAAATGGGAGCAATTTTTGATAAAAGGGCTTGTGAGCGTTTCTGAAAATGTGAAATTTCGCGCACGTTTTCACAAAAAACTATTAAGATTTCAAAAACTTTTTAGACAAAATTGAAATCACATGTACTCGTGAATGCAATAATTTGATCAAAATGACACTATTGAAATTATTAATTATGTAAGAGACTATCCCTGAATATTGTAGTTTTTGTACAAAAATAGACAAAAATAGCTGGTATATCATTTGATAGAGTACATTTCACTACACACTATAATTTCCAGATGTAAAAAAAAATGGAACTGGTTTTGAAAAATTCTGGTTGTTGTTAATATTAATTACAGGATGAATCACGTACCTTTAATATCTCCTGTAAGTTTTGAATGGTTGAAGATTTTGCAATGGAGTTTTCAGGGATGTGCATAAAGAAATGTGCTCATTGACACATTTATTCATTTCTATTGTATCACTTGTATTTTATGAGATTTTGACTCAACTAAGTTTTTTTCAAATTAAGCTATATATATATATATATAGCTTATATATATATATATAGCTATATATATATATATATATA
>BOPP01000016.1:12196457-12224834 GCA_017312745.1 Gryllus bimaculatus
GTCTTAGGGATTTTATTTAAGAGTTGTTAAGAAGAGTGCCGGTGTTCGTTTAATTGGTGTTTTTTGGTATCGTTGTTTAGGAGTGTTAAGCTCTTTTTATTGGGGATTTCTGTTATTGTTCCAAAGTCTTTCTGTCAAAGTTGTCAAAGTGTGTTCTGTTTCTGGTTTTTAATATGGTCATTATGAGATCTGGCTATTTAGTATTGTGTTTTGGTTTATTATGGTATGTACTTTGTTGCTGGAAAAAATAACACTAGTTACTATATTGTTTTAATATGCTATTGAATTTGTCATTTCTAAAGGCGTTTTTAGATTCCTGAATGTGGGGTCTGATAATTATGTTTTTTCAAAATTCTTTCCGTTTATGTTATTAGATTTAATGTGGGTGTGGGTGTAGGATTTGGGTGGATGAGGTGCGGGGGGCGGTGGGGTGGGTTGATGTGTAGATATTTATTACAGCAGGTGATCAGAGTCAAAGTTCGGTTAGCACGGTGAATAAAATGTAGTCCGATCGGTTAGTTGATTGCAATGTCTAATGTATGCTGGGTGTTATTTGAGTCGTATGAGTAGTAGGTTGTTCTGTAAGAGTTAATATGTGTAATTTTGCGTTTTTAATATTGTTTATTTGTAAATGTTTGCCTGGGCTGTTTGTTGATATGCGATCCCCAGTTGGTGTTTTTGTAGTTCAAATCTCTAATAGTAAAGTAGGGGTGATTTGATTAAATAGCGCTGCGATTGTTAGTGTCTTAAATTTTTTTGTTTGGAGACTTGGTATTCTGTAAATACTCTGTGTTAAAGGTATTTTTAAAGCGACTGTTTCTAATCCAGGTGTGTTTGTATGTTTGCTTTGGTGAAGGGTATTGATTTATCCACAAGGATGAGGATAAACCCATTAGCAATTATTCGGTTGTTTTGACTATATTGTAACCGCATATTGATGGATGTGGGTTTCGAGGTGTGTTTCGTTATACACTCTATTTTGATTTCTTTTCTTTGAGGAAGTAGATCAATTCGTTTTTTGTTGGTTATCCCTGCATTCCAGTTTAGCAGGTTAATTTTATTATGGGGCTGTGTGGCCATGATTCTATGAAATAGGACGTGAGTGAATTTTGTATATATATTGACGATTGTTGGAATAATAGTTATTGATTAGATTGATTATGTATGGTTAAATAGAGTTTATTATCGTGTGCATGAATGCATTATCATTACTAATATTGTTGCTATTATCATGGTATTGGTTTTGGTTGTTTGATTCCTGTTATGGTTTCTATTTGATTGGTTGTTTACGTGGGTAAAGTTTCGAATGTTGCTAGTGTTGGTAGATTAGGGTAGTTTTGGGAGTTAAGATTGAGCTGATTAACATTTGTGGGTTTCGTACTTGAACGTCCTTTCTGGTATTTGGAGGGGGTATCTCTACGAGCTTTTTGTAGTAAGTACTGTGACGTACCTGGGAAGCGGTACTTTCACGACAAATAAATTATGCAAGGGACAGGTACATTTCGTGAATGGGTCTCCAGAAATTTGGCGTAGCATAGGAAGATAATCGTTATAAATTCTTTTGTACATCTAAATATTTTAATGATCAGAGAACACACTTTACAAATAGTATTTAAAGAATCGCAATGCGCAGGCCTTGGAAACAAGTGCGCGGTCAACACTACCTTGATGTTTTAAAAAACACCTGCTTCCATTGGAGGCGAGCGGAGCCGTCGTGGCAACAGCGGCGGTGTCTTCGGCAATCTTCGGTTCGCTCGAAGTCCGCCGGAATTCGCCCTCCCTCGGCGACCAAACTCCTCTGTCCCAACGTAACGGCCGATTAATTCGCCAGGGTCCACTCCAGCCGGTGTGAACAATGTCACCGGGTATTGGAACACACACGGCGCGTGATTGATGTTTCGTCGGCTGTTCTAGTTTTTTTCAGCGACCTTCCTCAACTTTGCGGATGTCCGTACAGTACTGCCCACTGTTATACTTATACCAGGGCGGATAATGACCGACTCCACCGGCACACGATTTCCTGTCTTATTGGTTTTTATCAGTTCTGGTGCGCGATTCTGCTTCCACTAATCATCTGATTGTTAATCTTATCAACCTGGTTCCACACTCGACGGCACACTCAGTCCGAATTGCACTTACAACGACAATAAATCTCTTGGACGCAGCACTGCCAGTCCGTGCTTCACTCGAGGCCTTCCGCGCACACTAACCGTCGCTCGCCTCGCCGTCCCCCCCGGCCCCCGATTTGACCGTTGTAGCGGCGGTGGCGGCGTTACTGCGCTGATCAACTCCAGTACTTTATTTTAATTTATAAATGGTAATCATTGTAATTGTTCAAATTACAGAAACGTTCTTCGTATCAGTACATTCAACTGATCTCGCGTCTGCGCGTGGTGGACAGTTACAGTTTTTGCAAATAGGAGGGTTTCTTTTTGTGGGCAATTTACTGAGTAATGATCTTTAGCACAATAAATGCATGCTATATTGTGATTGCAGTTGTTTCTGGTGTGCCCGAAGTCTAGACATCGGAGGCATTGTTATAGGACCTTTGGCTTTGCGCCTTTTTTCTGGCTTCACAATCAGGTTGCAAATTTGATTAATTTGTAAATATACTGTCTATGATTTGGCTACCGTCGAACTCGGCTGCCACTACCGAGATGGGAATGTTGCTTTATACAGTCTAGTTACACTAATAAGCGATGGGCACTTTCCCTTGAGGTCTTGATATATTTCTTCCTGAGTAATAGATGGAGTGAGATTCTTAAAAACAATGGAAATTTTTGTTTGCTGGTCTTTATAAGTGTGGAATTTTCTGTTTGTGCTGATTAGATATTTTATTGCCTGCCTAAAGTCGAGATAGTTTAAAAAGCACTTTGATTTTGTTATTGCAATGGTTGAGTAAACTGGTTGTTATTGAGTTCTTAAGTTCTCTATTAAATTCTGCAACATTCTGAATATGGGCTACAAAGATGGTGTTATTTAATGTTTAAATTGGTGAGGTCATTGTTTGTTCATTTATGAATAGAACCAATTGTCCTCGCGCTCGTCACTTTGTTCGCCGAGCTAGAGTATCTGTTTCTTATAGGTACATTGTATTGAAACAGGTTTTTTTTGATTTTGCACTCGTATTGTTACTGGTCCGATTCATTTTCTTACTCTCGGAATCACTTTCACTATCATTGACTGACTTTTTCTGCGCCTGAGCGTTGTGATGGGAGTGATGACGACACGTAGATCTGGCTGAGGTAGGCAGGGTTGTTGCTGTCCTCGGTGCTGGTTGGAACTGGCGTCGCAGTGAGGCTTATATCCATGGCTTCGCCGCTTGCTGGTATTGGTGACATTGGTGAAACGACACCGTTGTCGCCGTTGTGGACGATGCGCAGGGCTTCAGATATTGTTTGCCCTGTGTCTGGATTAATGGTATAGGCCATAATCTTTAATCTTTTCTTAGCTAGTTGTGATCAGAGCTGTTTGTACACGAACATTATAGTCACTCGGTTGCCTCAACGTAAGATAAGAACTCTGGTATGTCACTGTATTCAATAAAGAGGAAAGGTTAACAAAGAATAAGTTCTTAAGTTTTGTCGTACAGATCGGTCAAAGTCAGTCTCGAATTTTATTGTAGTCAGTCATAGTCAAGGGTTGATTAGAAGTTGTGTCCTATTGCATTTAGAGGTAATTGCATTGTCGCTGTGTTTCAAGTGGGTTTGGGTAAGATCTGAAGGGTTTACGAAAGAGGTGAGATCAATACGAAAATATTCGATTTTTCTTTTGGTCTTGTTGTATTTTAGTGGTTGGGAGAATTGCTGTTCAGTTCGAATGGGTTTGAGTCTTCTGGAGACTTCCGAGTTGTTGGAGGTTCTGGCCTGAGTGTCAGGTTATTGAACTTGAAGGCTTGAAGGGTGTAGCGGTTGCTAAGGGTAGGGATTGGATTTGGGTTGGAGAATCAGTGCTGGTGGTTTTGGGTTCTGCCTGAGCCTATTAGAGTTCCTGTCAGGGGAGTTGTCATGAGGTCGTCGTGCGGTTGAAGTCTCTGTTGCAGGGGGTGCTCGCGCTGAAGCTGTTGTCCGCTGGGTTACCGTCCGTTGTGCCTCTTCATCGATGTCCACTTCCATAGTTTTGTCCGTTGTTCGCGCTTGTAGTCGTCTGACTCCGAGTCGGGCAGCGGCCGAAGCCGCGCCTCCTCCCAGAAGCACCGGTTGCTCCCTGCAAATGCCCACCGAAATGACTCGCACGGAACCAATGGAAATTCTCACGGGTTGTTGCTCTGCATCGGGCTGCTTCTAACACCACGTGACTAGCTGGTTTGTGGTCAGATGTACGCTTTTGAAGGAACGAATGTCGTTGTGCCCAGGCGATAGTACCTTATTTTTTTCAACAG
The DNA here is from genome assembly GCA_017312745.1 of Gryllus bimaculatus. Taxonomy (NCBI): domain Eukaryota; kingdom Metazoa; phylum Arthropoda; class Insecta; order Orthoptera; family Gryllidae; genus Gryllus; species Gryllus bimaculatus. The sequence goes on from BOPP01000016.1 coordinate 12,200,839, forward strand.
ATTCCCATTCCTGCAGCTAATATCTCCGTGTATATTATGTACATTGTTGCCAGTATACTATTTTTCTCCAGTTGGCAGAGTCATTATCTCTCCCCTCTTTCGCTAACAGGATAGTCCTCCATTTTCTCTAAATATCTGGAAAATGCTTATCGTTCTATTTTGCGCCTTCCTACAATTCCCACGTAGTAAAGTTGAAGTATTGCAATGCCGGGGTGGAATTTGGCATTTTTGACAAATTTTTCGTATTATCTTGCCCAAAAAACGAAAAGATGGATAAAACATGTTTACTTTTTTGTATACTTAGTACCGTAGTATGTACATACGGTGTAATATACTTTGTATAGAGGTATATAATGTTACGAAAATCGATTTCACGGAAATGCACATTTTGTGGTCCCTGATAGCGAAAAAGTGTTGTTTTTTTTCTTCAAAACCTCTTTCTTGTCAATGATTTGTATTTTTTTAAAGTAGAGGAGGAAATCTTGAGTTATGATACTTAGAAATAAAGAAAAGATTCGTTTGTTTTTACATGCTGTCCAAATCCCTTGTGTTATCCAAGAATTGCTTTTCCGTGAAGTATTTAATTTTCTTTTTTGAAGAGGAAAGCATGTGTTGAAATTAAAGCCTTAAAAATATATTGTTAGCATTTGTATCATCACGGTGTTGTAAACCGCGTTCCATGACTCTTGCTGAGAGTAATTGATGAAACATTTTATATTACTTTACGCATTTCTTATAATGGTAAGAATTTGTGCATCATCTTTTGTTTCAATTTCATATCGACTAATGGTTTTGTTATTTATTATTTGATCGATATCCTTTGAATTTAGGGTAATCCGTGAAGGTAGGTGTATTGTAATATATAAACTAAAGGAAATAATTAAGAAACTGCTTTTTCTCGCAAGATTGAACCAGAAAATAAATGTTAAAAATTTCTGCATACAACAATGGCTTCAAAAGAGTGATTGTCACTTTGTTTAATGTTTTCTCCAGTTTTTTGAGCACATAATATGTTCTCTTTCTTGGAAGTCTGTGGATGCAAAGTAATATACTTTTTTAGCGTAGAAAGATACTTCAGATACTTCAAAAATGTTTTTAACAGAATAACATTTTATTCTGTCAAGGAGATATAATCAATATTATTTCTAACGTAAATGAAAGAACTCTAATATATCCATAATAATATCCAGGACCTTTATTCGATTTCTTTTATCTACAATAATAGCATGCAAGATAAAAGTTTGGATTTTGGAAACTGCCATGTTCTTTATGAAATAACCAATGTTCTGTAAAGCAGAGAACTTCCGTTATATTTAAATCGCTCTGTATATCTGCTTCGATATGTTCAGTTTTATTTCAAAGATTGAACATTATGGTGCAGTATGTGTATTACTTGCAAGTACCTACACGGATGATTTTCTACTGTATCTGACTCCATTTGCTACTCCATATTCCTACTACATACTCCATTTTTACGTCGAGTGCGTGGTCGAAAGTTGTAATGTATTCCAGCTGTGGCAGGTTGTGAAGTAATTGGGGCATCAGGTGTAGGTGAATTGGTAGTAAGAATCGAAGAAACGGGAGTAGGATCACAGGAGGAGGTAATAGAGTTTGCAATGAAGATGAGGGATGGAGAACGTAAGGAAGGTGAAAGAGATGGATTTTTGGCAGGAGACTACGTAGACTGGAGTAGATGATGTGTTGTTGCCGACTGCATGTTTTCCAGCAAGGTTCATGTGAAGGCCATGCCGGGAAGTGTGTTTTGCTGAGAGGAAATTCATTTTAGTAAGTGTTATATTTGTTTCTCAGTTGCAGTTTTAATTGTTGGTTTGCGTTCTTAATCTCACTGCATAGTGTTGGTCTGTTGTTCCAGAAGGACAGAGTCGAGACTACAATGTTAGTATTTTGAGCGGCACATTGTAATTTCTTTACTTGTTGTTCAGGGTGAAGTTACCGCGAAAATTAATGTATTTCTGCCCTCCCGTGATAATGACTGTGTTCGGATTAGTCAGTATCTTCGTGTGGGTGTCAAACCCTTGCAGGTACGTCTGCAAAAAAACCGTTATGTTTAAATATAGCTTGATCCATGAGCTCTAAACATTCTGTAAATTTGATGTAATAAATGTTAAATTTCATTTGTAGAAAGAAAAAAGGCTGATAATTCACAGTAGTTTTCATCAATGTAATAATTAATTTCCTCTGCAGAACTTCTAAGATATCGTGAATCAGCATAGCATACAAAATATACCAGCATAGCATATGCAAAGATAAGACGGAAAATGTCGAACCTATAATTTTATTTCAAAGCAAAACTAGCTTAGAAACATATCCATATTGAAAGAATTTGTGAACATAGCATGGCAACGAAGTGATTGTGATAGAAATAATTGTACTGACAATATACGTTGAAAGTAGGAAGTCATAAATGGTCGCCCATCTTACAAACGATTAACAAATGAAGATATAAAGTAATAAAATATTAGTAGTGTTAGTAAGAACGTTACAAAGGGCTGCCCCAGTGGAGCAATGAAATCAAATATAAAATATTAGCATAAGAATAAGTTTTGTTACAATAAGTGCACGTTCTTTAAATGAGGTCGTATAAAGTTTATCGAAAACATAACACTTTTCTGAGAAAATGAGCGCCAATTTCGGATTTTTAAAAATTTTTAACGTCATATTGTCAAAAAAACAACTTATTTTTTCTTTCTACAATTTATACAATGAGTGCTAAATGTACTATTTAAGATTGCAGCTGCCAGAAGAAATTATCAAGACCGATAAGCTAGCTCTGACGACAGAAATTAGATAGCTAGTACTAGTACTCAGAACGTTTAAGCTAAACAAAAATATGCAATTGATGCAGGAAAGAAATGAAAGAGAAGGTTGATTCGTACGTTGCATCAGAAGATGCAAAAAAGTTTCTTGATGAAGGTGCATCCGCGGACCTTTTGAACAGTAGTCTTGAAAGTATAGGTGAAACACCTATTAGAGCAAAAATATTTAAGAATTCCAGTATGAAGAGAATAAATATACTAAAATTGAAGAGGTTTTATAGGAGAAAGTATTCCATTTTTGTAATGAACCGCAACCTGGACCGTCGAGTTCGGGCGACGAAATATTAAATCAGTTAAAAGAGAAATCTCAAACCTGCAACAGAGGTAAAAAAAATACTATTTTAACACTTCTCTCAAATAGCTGAAGCATTAATAATATTAAAAGTTAATTTTTTAAAACCTGGTAAGAATTTATTCGAAGAGACTGTCAAAAAAGTATGTTCAGATGCTGTTGGTAGAATAATGCTCTAAAAAAGATATTATAACAATGAGGATTTCGGAAAGAAAATATCAAGAACAGAAGAGAAACTCATTCTAGCAAACTTAAATGAACACAGACTTCAGATCTTCATATCCTTTTCTAAAAATTCGCTTTTCAAAGTTTGCATCTCTTTGGTCAAAAACCTGCATTATCGCTGGTGCAAGTGAAACATATACTGTTTATGTTGTATGCTATTTATCAAAACGTAAAGCTTGTTCTTGATGCTCTGAAGTTACAACCATTATTACAACTTTCTAACTTAAGTGTGTCATTTTACAAAAACATTCTCGCGTATATAATAGTATGCAATTCCCCCTGAATGTGTTGCTTTTTTAGTGAGCATTCTCAATGTCCCGAGATTTCAACGATTACAAATATTTTGGAATAAACAATGGAAGAAAATTCAACGAATTAATTCAGTTCAAACAATAGGTGAGAACATACAGATCAAATTTAGAGACAATCGTGAACTCCCAAGAAGAGTTTATAGATTGTTTAACAACAAAATTTAGTGACTTGTTGACATATTTATTCACCTCTTTTGAATAAAATAAATACCCACTAGACCGTAAAACATCGCTTCAACCTGGAGAATACATAGCGTCGTGCTATATCACGCAATCGTCCAAGGATTTTATTGGAATAATACGCAAGTTACACTATATCGTTTTGTTGCCTACATCAGATTACCTTGTTTTAATGAATTGCTCAGTGACAACTTAATTATTGTTTGAGGCTATCTAATACACGACAGTTTCTGGGCATCATTTTCAGTGACCTGATTAACTTTTTGAAACAAAGAATGGGAAATTTCCACCATATAATTCTGCATTTTTCTGACAGATCTGCACAATATAAAACAACAAAACTTTCGTACATAGAAATAGAAATAAAAAAGAAAATAATTTCATTTTATTTCATTCCATCATCTCATAAAAAAGTGCTTGTAATGGATTAGGCGGGACTCTTAAAAGGCTTCTTATTCTTGCAAGCCTGCGGATACCAAGTGCTGATCAGATCACTACTCCCAAAGAAGGGCCCAAGAGGCTGCCCTTGGGCCAAAGTAAATTTGAAAAACGTAAATGTTCTTTACACAACTGAAGAACAGTATGAACACGAAGCTAGGGACCTGGAAGGAAGATTCTCAAGAGCGTTGCCAATATTTCTCACAAGTAAATTTCATTGGTATCTCCCTCTGTAAACAGGTGTCGTGCTTGCAAAGATATTCTCAAATAATGAAAACGCATAACAGCACCACACCTTGAAATCAGCGCTTCTGAAATAAAAATGTCAAGTGTATGTACCAATTTTTTGGTTAATAAGCAATCGGAAAATGCCATAAATAAGCATTCGGAGAAACCCATAAATAAGTATTCGGAAAATGCTTGCTATTATTATCATTTCTTTGTCAACTGAACATTTTATTCAGTTCATTCATTCATATCATTCAGGTTTATTCAAACCTCTCTATTGAAATATATCTCTTTTGAGGTTTGATTCTACCTTACATTATTTATATTGGATGACATTTCAGCCACATTCATGTGATTTAAGTGTACACTAGATTTTCATAATTGGAAGTAGCAACGAGCAGGAGTACAAGATTTCTGTTAAGATCATAAGACGCACGTCGTGTTCCAATAATTTGTAACTCCTAATCCCATTCTATCCCAAATTTTTATACAAAATATATTTTTTCGTTAAATTTAAAAATATGCATTTTTTTAAATACATTTTAAAAAATGTATTCCTTAATTTTGAAAACTTCTAAAAATATATTATACACACTTCAACATGTTTCAGAGAGCCTCATTTATAAGTTTTAAAATTAGATATAAACAATTTTTATCTTTGAAAGTGACAGATAATGTAGTTTTGTTTAGTAATGCGCGCAATTATTTCGCTATTCTTCGGAATTTCACATCATTATAAATAGGAAACTACATTTGATACAGCCTTCATAAGAGATCATTTTATATATATTAAGAGGTACTCCAGAATCTCAAAGTTTGGAAAGCATCTCAAACTGTCGGGGTTGAGACCCTTGTTGATTCGAGGTCGAATGATCCTGACTAATGATAACGAAGAAAACGACGAAACAAGCTTTTGAGCGATGGGCAATCTTTCTACAATGTTAAGATTTAGAATATTTTAAGAGATGACGTGTTTATTACATAATATACAAAACGAGTTTTGTCGTATTCTCATTATTATTGCTATCCATTTAGAAATAAACAACAAATAATAAGAAAGATGACTTTAGTCTTATATATCACTATAGTTATAATTCCTTGTAATACCTTACTTAAAATAAATGGCGCTTTTATTCAGTTTATTTTTTAGGTCCCTTTTACGTTTCTCAACATTTCTGCCAATATTCTATTCGTTTCAGGAGTGTTCTTTCCAGCTCTGAATCGTAAGTTTTCTTTGCGAACAACGAGTTTTTTAGGTGGAGTGATTTTCACAGTGGGAGGCATTGCTTCCATATTTGTAATTACTGTGCCGCAACTGGCTGTCACTTACAGTATCCTTCAAGGTAAGACTAATTATGAATTATTACTAATGATACTATATAATGATACTAATGATAATAATTACTAATACATTGCGTACAAAAATGTTTATTATCAATATTAACAAAAAATTCTACTGTAAACTCATTTCTAGCAAGAGCGTAGGCTTCCGTGGCCGGAGTCAGTAGTTACTAGGCTGTCCGGGTGACGCCGCGTCCGTGGCAAAGGTGCCGACGTTTCGGTCGCCATTCTGCGACCTTCGCATTACGCCCTGAGGAAGGTCGCAGAATGGCGACCGAAACGTCGGCACCTTCTCCATGGACGCGGCGTCACCCGGACAGCCTAGTAAATACATTCATTTCTAGCAATCGTTTTTTATGTACTGCTCAAAGTTTTTCTTCAGGTCAGTTATATGTTTTTAAGATATTACGTAATTAATAAGCGACCTAAAATAAATCAATTGTCAGAAACCACTGTTTGTCTGTTTTTTATCATTCGCATTTAAATCCACGTGTTAAAACGTTCGTGTCTAGAATATTCTGCATATATTTCACTTGTCCATGAGCACTCCTTTCGTCTCTGATGTTTTCCCTCTCCAGGTACCGGGTACGGACTGATGTTGAGCTCATCAGTGAACGCGTTCAATCAGTTCTTCCGGGAGCGTGCGACGACGGCGATGTGCGACTTGCGGCAGTTCGCGACGAGCGTGCTGTCGCTGGGCTGCCCACGGCTGCAGGCGCGCTGGACGCAGGGGAGCGCGCTGCCCCCGCCTCTTGTGGGTTGGCGCTGGCAATCGGCACTCCCGCCCCGGCATTGCTCGTTCCGAAGGCTCCCGCGCCCCTCCGCCAGAACGCTCAGCAGCCGCTCAAGGTGCGTGCGCTTCTAGTTGACGGGCCTACGCACGTTGCTACTCTGGTCTGCAACTCTCCCCTACTCGGCTCGCTACTCCGGCTGTGCCGTCGTTGTACAACCGTCTTTTTTGTTATTTTTTGTCGCATCAACGACTAATTATTAGCGACAATCATTAATTACAGGTGTTTACAGACACTTAGACTTCATCTGTTCATTACATAACAAAACGTATCAGAATGTATTTTCATAACATAATACAGTATCACATATTACTTATCTTACATACCGTTCATCATACAGAACAATTAGGGCATGTTATATAACATCTTTTCGAGGGTTACACAACATTACATTAACATAATATTAACATAATAACATAACATAATAAAACATAATAACATATAAATAACACATACTATTATCTTACATACTTGTAACACAATCATACAATATCATCGGTAGGATCATAACACATAAAACTCTAGAAGATACGGCGGCTTACCATAACGTTATGTGTTTTGCAAAATGACAATTCTGGTTCTGAAAGGGGACAGTGTACAGTATTTTCTCTATCATTTCTATTAAAATACATAGTTTTAAAGTGATTCATATTTACGGGGACAGAAAATAATATATGTTCGATTGATAGTATTACTTGGCACATATCACATGAGTGGTTAGGTAATCTTCCAACAAATACCCGTGTGTAATTTTAGAATGACCAGTTCTGATACGTGTAATTAAAAACTGCGCGCGTCTACTCATTTTGGTCCGATTGTAGTAATAGGAATAAATCGATTTATTTATGGGATTACTAGAACTTTTATGACAATCGCCATATCGTATCCATTGCTGAGGCCTTTTCTTATAACGAATCTTATGACATCTTGCTTCCAGATCCAGGTTAGGTCTTACATTGCTTCCTTGGAGATCAATTATTATCTTTGTGTTAGTTTCATTTTATGTATTTCGTCCATAATAATTGGATTACAGCGATTAGTAAAAAGAAAAAATATAAACTTATAAGCCTTGAAGTTATATCAAATGAAAGAGTTCTTAATTCGAGCCGTCGTTTTGGATTGTGTTTCATTCATATATTTCAAGATATCTTAGGAATTTTATTAGTAATGCTAGTGCTGATATGTTATCTTTTAAGCGCTTCCAGAATTGCATAGTTGAACATGTTCCTCCGACTAGCAATTCATTAAACCGAATATTCACCAAAGATTTTGATCCTTCACAATGGCCTTAGAGAATGGATGTATTATTGCGTCCGTCAATGAAGATATTGTATTATTTTGTATTATCAGTTACGCTTCGCAGTATTTGAGTTTCCATTCGTCTAAGTTCAAGGTCTTTGCTGAACTTCAACCAGGGATTTATCGACTTCAATGATGTTGAGGTCCAGATTTACAGTGGGATCTTTTGACTTTCTATAGATAGGATGATTTCAATAGGATTCATTATCTTTTTGCACTTTCTAGAAGTTAAATACTAGATTAAACCATAATAACAAGAGAACTTGCCGTTAGACATACGGACCAATCAGCAGTCGCCGATTCCACCGCTGTCGACCGGGCACGACAATGCCGCTTCGAATGACCACGATTCTCGTCCATCCACCACACGACTGACTATAACCATATGCAGACTGGCCAAAAATGGAGCCCATTCGAATCCTACAAACATAAGAAACAGAGGATGTAAAAAAAAAAAGCAAGAGATAAAAAATTAGACTTAAATACATGGTGACCCGCACGCTGTCGTCGGACCGAAATCTCGGGCTGTTCAGGCGTAAAACCAGCACGCCGCTGTACTGGGCCCTAATCATACGCGGAGAGATAACAGGCGCCGCGACCCAATCAGACGCGGAGCGGCTGCGAAAACCTCTGGGCCTTGATTTCACTGATGAATACTGCCCAAGAACCGCGGGAGCGTCTCAACCGCCTGCCCAAGAAGGAACACTTCGCCCCGCCAGCAAACGCCACTTGAGGGATGCCGCCACATGACTGCAGGGCGGAAAACGTATGGACAAGTCTCCATTGGACCAGCCCGTTCAAGCCCGGAAACGGAACAACTATTTTGTTGAATGCAAACCGCCGTGAAAGCCTACATTGTATGTTCTATAGGAAGCCTCAAAATGTTGGAGCTGAATAGCGTAGCTACTTTATTATAAAAGTGTTAGAACACTGTGGATTTCCACTTCTAATTCCAGGAATACATCATTATGTATTAACTTATTTAAGGAGTTTTGGCTTTAATTGCGTATTTGTTGACAGGGTTGTCTTCAAAAATGTGAGGTTAGTTTCAGCCGCCTTCATGAGAATACTACCAATTGGACTTGTTGAAAACAACCAGAGCTTATTCTGAGTCCGCAATTGTGCAGTGTGTCCAGTTTTCTGAGAGTTGAGTTGCACGCTGAATTATATACAATAGATCCGAATCTATCTTACTTCTTATTAAGCTTGTATGTAAAGTAAAGATTTTTTTGATCCCCAGTTGTTGTGATTTAGACACTTCAAGATGTTAAGTCCATTTTTCAATCTGCGTATGTTTTAGAGATATGTTCTTGCATGTGAGCCTGTGGTCAAATATAAGTCCCAAGATTTTGTATGGTTGACAGTCGTTAATGGCTTTGTCGCCCAGAAATAGTTTCGGGTGGACGGGTTAATTTTTTAGAAAAAAAATCATACATACAGATTATCAGTCAGAATTTTAAACCTGTTTCATTGTACCATTTGTAAATACAGTTTACAGCAGTTACATTAATTCATTGTTGATCGAAGAATTCCTTTCTTTGCATAGTAACACCCAATCATCGGCGTATTTCCGCACGACAGCTGGGCTAAAAAATATCATCATCAGCATCATTTATGGCGATTAAAAATAGAGTCACACTGAGCACTGATCCTTGCGGTAGCCCATTATTAAGTTTCTTAATTGTTGAAATTATTACCAATACGTACTTAATACGTCTGTTTCTAATAAAGTTGGTAAGAAACTTAAACGATGCCCTTGATTACCAATACTAAGTAATTAGCAGCTATGCGTGTGTCCATACCATTAATCGTATGATTTTCGATGTCTAGATTTACCTAAGATAACATGCTCGTCCTTGAAGAAAGGCCTTCGGATTATCTTGGTCGTGCTGAAAGATGTGAGGTGTGGACTGTCAGTTCGAATCCAAAATGGTTGTCTTTATTAATAATGTTGAGATTCAAGGAACCACCTTATCTTTTGTAACGATTTTTTTCTAATATTTTGCATTAGTTGCAAGGTCAGTGAGATTGGTCGGTAATTATAGCATTGACTGGTCCTTGCCAGGTTTGGAAATCGAGATGACTGTGCAGTCTTCCAGAGTTCAGCAAAAACATTATTAGCCATATAATGTTATATATTTTTAATAAAAATGTTAATACCTCTCTTTGGAGATTTTTTATAGCAGTTTGGAATTTTTGTCTGGGGCCAGGAGCTTAAGTTGTTCATTTTTTAAAACTTGTTGTAGTTTCGTGCATGAAAATTGGAGAATTCATTGTCATATCACAAGATGCTATCATCAATAGTGTTCATATTTGTCCACTTTCAGCTTTTTCTTTATTATAAGGATGAAATTCCGTATGTAATGGAAAGTGCTGGAATTTTCATGAAATTCGGCAAATTCCTCAGCAATAATTTTGGGTCGCTAATTATCTGCAAGAAATGTATATACTATTAGTTTTCAAACCACGTATGGATCGATTTATTTTTTCCAGCTCTCTGTTGAGATCGATTTGGCAGTTATTGAGGAGAATATTCAGTCCATATCTAGCTTTGTTATTTTACAGTTCTGCGGGCAATAGCTCTATTCTCTTATAGTTGATTCGCTATCATATCTCTTTTTTTATACCGTTTAAATGCTTTTAGCGTTCTAATAGAGACTTTGCATTCAGAATTCCACCAGGAACGCTTTTAAACTTAAACCGCCATGGTGCATTTGTGTCATTGAGTTAGCCAGAACTGGATAAATATTACAGAATGATTTTACTATCTGCGGCAATGTTATTATCGTCCTGAAAATATATTCTTCGTTGAGCTGTACTAATCAATTTTTTCTGAAAAAATCCAGCCAATGAATGTTCTTATAATTGGGATTGGGTTGCCGCCATTCATGACTAATGGACACACTTTGCTTCGTGATATCAATCAGTATTGGAAAATGATCACTATTCGTAAGGGAAATTCCATAACATCCAGGTACATTTCTGTGCTATTGGGGAGAAAGCTATTGAAAGATTCAATCGCCACTTAGCCTTGTTACTGATATTAATATGTGTGGATCAACCAGAGTTGAGGATATGCTGTCATGATCTCAATTACTTTTTCCAATAATCGGCCTCCTTTATCAATTTTTACGATTCCCATAAGGAGTGATGGCAGTTAAATCTCCAAGTATTATAAAGGGCTGTTTATCGGTTATAATATCATGCATTTGATTTAGTATATAGGATATAAACCATTCCGATACATATGGGGTTAGTTGAATTAATTTAATTGCCACGAATTCCATGTCAGTTTGAATTTTTAGAATTTCGATGGGAATCGATTTTTTGGAATATATTGCCACACCACCACATGCATATTCAGGATTACTTCTTATTTTAAAGGTACAAGTATATCCAGTTATTCCCATGTGATTTTCCTTTAAAGTTTGTTCTTGTATACATATATATATCAGGCTATGTAGTTTGCATTAAATATTGTAAGTTCTAGCCTGCTATAAAAGCCATTTAAATTCCATTGCAGGACTATCATTACTTCTTCTTTATATTATACTCTACTTTCAGATGTGTCAGCATTGTTTAAATTCTTTGGTATTACGATTAAACTATGTGATGTTTCTTTAACTGGAATCTGTTTCAGTTCTTGATTCATCTTGCAGTAATTAATTACTGAGTTGATTTTCTTGATATTCTGGTGAATCTACCTTTTAGGTTTTCGCTTGGTGAGATGAGGATACAAATTATGTATCATTTTGTGATGGATGATATGTCCTAAGTAATCACAGCTATAAGTATAGGATCATTAGCACTGAAAGAGTTCTCTAAAAAGAATTAAAGTAGACGAAATTAAGGGGAAGTTATTTGAGTGTCTTCAAGTGTGGGATGGTTGTTATAGGGTAATCAACGTCTTCATATTCTCTCTTTTTTCTTTTTTCTTCTTATTGGTTGATTTGAGACTCTTCCATATTCTTGTTGTCAGTTGTGTGCTTACAGTTGAGCGTAGGAATCTCATTCTGAAGGCCAGCTTTCCCTTAATAATATAAAAGATATGTTGTCTTTAGTGGGATTTTTCTTCATGTTCTTTAGCTCTTAATAGGAAAAATACAATTGATGAAGGGTGAGGACAGGTTTGGTATTATCTTGTGTAAGATATTGTGACTTTTGAAAGTATCTACAGCTCCAGTGTTTTCTCCATTATGGAGTATAGTTCACAGGATTTTCCTGAATTTCAGATTCCATGGCACTGAAACAAGTTGGTAGACTTGTGGTTAATTAGAGATGTTAGGAATGGCAGTGTCCAAGCCAAGTCCATTGGTTGACAGTTAAAAAGCAAGACATTCTCATTGTGCAAAAAATATCCTATATGGTTAGCCATCATAATTGCACAGCTAGTAGAATTGTTATACCCACATCTCACGGCGCGATGGTTGTAAACGATTACGTACTGAGATGATCGACCGATCGAAAGCCGTAGATTTTAAGGCGAATAAAAATCCTCTCTACCCTTCCTTCGGATGGAAGTAAAGCCGGCTATCCCATTCGTTAATTACTGCATGTAAAGAAAGATCCTCAAGCCTAATGACGCCCTGACGCTTAAATATCAAAGTCGCCTGTTCTCGCCAAGATTACCTCCTTTCTCTTAGTGTGAAAGGAAGCCGGTAGCCGAAATTTGCCTGTCAGACGGAAAAGAGCAGGCCTAATGGCCCTGAGTCTCGGGCACGGCAAGCCCATCAATTTAATTGAAATTCCAATTTCTTTCAGGGCAATATACACGTCTCTACGAAACGTCATAAGATGGGAGAAAACTCGGCCGGGCGAATACCAGCTTTTACAAATAAATTGTAAAATGCCACATTATATTCTTAGTAGTACCATTCCTCTATTTCTCACTGAATGTGGTATTGATGGGGACATAAAACGTTAAAAATAATCTTTAGGCCTCTTGTTTACAAAGTAGCGTTCTGACAAACTTCGTTAAAGTTTTTTTTTAATAAACTTTTATGAGATTGTTCTGTTAAGGGCTGGTCGGCTTATAGTTTGAGCTTAGAAAAATACACACTCTTATTAGCAATTCTTGATATGACACCTTATTTACTGGCAGTCAAACAATCATACATAAGACTAGTTTCCTGTAATCCTTAATATGAGACCTTCTTGCGAGTCGATAATTATGGCCTGGTCCTTGGTGGGAAACACTTCAGTTGACATGAAATTTGCGTATGTTTTTATATTTGAGTGAGTAGATACCTGAGGTGACGGTGTTGAGGTTAAAGGAGCCCTAATGTCCGGAGGCTCCATCCTTGCAGGTTAGCCGCTGCACCGGCTGACCATACAGATGATTTCAGACACTCACAACTCGTGGGACAAGAGATTACCCGTAAGTAAACGTTATTAAGTTCACAAACTAAATGGCAATGTGATAACAACTGTTTCACTGCACGCGATCGGAGCACGATGTGTCTCGGTCGGCTGCCGCAATGGAACTGACAACCGTCTTGTTATCCTCGGGCTTTACTTATTGGACTGTGCAACTCGGACTGGGCTTCTGAAGGCTCACCGCAACGATGAGCCTCGCAGGCTCTGCCGCTTTTGATACTGCGTCACACAAAGATTGGCGTGACTTCATGTACTGTTACAAAGTTCATTTACACCTATTGAGAAAGCAGTTTTCGTAAATCATAAAATTGCAAAATTGCTTTTTGGTTTGTGTTCTACAAAAAAGAAGATTAATGAATTCTATGTTTTCCTAACAAAAATCTTGGTGATAAACAACTATTATGCATAAAAAACATTCAGTATACAAACATATATCAGTTTGTGGCTTTGGACGCAAGGAATACACATTTTAATCTTTCTTTATAAAAAGTTATTTCGTAATACAAACCCCAGATATAAAAAACAATCACTTGCAAAATATTTTTCTAGAAGGCCAATACGGCAAAGTTTTAATAAAATCCAGGTGTAGAAAACATTATTTTATCTATGTAATTATTAAAATATTTCTTTATCCACAATGTTCAATATTCTGTTTCCTTTTGATAACATTTGATTTGGTTGGTTGTTAGGGATTCCGGGTATGTCAAATATTAAGTTCATTATTCCCGTGCGTTTAGTTCATGTTTTCCTCCGAATTTGGTGATGGTCCCCTGTCCCAGCGCTGACCTACCGTCGGCTAGTAGTGTTTCCCCAACAAGATATCTCCCACGAGCGGGGCCGGAACAAACTCTATGGTTAAATTATATGTGGTGACGTAGTGCATGTTAGAGTAAGTGTGAGGGTGAGGCTAGGGCAAAGAAGGGGAAGGAAAGATCACGAGTAGTCCTGTTTGTTGGGGTACTGCTCCCACATTCGTCTGGTGTTCATCTGAGAAACCATGAAAAAATACCAATCAGAAGAGCCCACCTCTAGGATTCTCCTCCAGACAGCGCCTGAATTCGACCTCGCTTAAAAGCTAGTGTAAAATCCCTTGCTACTTTCGGGAATCGAACGTAGGACCTCCCGGTCAGAGCACTTTAGTGACATCAGTTGCTTCACTGAGTCACCTCTTCCGGTGTAGTATTTGAATTTTAATATTTTCAAAGGAACTTTCCCTTAACATTGCCGCATAAAGTTGACCATGAATAAAAACACGTGTAGGAAAATAGTACTCATTTTCTGATGCTAATATAAAGATAATATATTATGGGATTGTGTATATTCTATAGGGATAGTACATACAGTAATATAGGTATTGTATTTACAGTATTCACAATTGAGACATTCAAAAATGCCTTTTATTAAAAGAGTGCTAGCAAGATTATTCACTCTAATTATATTATGGTCTGCAGAGACTACAATGTATTTTAAAGAAGAACATGGTCAGTGCGATAAATGTCGTGATGCTGTAACGATGATATTCTGTTATGGGAAATACCCAGATATTTCAACAAATGACCCATGACGAGGTTGTAATTCAATATCACCATCACAAAAGGCAGAGCACTATTATTTTGACGGATATTATTTCTGAAGTTTTTTGTGTCATCTTCAAAAAAAAACTGTTTAATTTCTTCGTGCATATTGCTCGGAAGTAATTTTATATGTTATTAATTTAATTTTTAAACAACACAGAGAAAACTGATTTGCAGAATATATCTCACATGGAAAAATCAAAGCAAAACAAAACTGATACTTCAAACATAAACACTCAATAGAAACCAAAATTACTTCCGATTAAAATGATGAAGTTAACCGTGGACTGTCCCAGGCAGATGCGCTATAACTAGTACCAACTTGATTACTTACCTTTTATAGCTTCAAAAGACCAGTGTATGTATTATGAGTACCCACACTGTCGATTTTCCTGCAATGAATTGACGTACAGGGGAGTTGCTATCAATCGGGTGAATTAATAGGCGTATTTGAAACGGACATATCATTAAATTTATATTTAAATTACATAAGTTGGATTGATTTCAATACATTCTCTCGTGAAAATGTTTGATCAATTTGAATGACCATCGTGAGTGTTTGTAAAATTAAATAAATATAAAATATCATTTAAACTGATGGCTAATGGCAGGAAACACAACATAGACCTTATAACATAAGTGTCATGATGTTGAAATAAACATAAAATGACATTGAAAATGACAATGCAGTATACACTTGATTGGATGATTATTGTGTGGCGATACAAAGTCTTCAGCTTTTGCGGGCCCTCAGGCAGGCGGTGACGCCAAGCGCTCGCCGATCGGCAGGCGAGCAGTGGCAGAGAGCGCGTGGTGGCAGGAAGCTTGGCAGGGAGACCACGGACGGAGACGCGACTCGCCACTTGGTTGCGATCGCCTTATGTGCAGAGCACGTTGAGCCATATTTAGCAGGCCGTGGCACATGGCATCATTAGGACGTGGTTAGCGGTTCAGGCACGTAGGCACAAGCCCTGGAGACAAAGTTTGTGTAAAATAATTGCGTGATGTAGCATTAGCTCACACATACACAAACTCCGCAATAGAATTACACAAGATTAGTCACTGCATGCAATTCACTGATCACGTAATTAACTACCAGTCACTATGTATGATTGCCAAAGACGGTGGCATAACGCAGAGCTCGCATATGAGCCATTGTTTATCTCAAATCATAATGCAATATAGCTGTACCTGTACAACGCATCCTGATCAAACTAAATTTACATTTATTGCTCGCTCTACGATCAGTCTTTTAAATAAGAAGCACAAATTGCTTTGAGTTGCGCAGCACAATTACTTAGCGTGCGACCAGAACGAACCAAGGCCAGCAACTAACTTTTTCTGACGGCGCGTGGTAGGAGGCACTTGCATCCGCCGGCCAAAGAAACATTCAGCCAATTAGAGTTAATACTTTATTACATTCCAAGGCCATTAATGAACCCTATGAGATATACGTTATGTTCTGAATTTGGGTCGGGGGCTTCCTTCCCTTGAAGGCCATGACCGTCGCAAAGAGAGGGTACCGAAATGGATCGCCAGGGGTGCACTGGTCGACCGGCGGGTGGTGTCCACAAAGCATTCACCTGGTTGATTGCAATGCAGGCCCAACTAAGGGGTTGGACGGCACCCACCACTTTCAGTTGACTGCATACTGTCGCCCCAGAGCAAGCCAATACGTCTCCGCCTACTCGACTGCGGCCCTTCCTCTCAAGCCCCCTCCTCTCTTCCGACTTTCGCTGAGAGGTGGTGAAAACAATTTGGGAAGTGCCTAACTTCGTGCTTGGCAAGGAGGACGCAGGGTGACACACCGCGCTGGTGATAGGTAAGGAGCACGAGTTTACCAATGATTGCGTCGACAAAGCCTTGGCGTGGGTTTGTGTTCGTCGAGCTCTCCTGCCCGCCTTTCCCTCCGCCGCGCACCCAGCGCCCATTCCGCAGGACATTGGCTACATGGGGAAGTCAATGATGTGGGTAAGGCCAACAGATATAGGCGGTCCGAGGGAAGTGTCTCCCACGGTCTGTTACCATCTCTTGGATTGTGGAGCAGTGTAGGATATATCCAGGGGATATCTAGTCCCCGACAGATATCCCCTATATGTGGGGGATATCCAGACCTATATGTGGGATACGGAGAATTTCGGAGAACGTCATTCGCTCAATCCTGCCCAAAAATTGAAGGGCCCAACTGGTGGGTTACAGGGCGAGCCCGGCAACCCGGAGCTTAGCATCGCCTCCTTCTTGAGACTAACGGTGTGAGTGTCGCCGCGAAAAACATGGTCCGGGAGGCCGTGCAAAACTCTCCACCAGAAATGGCGCCCACGCAGTCAGAGAGATGAGGGGGGAACGGGGCTTCGAGGGTGGAGACACCTCCCGGATAACGCGCTGGTGGGAGTAGAAAGGAGCAACGGGCTAGTGAAAGGACACAGCCCTCCCCTTTGGCTCGGACTTTTGGGTCGGGGAAGGGGGCAATTTTATAAATATACATATACCTCAGGATATTCACACAAGTCGATATTGCTATTAATAACACCAGACCATGGCAAGAAAGTCTTTAAGGGCACAATTTTATTTCTAAAGTGGAGAGGCAAAGTATCCTTTAAACTCAATTTTATGCACATCCAAATGTTAGTTATGTTATAGCTAATATATCAATAGACACATTAGCTACCTACATAATGAACACCAACCTTCCAAGTTGTTACTTTGGAATTTCACTAACAAAATAGCGCATATTGAATATCTCAGTACACGAAATAAATTGAACAAAAGCATTCAGAGTATTATTAAGAGACCGCACAGTTTGTGTACTCGGGAAGTCTGATGTCGGTACGGTATGTTTCCAATTTTGCAACTAAGGGTATTTTTTGTAAAACCTCAATTTGGTGACAATTTCCCTAAACTGTTATCTGAAATCGTCATTATATCTCAGACCCTAAAGTGCACTTTTGGAATTAAAATGCATCACTATTTGGAAATAATGTACATATATTTTATTTCGGACCACAATTTGCTAAATTTACTTCTTCTAAACATGTTTGTTAGTGTAGAAACTATTGATTTATTGATTGAATATCTAAAGGGATAAAATTACAGTTAGATTCTGAGTATTTGTTAGAAACAATACTTTATTGGGAACAATAAAGGTGAAATTACAGCATTAATCCCTGTAATACTTTTTCACAATACATAACCTTTAATTATCGTGTTTCTTCATTTCAGTGACGATAAATATCATGTAATAAGTTTACGTTTGGGAAATAAAGTCCTGGAAATTTAGAATACGTAGTGCGAAACAATATGTCACACCTACATCGTGTAACAGTAATAATCTTTTTTAAAACAAGAATATACACCCCCTAGCAAAAAAAAGGTTTACATGCAGTCTTCCAGGGTGTTACTACATTGGCACAATGACACGGTTTACCTGACGGCGCAGATAAAATGGCGTTCCCCGTCAAGAGCTATCTTTTAAATAGACCAAGCAGGTTGTGCATAATATTTTTAGTAATAGTATTATAAATAATAATATAAAATCTCTCGTTTACAATAAACTTTATTATCTGTTCATTAATTTTGGTTTCAGGAGAGTGAAGAAATTAATACTGTAGATGACAAACTCCCTCAAAGGTCTACATGTAGCTTGAAGGAAACTTTCAAAAGAAGAATAAGGTACGGAGAAAAATAGTCATCAGTTTAAAATCGGCGTAATTTCAAAAGATTTAAAATTAGGGAATAAAACGGTAAAGTTCCAATAAAGAATATGAGCGTCGGTATGAACGAATGAACTATCTGAATGTGTGATGTGTAAGTAAATGAATGATGTGTATACTTTAAAGCAAAGAGCTTGGATTGGATTGTTGTAGAGTTAAAGACTTGTCTTACAGGATTTTTCCCAAGGCTGCCTTTGAATCCCTTAGTTTATGGGTGTAATGCTGATGTTGGGTGAGAAGCACAATCAAAGCTTCACTCACAAAACAAGCTCAAGCTACAACACGATCGCCATCGAGATCCTGACTCAGATGAATGCATATTAGTTTGAATTTTCATTCCTGGTGGAGGTGGTGTATGATGGTTGTGTGAACGATTGTATTGCACCATTTTGTTGTAATGTACACACCACTGGAACGCAAGACTCTTATGATTCTAGCTGATTTTCCATCATTCTTGCTGGAGAGGCAAAGCACATCAGTCCCAAAACCCTTTGATAGTTTACGGAGGATTTATGTAGGGTTTCTGGATTGACAGAATAGAAGTTCTTGCACAACTACATTTCATTATCCCTGCACGTAAGCACTTGATTACTTGACACAGTTACAGCGTCACAGTGCATGGAGCACAGTTCTTCTAATATTCCTCGTGCGAATGGTCTTGTGCAAATAACTTACATTACACAGACAGCACAGGTAGAATTTGTTGTAGCGCACGAAGTGGGTGGAGCCCCACTTCGCACAAATAAAATGATACTTTGCTAACCGAGAACAGCCTGATATTGCACAATTAACTGAATGTTCAAGTGATCTGATACAGATAACCAACAGAGAGTATACTTGAAAGTTGCACGTACCAACTGGGAACAGCCGGAGGTGCGACAGTAAAACGTGTACAAATGTTAATTACACACGTAGCCTGCCAACACTGACCACACGTGTGGCTTCGCTCGCAACTTCTGCTGAACTGAATTGGCGGTTGAACGACGGGAGCATAGTAGATCGGCAATTCTCGCGCGATCAGGGGAGACGATGGCAGAGGCTTATTACAATTAGTCGTTCGAATTTGTCGATGGAACGTTCTGGAGGGTTCCGTCCGTTGGGGGAAGCAAAAGCTAAAGGGCGGGGGAAGCGAAGCTCGCACGTAAGTTTTTGGGAAGGCCGTGGGCGGCATCTGGTGGCGTGGTCTAATCGACACATTAGTCCAGCGCTGTACCGGTTACAGATCAACTGCTCTGCCTTGCGTGTTATAAAGAAAAATAATATTTATTCTGCTTATGCAATGAGTGTCGAATTCCATGTGTTTATTCCAGCAACAGCCAGTGCCGTCATATCTCGCTAGTATTATTTTGCGAAGGCAAGTGTAGGAATAATTTGGCTTGGGCGTGCAAATGTGCATAGATTGCTTCTGCTTCCATGTAACTCTTACATTTGTTTGTACCGAGTAGCTTGTGAGGTAAAATGTCTACGCCTTACGCCTACGCCTATTCAATGAAAGGCGGTTAACGCTGGTCGTGTGAAACATGGCGATCTTTTCTCAGTTAGGCGATAAAGTAGAGAAGATCTTTGCTTTACGCGTACGAATGTCCAAATACCGAACGCGCTTGGCGCATTGCACCATCTAGGTTCTTTGCATAGTGATCGCTGATGATTCCATGTACTAGCCCTTACATTTACACGGTTGAGTGTAAGAGGTAACGCACGTATTGACTGTACTTTAGTGTGTAAATGTGCATTGGCAGTGTGCTCTGGGCATATGGTGTCATGTAAGTTTCTCTCAGCCACCTCTTCTCTCTCCGAATGGCTTCGACATTCTTTTTTGTGCGTAATTTTCTTTTCCATACGTGTGTGGGAATGTGCAGATGCTGCGCACTGAGCGTGTGGTGCGATCTAGACTTTTCCTGTTAACACAGCTCTCTCCATGTAGATCTGTCATTGGTTGGTGCCTAAGCTTCTTGCCTTATATGTATTACTGAGCACAGGCGCAGTTTGCTGGTCGTGTGGCGCCATCTGGGCTTCTCCCAGCGACCACTGCTGTAGACGTGTGCCTCTGGCATTGGTTTGTGCGCAGGCTTCTCTACCTTACGTGTGTGGATGTGCGCAGGCGCTGTGTGCTAGGCGTGTGGCGCCATCTGGGCTTCTCCCAGCGACCACTTTTTAGTCCTTGTGTGTCTGACTTTGCTTTGTGCGTAGGCTTCCTGCATTACTGTGAGAATGTGCGTAGGCGCTGTGCGTTTTCCGTACGGCACAATCTAGGTTTTTCCCAGCGAGCACTGCTCTGGCCGTGTGTCTCTGACATTGGTTTGTGCGCAGGCACCTACCTTACGTGTGTGAATGTGCGTAGGCACTGTGCGTTGGGCTTATGGCACCATCTAGGATTCTCCCAGCGACCGCTTCGTGCAGTTGCCGTGTGGGGCCCAGCAGTGGGACTTGCCCTGGTCCACACGGGAGACACCAACTTCTTCGCGCTTCTCCCACTTCACCTCAGGAAAGTCGGTTTCGACAAGTCAGAGGTGAGCTATTTTGTAAAAATCTTTGCAATTGTTTACCTGTGAGAAAATGGCGTTCTGTTGCTCTGAATATGCAATTATTATCAGAGGTATACGTAGTATGGGACGTGTAGAACTCGTGGAGTTAATTGTTTATATGGCCAACGAGATTCAGAAACGACCTAAGTTATGTATTAACATGATCGTAATATAGTATTCTGAACTGATTATTAGGCAATTAACGTATCTATCAAACACAAATTGAATTAAATTTATGTATTATTTTACTCGGCGAGACACGGGCCATCAGGCTCGCTCTCCCGTCTGACTTCCGCAAATTCCGCTACTCTCCGTTCACCCACTAGCGATGAAAGGAGGCATTTCTTTGGCAACGAAACAAGCGACTTGAATTTATCTCAAAAGCGTCATTAAGGATCTATTACATGCAAGTAAGTCTACTAACATCGGACAGCCGTGCGATGCCGACTTTATTTCCCCTCCGAAGGAAGGCGTACGAAGGATTTTTTCGCCCGTAAAAGTCCACGGCGTCGATCGGGTTTGAACCCGCAATCTTGAGTACTGATACGCTAACTATTACATCATAACCGCAAATTGTTATATAATATAGTTGTAGGACGTTGGTAATGAGATATAAAACGGCGCTTTATCGATGCGGTGTTTAATCGGTGGGAATTTATCTGATTTTTCACTCTCTTGTTATTTAGAGAACCATAAACTCTCAGCTGATTCTTCCGATTTTATTGAATATTTGTTACAGATAATACGAATGAGTACGACGGTTTACATAGCTTTACCCACGCAATGTAGCTAATATGCGTATTAAGAGGCTGTTTTTAGCATTAGACTAACATAATTGCTTGCTATTTACTTGCTATGACAATGAGTTGTCTGAGCCCCAGCTCAGAGTGAGACATTGGCGCATCTCTAAACGCAGCGCATAATCTGTTGCGCCGTACGCGGATGGGCATGGTGCCATACATGCTTGTGTTCTTCTTCTTCTTCTTCTTCTTCTTCTTCTTCTTCTTCTTCTTCTTCAAAACAATACTAAAGAAAGGTGTGCGGGTAGTACGCTTGCAAATGTGGGAGGAAAATGCAAAATACCCCACGGGATTTTTGTATTCGAGAAGCAAAAATATTAATGCTATGCAACAGGTTACAGTTAAGAGCTTACGTAAAGATTCAAATAAAAATGAGTCATCGAGAATGCAAAGCATAAAAAAAATGAAATATTAAACTAAGTAAACGCAGTTGGACAATTTGGAAAAATTTTCGAACACGAAGCCTATTAATATATTTTGACGATCCCCCCCCTCTGTTATAAAAAATTCCTGTGGCAAACTTAACAACGGCAAAACAACTGTTTTACGGCGAAAAAACGTAAACCTTTTTATTTATTTTTATATTTCATATACAATAATAATGCTTGCTTGAGCTATAATATTCTATAGTCAGGAAATAGATTTTAAACATACAAGAATATCTTGTGTTCTATCTTGTATCTTGAAATCTTTATTATGTCAAATGTCATTATTTTTTAAGTTCTTCCTTCGTGAGCCCAGCGGTAGAAAAGTAAAACGAAGATTCATTTGGTGATAACTTTGATAAAATACTCGTCAATAAAAGTAATCGCTTTCCGTAAAATGTATTGCGATTGGATGAATGCAACACACGTCATGAGTAGTTTCCCATTCTAGAATTAGAGGAAGAGGGGAATTAAAATTACCTTTGGGGCAATAACTGTCAAGCGAGTTCTCCGTCATATGCCGCACTACCACCCACTGAGCTCTCTGTACTACCCTCACTTTTCAACCACACGCCAATCGCTCTATACCCGCAAAGAAGGAAGATAGTAATAATACCCGTGATCTTGACATACTTTCTATAAATCGTGCGAATGTTATTATGTTTTGGTGTGTAACGTTCTCAAACAACCCTCCAAACACTGATGAGACTTCCATTACTTTTTAATTTCTTTCAAAACTCTTTCCGTGGGATATGATACTGCGTCATGGGATGGAAGTATGTGGTGTGTTCTAACATCTATGGTTTATAAAGACTACAGTAACTTGTCTCTAAATATTCAACATGGCATTTGCCTGACCACAGGTGACGCAGGCGATCACAGCCGCCAACATCGGCGACGCCGTGGGGCGCCTGGCGCTCATTGTTCTGGGCCTCTGGCTGAGAAGAGTGAACCGACACATTTTTGCCCTTTCCAGCATTGGCACTGCAATTTGCGTCTTAGGTGAGCATGCGGTTTACCACAGGCACCAAGTACGATATGAATATGTGTACTAGTACTTGCTTATATGACTTACCAGTTAGTAAATTAGTATCTTGTCCATCAAACAGTGCTGGAACCATCATGTGTGTGGATTAGCTTGAATAGTTAAGGAAATGATTTTCGAACTACTGAATTAATGCTTCAAAAGTTTACACGTTCCGCTCTGATAAACATATGCCGTGGGTTTCAAAAAGTCATCCTACCATTTGTTTCATTACAAAATTTCTTACAAACCCATTAAGCCCCAATATTTCAATATCGCAACGTTTAATATATCGTATATTCGTTATAACTTTGTTCTGTAGTACTAACCCAAGTTGTGATGCTATTTGATTAGTTTGTGCTCTTTTCACTCATATCCGAGCGTAAACACTGCTTTGTTGAATTTAGATATTTTGAGATAATGTAACGTTATGCTATCGATCTTTAATTATTACACAATGCATGTTTTACTGTATATTACTCGACAAACTTCCTTGAATCATCTTTTATCGTCTTAGAGTATTTATTTCTTGGATAAGCCTTACGTAGTTTATTATTAATAATTTTTCATTGGTGTTGCGTTTACGCAACTTTGACATTAGAGAGTATATGGTCTGAACA
>BOPP01000016.1:12232904-12265869 GCA_017312745.1 Gryllus bimaculatus
AAGCTTAACATGAACGTCTGACGAATATGACATCCTTCGTAATAGTCTTGCGATTGGTTGCACAGGTATGGTGCATGACAAATGGTGCGCAGATACTTGGGCTCATGGGAAAAACAGACACGTTCTCGGAAAGTAGCATTTTTCTGATTATCAGATTTCTCTAACCTAACAGTTTTGTAATAATCAGACAGGCTATGTAACTAGACCAACATAATAAACACTGTACGCAGCCTTTGTAGATGCCAGGTGCGTTGGTGCCAGTGGTGGTGCGGGGTGAAGTGCAGCACCGGCTGCCATTCTGGCTGGTGGGGCGCTGTGGCGGCGCTCTGTATCCCTCCGTCGCGTGGCCTGCGCATGCGCTTTGGTGTGCCGCTTCAGCTTGAGCAGCGAGGAGCGCAAAGGATCTCCAATTTCACAGCGGCCGAATCCTAACCAGCAAGGTCTCATGACGCCAACGTTGTTAACTTTGCAAGAACAGTGGTACGATTCACTATTACCAATTTCACACTCAGCTGATTATTTATCCGCTTAATCTGCCATTCTTCCTTTTCCACCCAATCTTCCCCTCCGGGCCGCCAGTTCATATCCATTGTCCACTCCCATCATGCCCCTAACCGTTCCGCTGTTGAATGTTACCCGCTTCTACTTCACGTAATATTCCGGTCTTTGCGCGCTCTGTTGTCCCACGTCATTGCGGTACATACTGATGGCATTATTTTATTAATTTAAATGAAGACCTCGCTTTCGGCCAACATTCTCTCTACAAATTGCTAGCAGACGTGTGAGATACCTGGGTGGGGACATACATATATACGTTCACGATCACAGTAATGATAATAGAAGTTTCTCTTTTATTGCATGTCCTATGGGAAACTCTCTCATGCAATCGTTAGTATGTGAATATCTTTATTGGAATTAGTGGGTAAAAAAGACGGTTTTTTGCTTTTATATTACCCGTGTTGCGCACTATTTATCATACTCATAATGTTAAGATAACATTCGTCAAAAGAGTTACAAACATGATCTGCCATTTTTTCTACTGTGTTGGTATTTGAGTTATTTGTGAGTGCATTAAATAGTTACAACGGTTACAAAAATAAATGGTTTTCAACAAAGGTATATGATGAATTGTTTATGCCAATGTCTTGTTATGTTTTGTTAAGATACAACTAACAATCTAAAAATTGACCCTTGTCATAGATTGACAATGGTACCATAAGCGAGGACTAAGAGTAAGTATTACAGTTAGTGTATTGCAACATTAAGTAGTGGCGCTACACTAATTCTACAGACTTTCTACCCAACCAAATAATATGATTAATTCTTGTCTACTTTATGTTCATCTTCGATTTGTTTTAGGTACGCCTACTGCTTTCCAGTTTGCTCACATTTCAAAGTCAAAAAAAGGTAAATTATTTTACATTTTCTGCAATTACATATCGGATTATTCCTAATATTCAGTAGATTGTTTTTAATTTTTTATATAATGAGTAAAACTAACGATATTCCAATTTTTATTGAAAAAATTACTGAGCCGTTCATGACATAATTGTCGTTGAGCGTTTCTGAGATAAAATTCCCAAGTTTTGCTACTCTCACTTACTTCTCACGTTCATATACGACACTTAACGTTTGTAGAAAATAAAGTATTAAAAGCACTTCTGTAGAACAAATGCAATAATGAATGAAAAGGATGTAATGAAAGTATTAACTATAGAAGAGATAAAAATACTATAGTGTATTTGTACAAATGTAAAGAAAACATCATAGCTGATATATAATTATTCAAAATGTATGTTACGTTTAAAATGTTACAAATATGTTTAAATTTGTTTAAATAAGCTATCGAGGACAAAGTTTATTTCGTAGTTCGGGCCAATTTTAGAGAAAGTTGCTACGTTATCCAGAATTAAAACTATTAGTTTTATTAAAAGAATTTCAGCCGACATACTACCTATAGACCACCCAGTCACGTATATGAACTATTACCCTGTTTAAAAATCCCATGTTTTATTAACAAAACATATCAACTGCTATCCCTTCGACATATCCATTACCAATTCTATATATATTAGTATATATATAGATATCATATATATATATAATATATATATATAATATAAAAAGGTCATATACAATTTATTTGTAAAATCTAGTAGTTATTAGCGTAATTTCTGATTAGAAATTACTAAACAATAGTATAGTCCAGCTGTATCACACTAAGTAATGGCACACAGACAAATTGGATGAATGATAACGGAAATAATTAATTAGTATGTTTTAATTATTAAATTTCTCTTTGAAAAGTGCCATATTATTATTTTGCTCTATACTTCCTCTTTGTTTAACACCACTAATTTTATTATGTTTGAAAAAGCTGTTGCTATAATGCCACAATGTGTCGGATCGACGCGTCTTTGTCTCCGAACAAAAATGCAAAACTTCCCTCAGTTTAACAGATTTTTACGTCAAATCGTTATAGAGCAGTTTCTTAAAAAATTCACCCACCGTATCTATTTCAATTAGTTTTATGTATACCCGGTGATTGCAGCCAAAAGAATAGTTACATTTACACACTTAAGCTGTTCGTCTGAAGGCCCCTCTTCTATATATAATTACATGTCACGACGGATAGAAGTGAAGAGTCATTTCCTAGTAGATTTTAATATGGTATTTTATATTTCTATGTGTATTTACGGCGGCAAAGTACTTGATTATATGTATAATTTTTTTACTTGCAATATATTAGCAACCTAATAAAATATTTTTTTGATGTATGAAGTGTGTTCTCAAATACTTTTACACATTTTGTACAAAAACTTTATCTTACTGTTCATGTTATGCGGTCATAAATAACTCGTCCATTACAACATAAACAATAATAAACAAAGAGTTTCTTCCATGATTTGAATTTTTTATTTTCAGAATCCCTATACTTTTCAGAATCATTTACTCCAATTTGGTAAGTTTATTTCTGGCTCTTACACACACACAGAGCTGAAATTGTGGATTTTTTTTGTGGATTTGTGGAAATTATTTAAGCAGTTCCAAGTATATTTGGTGTTTTACTCCTTCTATTTGTTTCGTTTAATTTTTTTTCAGGCTTGGGCTTTCTAGGAATTCGGGGCAACCAACTGACATTCTATTTGTAGTGTTTGTCGCACCTTGTGCAACAATGTCATTATATTTGGATAGTTCGTCAAATTAGGGTTAGAATCGACTTGTTCTCATGGACTAGTTTTTTTTTGTTTGGTTCATCCATGACTATGGTGCATTGGGTTTGAATGTAAATCTCTTTGCTTAGTATTTTTTCGATATTGCTTTACATTTTATTTTACATGAAATTGCACATGTTTCAAATTATCAATATTGCTATTGTGTAATTGCATTTCTTTTGATCTGAAAATACCGGACAAAGTTTGGGTTATGAGCAGTATCTACTAAGGAGCAAATTGTTTGTTATGGTTGTCAGTTGATCTTGTTTTGTGTTTTACGTAAAGTACTTAGCAATGTAAGTGAACCATTGATTACAGGCACTATATTAGGGTCGTCAAAAAATACAGTAATGTTGTATTCTAAGTATCCTAAAGACAGGCCTGGTCATTTTTCACTACATTGCTGCCCAAGATATTGTGCCAAGACTCGCTTTTTGTCCTCAAGCCAGAGTAGTTGCTGTCCCATTCAATGCTAACCCATTCTCCGCATCACAACATTAGAATACCTGTAACCATATTTAGCACGCTGATTGCGCATATACGTCCTGAAAGAACACCGACGTTTAGCATGTCATACAATTGTATGCACATTCGAATCGTATTTTCAAAAACTACTTATAATATTGTGCTATGATAAAAGGATCACTTCTTTCGCTCAAAATATTCCTTCAGTTTGCAATCAAGCGCTTATTTTTTTGCCGTATACGTACGATATCTTCGGAGTAATATATTCTAGCCTTAGTATAAGGAAAACTTATCTTAATGGTGCAAAATATTGATTTCGGGATTTCGACAGAAATAAACATTTTTGGGGTCCCTCGTAAGTACAATATTAAATTGTTTTTTGAAAACCGTTCTGTGCTCTTCTGTCTCGTTCGTCCGTCTGTCCCGTCCGTCTACTGCGCTGTCTATGGTGTCGAATACTAACTGGCATCCTAAAACCTACGCATACAATGTTTTCCAAATTTGAGAAACGCGTGTAGACTGCTCGTAGTCTAATTCTTTGAGGTTTTGAAACCAAAACAATATAAAACAACTATAATAGGGAGGAAGCAGGAAGCTTCTAGTATTAGTATATTTCAAGGTTACGTATTGCGAATATTTTATTAAATAAGATGGTGAGGAATATTTGTTGTCTAATTCTCGTTTGGGGTGGGTTTTTGCCTAGTTTAATTGTAGGAGTTGCTTAATTTTAGTGGAAGGTAGTGTAAAAGTTGTGTGCGAGATAGGCTATATTTGTTTTTTATTGTGTTATTATATTTAAATACTTGTATGTATCATGGATTTGTTTGCTGATGTACCCTGGTGTTTTGTAATTAATTTGATAAAAAAAATATTTTAAATAACTTGAATTTTTCATTTGGATTATTTCTTTTACTTTCTAAACTATTTCGGTAATATGGACATTCTATTGATCTGAGGTAAGACCTATGCTTCCGGAGACAATGTTTACATGTAGGAGTGGAGTTTTTGTGTTCACAGTTTGCTGATAAGTGATAACCTGCGCATAACACATGATTGCATGATTGCAATTGTTTTTTTCTGTGTTCAAAGTCTAAACACCGGTAACATTGTAGGGGGCCCTTGGTTTTTCTTCATCTTTATGGTTTCACAATGTTATTGCCTATTTGTTTTCTTTCTAGCACATCCTCGATTTTGTGAGTTCCATTAAAGTCTACTGCCACTACTAGGATAGAGGAATTGTTTTTATAACGTCGTGTAACTTTTGTAGCAGAATTGAAATTGTTATTGATTTCGGCTAATATTTAATTTTCTGAAACTGAAGGATGGATATTCTTGATCACTATTGAGTATTTTATCCGAATACGTGTGAAATGGTTTTTTTGGTGGTCAGGAAGTATTTAACTGCTTTTCGGAAGTTGGTCTCTGATTGGAATTGGATTCGAATCTTTTCATTTTTGAATTCTGTAGTGAAGTTGGATGAGACGTTAAATTTTATTTCATTCGCGAGAGAAACTTGAATTTCAAAATTAGTGAAAAAAATTGGTGGGATTTTATTTTCGTCACTTAGATCATTTGGAATTTCTTCCTTTAGCCAACTAAATGTTTTTGATTTCTACATTGTATTGAAGTTCGACCCTGCCGGGGGCTGTCTGTCTATGGTTAAACGTTTAAGGTCTCTGTTATCACTGTCGTTATCGCTGGCTCGCTTTCCTTGCGACATTACCTTGTTATGACGCGGTTGGGCTGAAGCATCTGACTGTTGTGAATACATTCGTGCGTCGCCTGATCATCCAGCCTCGATTTGGATGTTGTTGCTTGCAAAGTGTTGACGTTTAGGTGGTATTTCGGTGAATTCCATGCTGTCCGTGATTCACGTTGCCTTCTTCGGGAACCATATTAGATGACTCTTCCGAATGATATAACGAATTTAGGGCTTCACTGACCATTCGCCCTGTTCTGGATAATCATTGTTGTTCATTCAAATACTAAAGCACTAGTAGTGAATAATTCCGACCACTAAACACTATTACGAACACAATGTTTCTAACGTTCGGCCTGATGTTGAGTTCCACTTTCACACTGAACGAGCTGCTGCTGGCGGAGCGACTGCACTGGCCCGCAGCTGAAGCGAGAATGAACTACGAGTAGCTACTTCTTCCGTGAAAAGTTTTCATCGCTTCCATAAGTCGTCAGCACAGGTGGGGCTATTCATTAACTCTCCTCACCACGACACTACCGGTTGCTCGCGGTGCAAGAGGCCGTTTCGCCAATTTTGACACTTCTCTTATAATTATCTCCTTGTAATTACCCAGATATTTATACTGATGACATCTTTTAACGCAACTTAAGTTTCTCTTTACTTTGTTATTGACAAATTTGCTTCATTACTGGATCTCATTCTTGGACCCTGATTTTTTTTTGGACCTCAAATTTTGTCTTTTCGACCTTTCTTCTTTGGCACCATTTTGATTAGCCCGCAATTAGTCCAACCATAGTTGGCGTATTTTATTTTGTTGAGGGCGGTAACCAGGTTTTCAGAGCGTTCTTTTAAATGCACAGAGTTTGCAATTGGTACAGATGCATACTGGCTTCCGTGATGAAGCATGGCAGCTTTAAGGCTCCTTTTCGATGAATCATCATCCATAAATCTTTATCGTAGGTGATATTAAATTTGCTCATCAAAATACTTAGAAATTTCGTTTCTCGATTCCTGTAACCACATAAAGATGTTCCATTGGACAATTTTTTCTCAATCTGGAGCCCAAATATTCAGCCGCCTCTTTCGAAAGACTCAGATCTCTGGTAAGATTGTTAAGTTCAATCTGAAGGAAGGTGGAGGGGAACCGCCTTCAAAGGGCTGATATTCGGCATCGGAACCTTAAACGTGTGGATGCGCCGAGTCTGAAAGTTCAAGGGCAGTCACTAGGAAGGAATGTGCTGCGTTGAGATCGAACACTTCTGACTTCTCCTGCTGTTGGTTTTTCGCAAGTAAAATCGTTTTCATGTGAATTCAATTTCGCAAGGGACCTTAACGTAACAAGAAGTTTAACGAGAACCGACATTACGTAAGGTATTGAACTTTAAAAAATAGAAAATAAAATTCTTTAAAAAAAACTAGATTAAATATTTGAAAGCTGAAGCAAATAATATCATTAGATTCACAATTATATACCTGTATTTTGAAAGTGGGAAGGAATGTAGCATACTTGCTTGCTGAACTCTGTGTGTGTGAACTAGTGATTTCTCAATGTACAAAAGAATATCATTAGAGTGATGATAGGTAATGTCATGTCACCTTCAGTAGTTCACAGTAATACGGTACGGTAAAAATATGGTGCTAGTTACATTATTTGAAAATTCCAAAAGTGAACATTTCAAAACTACAAAATTGGAGATAGCGATTTTTTCTTTAAGCAAAGTATAATGTAAAAATTCAGATCAAAAAAGGTTATGTAATTTTTTTTTAAAAAACCGAGTTGATTTCGCATAGTTAGTGTCTAAAATGTATGCAATTTAAAAAAAATTTCAAAACCTGCATGAACCATTTTCATCAAAGTTTCTCCTCGTATGTAACACCGTATGGTGAATAAATAAACTAATGTTGCTATAGAATGGCACAGACTTGCTCGAATTAGTTTTCTAATCTCTTTAGTCTGAAGTTTCTTTCCTGTTAGGCCATATTCTTTTCCCAACTGCCTTCTTTTGTTGTCCAAAGAACATTCTTTTACGTTTTCTAATTTTTTCGGGTCCCTAATACTAGAACTGAAACAATCATGTCTTTAAGACTAGTTCGGAAAAGTAGAGCCCGTATCCGATCCGGAAGGCCGAGGTTAAATGACGGTGTAAGGATTAAGCGCTACTATCTGAAAGTTTGCCGGAATAATTGTAAATTAAACCAACGGTATCCAAACAGATCTATGTAGACGACGTTGAATGCGACAAGTGAACATTTCATTAGGATTACTGTACTTTTTAAAACAAATTTGTAAAAACGTACGATCAGAATTGCTTTAGAACACATTAAACTTGAGCCTGAAGTGAATACGGAGAAATTCTAACTGTGAGTAATGCTACAGAAGCACATTAACGTTTCACATTAGTCTTCTTACATTTACTATCTTTAGCATGTAAATACGGCTTATAAAATAAATGTGACTAACAACTTATTCTTATTAAATTTAACACACAACTTATTCACATAATCATATAAAACAATCACCTGTTAAAATTTATATAGATTCACTGGCAAAACGATAAACATAACAATTGCAAAAGTAGAAGTGAACACAATTATACAGAATTTGTGAGAAATTTAATATCTTGAAAAATTAGCGGCCAAAAATATGAAAATATTAAGCAAATCTCGGGAAGAATCAATTGTAAATGTAGATTTTACGAAAGCATTTTTGGAACTAATTGAGAATTTCCTTATTAGAAAATCACTGAAGAGAAGGTTACGGATAACTTTTATGTGCATATTAGCAAATAAACGTAAACATGCTAAATATTCAGCATCATTCATACCTGAAAGTATTTTTTACGACGTTTATAATTTTTAATTTGCAATATTACCCATTCATATCTCATATGAAGGCAACATACGAGACACATTTCGTACAAAGTCACTCGTACAAGACCTTTGGGTGATGTGGATTTTTGAACAGGAGTAAAACATTATCAGCTACGATTCATTGGTATATGCAATGCCAGTGCCTTTACGAATGTATCAAACAAAGCTAATCATTACATACATTTTCAATACATGAAAATACTTTTTAATCTCTTCACAGCGTCGGCGACGCTACTTTCAACAAGTATTCCACATTTGGAACAAGTAAAGCATGAAAGTGTGTCCTCTTTTACTTGTAGTATCACTAGTTTCCATACGTCGTATTCACTATTACATATGCCACACTTTAAATGACACTTTTTATTTAAGTTTTTTCGAGAACAAAAACCATTCTGATGTTCTAGTTTTGCCCATAAATCTAGAATGCCTCATGTCTGATGTTAGAGGTACATGCCCTTTGCTTTTTGTTTCAAATTATAGTAAGCTCGTTTTTTAATACAATCTCTATTATGTAGGGTCACTAATGTACGGTGTTTTACCTTATTACGTGTTTAAAGTAGTTGAACCTATGTTTACTTGATTAGAGCAATCAAGTACATTAGTGTGTCTGATAAAAATGTATTTATTACCAATTACGTCATGTGAATATTGTCTAAAATACTTTCCTAAAATATGCCCACTTCTGGTACCTTGATAAGAACTTCCTACGACAAAAAAGACGATGGTCACTTTCTCACAATCGCTTTTTCGCCTGCGAGGACGAGGACGAGAAAAAATATCGAGGGGACGATCATTTGGTGAGTATGCTTCGGCAACTGCAACAGTTACACGCGTGTAAATTTTGAATACTGCTCTTAATTCGTCTCTATGAATAATAGAGGGGAATTCATCGTTTTCGTTGTGTATATGGAAAATCAGAAGGATCCAACCTGATTCATATGTTATTTTATGTTATTTACATGATAAAAGTAATTTTAAAATAGGCAACGCCTTATGTTGGAAAATGGGCAAATATACACAGACGTTTTACCCTTTTGGAAAGATATTGTACTATCTTCTATTTACTTATTTTTAATTATATTTTAAAATATAATTAGAGCTTCTGTTCACAATTTGGAAATAGTATGTTTCGGGGATTCTTGATACAATTAAAAATACACGAGTTGATTCATAAGTCATTTTAATTATTTTTCTTGCCTGCTGACAGCGGTATCTAACAACAATTATCAAAACTTCATTCTCTAGACCGAACTATAAAATTGAAATTTATTTGTATGGAGCACGTATGAAATACTATAACATCCATTGAGAGCTAAATAGTAGTAGTATGCACGTAAGAAAATTCCGAGATGGCTGCTCATGAATCTGAACTGATTATAACTTTTGTATACGTCATGTTATTTTCAAATTTTGATAATATAAATGCTATAAGACGTGGGCTTGGGCTGAGAATGAATGGATCAATATCAAAGTGTTGTCCAAAACTTGAGAAGTTCTGGGTTCGATTCCCAGTCTGGGTAAACGTTTTTAGACATTCTATTTTGCCATAAAAGCCACTAAATGATATACTACATTTGTCTTGTCAATGTTAGGCATAAAGCAGCAAAAATTTCCTTTCGCAAACAAGAGGAATTTTCGAACTCTGAAGAAATTACCTAATTGACGATTTGGTAAAACGATTTCTTCCAAAAATGTAGGTAAAATATGATTGCTTTAGTACTGTTACACAACCATGTTAGATATGTATTTCTTCTTGCTATAATTTTATGTTATCACCTAACATGTTTACGTACTAGGAAAACTCCTGGTGTTACTCGGACCTTTTTCGTATCCAACCCTTGCGAAAGAGGAAAAATATCGATATTATATAATCCATGGTGTTAAAAATTGTTATTTTTAATGTAATTGGTTGAAGTAATGAAATAATATGATTTTCTGGCCGGATTTATTAGAAACAATGTATTGTGTACGCGTTCTGCCTCAGTATATGTATCACGCAGTGTAGCAGCACAGCCCGTTGTTTTGTCTTGTTAGGTTTGTGCGCGCATGCTTCTAGCGATCATGTTAGAGAAAAATAAAACAAGTGAAAATACGTGAATTCAACGTCATTTTGCTTTCCAAAAGGCGTTGCTGAAGTACACTGATTGCTTGTGAAGTTGCATTGTTAACTAGTTGAGCATTTAAAAATTATTCGTGTTGTTTCTTGATATTTTCCTGATCTGATGTTCAATACACTTCAAAATGAAATATCAGTATCACATTTAGTGAAAACTTCACATCTAGCAGACATAAGTGTGGGAGAATTATGTACGGATTTACCAGAAATGCCAAGCAGTATCTTTATGGCTTAGTATTAAAGTTGAATCACGTGAAAAATGCAAAAACGGTTCGAATTATAGCCCAGATGAAGACATGTCAAAAACGTTTATTTCTCTGACAATTTTCAAAATAATTTCAAAATTATATGCCAATTGCCAGTTTTAATAAATAGCTGTCACAGTGTGAAGCAGTTTTAATGAGAAAATTTGGAAAATTAATTAGCAAAATATTACTACTCTGTTAATAAACAATCTTACAGAAATCAATTTTGTGAGTGATTGTTGTGAAGTGAGAAAATAGTTCTGAATACTTTATGAGAGTAAAAATTTACTATTTGTTCAATTTCACCGACAGAGAATTACTTCAGCAAGGAAATAGCAAGAAAGAATTAAAATTCTAGCATTTGGGATGCTAATGTTTTATAAATAACAAAAAATTGAAAATATTTTAGATGTAGTTTTGAAAATAATTTGTACTGTGAAATAAAATATGAATAATGAGTATCATCCTGGTTTTTATTTACCCATTTAGATACATAATATCTTCTCTCCGTAAGCCTTTCCGCATGCATTCAGAATATAGTCGTTTTTAATTTGTGTTATTTTTGTACTAATGTAGTGCAGCAGTTTCTAGACATGAAAAAAAATATTTGTTATTCTTAATTACATTATTCAATTTCAATGGACAATATTGTCTAAATTTTGTTTCAAAAATAGTTAAATTATTAGGTTGATCCCAGATTTAGAGTGGCACGGTTACTTTGGTTCACTGGTTCGGTTCACTGGAGGGGAATTGACTCGTTGAACTAAATCATTGTGTACTTTTCGCGTGTAGTATTACTTGCGCAACTTTTCTTGAACGATGGATTGAAAAAATGCTGGTAGAGTGGGGGTATTAGTTACGAAATCGGCCACTAGATTTTATGAAGCAATGCCAATCTCTGGAGAATCAGTCATATCTTCTCAACGTTCTCAATCATTTGCGTTCTAACTTTCTCAGGAGTGCGAGGTATCTCCCGTGTTAGATCTGTACCTGCTTCGGTCATTTTTTTAGGTTTTGGAGAAAATAACGGATAGAAGTTCTTGTCTTCAAAAGAAAATTGTTTCTAACAAAGTGCACGCGAAGTTGTGTTTAGAATGTTGTCATCAGTGCTCGCTGCGACTTTTGCCTTCATCTGTTTATTGTGCTAAAGGGTAGGGAAGCAAGGTCGTCGATCAAGAAAAGTTGCACGAGTAATAATGTTCCTAATGTTAAATCAATAAATATAATTTATAATTCACAAGCATATGCGACTTAAACTTTCATTACTACTTCAGCCAACATTTCATTACTAAAAAAAGCAACTCGTCTACTTTTTAACGAAGTACTACTTAATACATTATATACGCTCAAGAATCCGCAGTAAATTAATAGAAAACATTAACTCACCTATTTGTTGAAATTATATATTTAATATAACATTTTAAACAAATTTCACAACAAATTAACACATTTTTGTAATTTTCTTCATATATATATGAAAAAAACAACAAACATTTTTTAAAAAAAGCTTGTAAAAATTATAATAATAAATACATCAAAATAACTCACCTCATAACACAAAGAAGAATAAACATACCGAAACAGAATAATTAAAATAAAAACTAAACCAATTAAGTTTTGAAGATTCTTATTTCTGAAAATATAATATTTTTTTTTACTTTATTAGCTACATTAGGCAAAATGAAAAAAATACTAACCACTTGATTAGCATTGTAATTTTTCTTTATGTTTTCACAAAAATGTTTAAATTTGTCAATTTTAATATTTTTCAAATGTATTCCGAGAGGTAATAAATACAACAATTCTCGAGTTTGTGGCGTGAAATTGCACGTTTTATCGCACTCCAAGTCCCTTCTATAGAATTTGTGTGTGCACCAGTTTCAAGATCATTGAATGTAATAGAGTGCTGTAATGAGTGTAGTACTGAGATGGGTAAAACATTTATCTTTAAAACAATCCTACCAGTAATCCGAAAGCACAATAGATTTCGACTTGATGTAATTCTTGATGATTTCCAAGAGAACATTCAACAACTTTGAAAAATAACCGAGAGGAACATTATTCAACACCACCAAACATTCATTTCGCTTCCAGACTTCTTTCCCTATTTCCACTTCTCTTTCCCAATTGCTCTCCTATTTCAACGTCAACATTGTCTCTACCCAGTGGTTCACATTTATCTAAACACTTCAAAGCTTGCCTCGACAACATCCAATCCGTACTGTATTATCATGCACACTCGCATCCAAATACTCTTGCTTCCATCACCCACAAGTAGGTAATAAGAAGTACATTCCATTTCTCCAACGTGACTCCTCTCAAACCAAGACCAAAATCCGTTCACACAGACATTTCACGTTATGACATTGTCGTCTTCACTCTAAAAATACTCTGACAACCATCTATTCTATCCTTTCTCTCACTAAATTTCAAATCACTCTTGCATACATTACACCACACGTCCGAATGCATGCAAATGCTACTTTCAGACGATCACTCGATCACATCCAATGTTCCTTCTCGGCGCAAATCATAAATAAAATCTTCATCCATTCCTTCCGTCTCGGAAGACAAACAAACCTATTAGAAGACAACTTGAAATAAAAAAAGAAGCAAATCCACGCCAAAAACGTCTTCAAAAACGTGTTCTTCATCGATTTATGAAGTAAATAATTTAGTTATAGCAACAACTATGTGTTAATAGGCTTTTTAATTACCCATTTAAGTATATATTTATGTTTAATATGGACTTAATGTAGTCTATACAATGTCTATTTAATATTGTCTATAAAACGTTTAATAAAAAAATTGGATCATTTTTTGGAAGTTTGAAAATGTTGATACTTCTGTAAAGTCCCTCAAAAATCAAAATATTTGTTTTAATCTTGCAGGGTCTCGAGTTCATCCAGATTGATTGAGAAATATCCATTTAGAAAAATAAATAAATAAAATGTTTCTTTTTCCTCTTTTTTCATACTTCATGGCGTAAAATGCTTCGCAACCACAAGCTCGTAATATTCGCCGTTTCTTAAAAGAGAAAATTTATTATCAAAGTGCATCAACGTGCGTTGCAAAAATCGTTGCTAGAATGTTTTCGCCTGTGCACATAGTTTACGTTTTCATTCTGGACAGAGCAAATGGATTGTATTTGAACGTCTACCTTCGCAGCACCGAACGAAGGATTGAGGAATCCGTGGCCATTGCGTGGCAGGCGCTGCTTGGAAGTGAAGGACAGGGCGCTGGTGGGGGCTGTGCTACGCAAACCGCCCTCGCGGTGGCTTCGATCTGCTCGATGCGCATTGGGGCGCTGCCATCGCCACTACACTTCAGCGGAGGTCGAGCTTAACCCAAAATTGTTCCCAAACACCATAAGGTGGCTTCACTCAAAAGTACATTTCCACATGCGAGTTTCGTTTATTTTTCATGTTCTTGCTTGTTCCCGACATTACCAAGCAAATGTAACAACTTATTAATCAACTCTTGTTTATTACAAATATATACAACACATTTTAACGTCACTTAATTTTATTCTTACATGATATGATATTAAGGTTGTGCGTTATTTTCTATTTTGTTCAGTTGTCAACGTGCGTTTTGAGGGCCAGAAGTAGACAAAAGCAAGAGAGCCCCAATGACGTTTGTGGACTGCAACGCAAAGGAGAGGTCCTTAGAACAGGAAACCTCCATTGAACCAACGGAGCCTCGTAGAGCACTTCTTGAAGACTTTGTGCCTGAAGGAGGATGGGGGTGGTTTATTGTCGTCACTATCGCTACATGCAAGGTATGGCGATGTACCACACAGTGATGTCAGAAAACGGGAGAGGTATTTTCTTTGTCTCATTTATAGAAATTTACAAGGCACACCAAATAAAGTCAACGAGTAAATGTTCATTAATTTTATGTTAACAATGAGCACTTACGGTATACGAAACTAAATTTGATCCAGCAGAAAAAAATCTGTTTAGGATTCATAAAAATGAATTTACACTTCCTTTACTGACATAAAGCAAAACAAAAGATGAGTTATTTATTACTATCTTTATATACATTCAAAATAGTTTATAATACGAATTAAGAATTGCAAAACCACCTGCCATATACAAATATTCTAAAAATGTTCTAATTCTTATATTAGATGCTAATTTAATATATTACCTGGCTAAAAGCCAGGTAAGGAAAGGTTCAGGAAAGGTTTGCAGCAATATTTATGAATGTCTATTTGCCACAATTTATGTTTTTTACTGCACGTAAAGGGTACAGAACCTCCTTTTTTTATTGCCCCTACTAACAAAGCTACTGCAATGTTTCTTGAAGATTCTCAGTTTCGATTCTAATGTGTTTGAGAAAGTAATTTACTCTACATAGGAAAAGCTACACATATTTTTTCAGTATCATGGCCTAGCAATAACAGTATGTCGAAAAGACCCTGTTTGCCGACGAAAGTTTATAATCCTTTCTCTTTTTGTGATATATGTGCGAGAAAGTAGAAAGTGAAGAAATCATTGTACCAAAATAGTGGTTGATCGGAATTCTACAATTAAGTCCATATACGCAAAGAAAATAAGGAAAAATTCTGGAAATTCTAAATTCAATCGGTCTAACAACATTACAATTATTCTATCAGTATCTCCGGATTGTATCAACGGCCTTGGTCATTCGTATGTAGTCACTTCTTCCAACCTGATGCCTACATTGATATTAAAACAAATCACCATTCGTCGTATATTTCTTTTTGAAAACATCATGTGACGCAATCTAATAACCTATATTTTAAAATTCGACATGTCTCAAATCATGATTGGGATCATTTGCTAGTCAAAGTATTCAACGCCTCAGGTTCGTCGTCTTAGTCACAAACATGCATGAGTCCTGTAATTGACGACGTAATATTTACCTCTGATCTGTACCTACACAATCGTGGCTATCGTATATCATATATTTGTAAATATGAAATATTAATCATGCTTTTTCATCGGGGTTCAAATGATCTAAAATGATTGTCTCTCTCACTAAATTATCGTCAACGTTTCCTTTGGACTATTTGGTATATCTCAGTACTGAAAACTAGATTTTAATGTTTCTTCTTCAGATAATCGATTCAAACTACTTACGCAAAAGTTCTGTGATAACGCGAGAATTTATTAGAAAATGGGAAATTGCGCTGACCAGGTGAAACTCGTCAGATATTATCAAAAATGACGGGGAGATTGTTCTCTCATATTTATTTAAGCATTCCGAAACGCCGTTGTGGGCTAGTCGTTCACAGATTTTCATTGGAAAAAATGTATCCCTATGAATACTTTCGTAGTGAAACGATATATTAACTCAGTGTTTTGTGAAAGTCATGTGAAGTGAACTCTACAGGTCACGCTACAGTGAAGGCATCATTAACTGTAAATAAACGGATGATCCAAATATTACAAACTCTTTATGAATTTCTTAAGGGTTTGAAATTAGATAATGTCGATCCCTTTCAGTGAAAATGTTAGTGAAGACGGCTTAAATATGCGTGTATTCATCGAAATAAAGTCATGTAACTCAATGCAACTCTGAAAACAATGAGAAATAACAATTTATCTTGATGATTTCCGTGTTATTTTATAAAAAAATGGTGTCATTATTTCTACAGTTCCCTGTCTCCCTTAAATATCTGTCATCAAAAACAACCTGTCAGAAGAGTGGAGTAAATATGAATTAATATTAAACTTTATGAAATGTTACGGAAGCAATGTATCAAATTACAGAGGTATATGCCAGCTACGAGCTCTTAAAAAATATACAGAAAACTCTCGTCAATTACACTGAAAATCAAAT
Source organism: Gryllus bimaculatus (assembly GCA_017312745.1). NCBI lineage: Eukaryota > Metazoa > Arthropoda > Insecta > Orthoptera > Gryllidae > Gryllus > Gryllus bimaculatus. Next base: position 12,249,330 of record BOPP01000016.1, read on the forward strand.
TTTAAAACATGGCGGATAACTTAGTATCTAACACATGTTCCAAGATAAGTGAAAGTAAATCATTTAAAATATGCATTTGTATCTATCACCCAATTTTTTTATAAAGTACTTCAACCCTTTATAATTCACTAGAACTATTGTTACATGGAGTACTAACGAACATGGGATGAACTAAGAAGATAGTAAGATTGAGTTACATGACAAGCATACTACAAAGTAAAATTATAATATGGTATATATAATAACATTTCAAGCTATAATACACTCATAAAATCGATACACACTGAAAATACTAAATCTAAGGTGTATTTAGTGTGAATTTAGTGGCTGTAGATTTGCGTTTGTGTTGAGCATTTGGCATGTCTCGCTGAAATGTCCTGCATTAGTCAGCCTACATTACTGCACACCATCGACCCTGATACCGAGCCTCCACCGAAATTTCCTGTTAAAAACCATGTTCGACACTGACTGAAATCAGTAGAACTGTAAGAAATCAAGAATACTTCTCTTTTAATTAGTTTTAGGAAATGTAGTCAAATTGAATACTCAGGTTAAAGTATTTTTCCAGAAACTCGAAAACCTTTGGCAGAGATAAACCTAAAACGATGCCTACATTGAAAATTTTAGGTTTAAGTGGTCCCTTAATTTGGAAGTATTTGTTTCATAACTTAAGTTAGAGTGGAAAGACTTAGAGTTTTTGTGAATATCATTAAATCATTTATTCCTTCAAATAAGCATAGGCTTTGTGGCAGTTTAGCAAAAACGTATAAGTGCATATACAAAAATTTAGAAAAGTGATACATGCAAATACAAAAAACTTAAATATATAATTCAGGTAAAAATATAAAAACACAAATAAATAACAAATAAAAGAAGGTGAAATGGAGACTATTCGCAGCTCCCTCTTGAACTTCACATTCATCACTTCACTTCAGTTCACTTTCCTGCATGTTTCTCCGCTACCAAATAAGTTCTAGAAATAATGAGAATATGTAATTTGACACATACCACACTTTGCTGGACTTTCCATATCCAGAAAAAGTCACTGCACTTCACTATATACCACTGGTCTTTTAACTTACGCTCTTAAGATCCCCACTACCCCAACGCATGACGAGCAAGCTTCTCGGAAGAGTTGCAAGAATATTTGCAGAAATATTGCTTCAGTCAAATCGCAGACATTTCATTTAATAATGACCGCAAAAAAGTATATCTTTGCTATTATGTGACTTAATGTTAATTTTGTTTCCTGTTGGATTTAAATTTAATCCCCCTTATAAAACACAAAACCTTCTTTGTTCTTGTACCTTTCAAAACCTGTTGCAAGTTTATTTTATAATAATGATGAATATACAAAAAATAGGTTGAAAATAATGTATGAATGTGTTTTCTCTAGGTGGCGACTGCTGGTGTTCTACCTTTTATTGCCATCATCTTCAAAAGTGTAATCACGAGCAACCCGGAATATGAGGGTTCTTCAGTGACCTTCCTGGTCAGTGTGTTCTTTCTGGTTTGTGAAGCAACAGGTGCGTTCTTTCATTGACATTATCAACCGCTTCTTCATTAGGATTAAGTGAAATAATTTATTTTCCGAGTATCGAATTCTAAAAAAGGTCAAAAGTTGTATATTTGCATTCTTACCATTGGGAAAATATTTAATCAAACACACGATAAATATTAAAATCGCGGAAAGGCCCTAAAAATTAGAAAAAAATAATAGTCTGTATAGAATGTATTCTTCACAATTAAATTTTAATTGTACCCATTTTCATTGATTTAAAGACTATAATTATTATCCTGTCATTTTGAGTGAATTGTGGACAATATTTTAAAAACTAATAGTTTCTCAAAGATGACTCCAAATATTTTAACTTCTACAGATTGTACTAAATGAACTGATATGAATTCTTATATATCATTTTTCTGTATTCTTGTTTCTTTTAAACAGTAACAGAAATGTAAATTTTTTTACATTTCTCTCACGTCGTTAATATTACATTATATGCGATTTGTATTGATTATCCAATTTGTGTGTACACTTGCTTCAAATGATATCAAATAATGCACTTCAAACGTTTTCTGTTCACATTGATCATTTTCAGAAAAGCTATATATCAAACATTTGAGAAATGCTAAATAATTTAATCACAGTTACGAATTTAATAACGGGAGATCAATGCCAATTCTATGTACTCTTTTTTTATCAAACATTAAAGTAAGATATTTTAGTATCATCATGTTGTCAATATATTAATTGTAGACTTTTATGTCACATTTGTGAGTTCAATTGCTTAAATACGTCCTTATGAAGTTTCTCGAAAAATAAACCGGAAGGGACGGCTGAAGTTTAATGACCTGCGGAGCCCCTGTTATTAATTATTGTAATTGTTAAGCCATAGTTAAGCGGGTGGTATGTGCAAGTACTTTAACCGATTTCCGATAATATTTTTTTTAAAGCGATCCTTAGCTAAACACAGCTTTCTCAATCAATGTTGAACAATACTGTATACTGTAAAAAAACGACTGAAATTAAAGTATATAAAAGGTTGAATAAGTTATAGGTACTTGAGGCCCAAGATCTAGGTCAATACTGGGACACTTGTACATTTTCTATTAGACAAATATATAATTCTGAAGTCAACAAAAACAATTCAGAATACAGTTAAACAAAATATTATCATTTTTATTTATTAATACTTAAAGTTGGAAAACAATATCTTTACTCAAAATAATCCATTACTTGAAGTACTATCGGAAGACAGATAGGATATAAAAGAAAGCAAGTCAAATTCTTGTCGCTAATACAAAATGTTTAAATATTCCAACCAACTTGGAAATAAATATATTAGTTCTCCAAAATATTAAATTATACAATAAAATGACTTGATTAATTTTCAGTTTTAATTGTACATTGTATACGAAATAAAACGTTTACGCAATTTTGCAGTAGAAAACTCGTCGATTATTGCCGTTATATCTATTTTTTAAACAGTTCATGTTCGATACTCTTCAAAGAAATATTCTTCAATCGTATTTGGCCCATACCAGCTCCTAATTTTGAAAAAGAACGTTCAGCACTCATATTTTTTATCATCGAAGAGAGGTAAATTTTCAAAACAATTTCAACATTGGGAAAAGAAGGTCTTAGTCAATTACCTAGTAGCCGTTTTGTGGCTTCCATCCAGCAGACAACTGATGATGATGGCTACGCCATCGAAAGCTGCTCTTACATTAAATAATATTGTTGGCAATGACGTCTATAATTATTGCATGAAAAAGGCCAACGACAACACACCACAACACCTAACCAGTTTAGGAAATTTAGATATTGACTTTTGTTCTTTTATTAAATTCTCCTTCTTCCTTCCAAATTTTAATTTACTTTATCTTGTGCGAAGTTATAACTGTTTTACTTTATATTGTCACAACTATAAAAATGTATCGCAGTTATTCTTCTACCCATTTCTAACGGCAAACTATATTCATTTTCGATATTTTCTGCCAAGTAATACATCTAACGTTAGGTTTGTTTACACCAGTGGTTTGAACAAATCGTTGCAATATTTAGAAAACGGATACCTAATAGAACCCCATAACTCCCGACTTGATGACAGAATTCCAAAACTGAATAGACCAAATGTTAAGTGATACTTTATTAATTTCTCGATATTAGAGGCATTGAATTTACATTTATATAATATTTATTCATTTGAATATAAAGATAATTAATTACCGCCTATAGCTGCAATTATATTATATTTAAATAATATTACATTATAACATGTAATGTATGTAATAATATGTGTAATAAAGTATATTACATGTATAATAATTATTTAAATATTTGTTTTTTTTAATACGAAGGTCGTCCGAAAAGCAAGATACACTATTTTACTAATCTACGGGGTAAGCTGCAAAAGGCCGGGAATTTCAGGCAACGTTTGTCTGGGTCGAGTGAATTCACTAAAATTTCTAAGCTGCTGCTATTGCCGCTCTGGCTGTGACGCACTGGCAACAATGGTGACTCCAGTTGCACCTACTGCCGATTGCGAAGTTTATGCTATTATTCTTTTTCATGCGGGAAAAAATAAGTCATAATAAGCCATATTCTCCTGACCTTGCTCCAAGTGATTGTCATTTTTTTCCTAATCTTGAGCAATATCTCGGAGGAAGACGCTTCGCAAACGAAAATGACTTGAACGAAGTGTGGAAATGGTTTGCCAGTTCCTCGAGAGAGTGGTTTGACACTAGGTTTAAACAAAATTGTCACGGGACGATAATTGTATTGAATTGCAAGGAAATTATGAACAAAATTGGTAGAGTATGTAATTTTCGAAATAAAACCTCTTCAATTTTCTAAAATATTTTTGTTTTTTGTTTTTGAATAATCTTTCTTTTGAGGCGGCCCTCGTAATTTAATAAGGTTACAAAACTGTTTGTTATTTTAAAACTTGAAGTATGTTTCATTCATTTTAAAATTATTATGTGATTGAGTTCAGAGTAAGATTATTTAATTTAATATCGTAATAGAAATCGTGCGGATAAAGTTTGAATAACCAAAGAAATATTTCCGCAATAAATACGAACATAAGAAAATCAGAGGATTCTTTTCTGATTTTTATTTATGCACCAACAAATTATCCAAACAAATTAATAAATCTCAAACAGTTGCATTTAAGAACTAAAACAATATATCGTGCGACAATTGCTAAATTTTAACATTATTAACATATACTTTTGTTTCTATCTTTTTTACAGTAAATTCACAAATTTCATAATGGCGATACGTTATTTTTCTTCAATAATGTCAACATTTTTTCTCAAAAAGCGGGGAGCCTTCTGCGCGTGCTACAAGTGCTACTAGGATAAACCAAGACTGCCCCTTACACACACACTAACAAACACTACACTACCACACATGCAGGGATAACCGGTCGGGAGCATAGAGCTTGTCCGGCAGGGGCTTTGCCTCGCTGGTTGAGATACCTGGTTGAGAAAAACGCCGCTAGCCGACGGTAGGTCAGCACCAGATCTCACTATACAGCGGGGACCATCACCATCACCCCCCCCCCCCCGAGCAAAAACCTACACTACACTTACGGCATTAATGACCCTGGTTGTTCACCTGTCTGGAATCACTAAACAACCAATCAATCGAAAAATCGAAAGCTTTGGGTTAAAATGAGTTAAAAAGAATCATTTTTAAATGTGATGAAATTTGATTTTCGTAAAAACGGCTACAATTTTTTTCAATGACAATTTGTATGTAGAACTAGATTTTATGCATCTCTAATATTCATGAAATCATAATTCTATTACTACTATTAGCATCCGTAAAATTGAGAAAAAATGGGAGCCTTTAGCCCTTCGAGTTTTTCTTACGTGCATTTTTGACCCCAAATATTCTCCACAATAATTTTCAAGTATGTGATTTGGAATTATTATTTCAGAAAACAAAGATATTTATTAGTTTTACTTATTATATTCTACTGCATAAAAGGGAATAATATCATTTCCACAAAAAAAAGGATCTAGCATAATCTCATTACAATACATAGGTGCTTATCTTACCAGCATGAGAATATTTGAAACAGGCTACCAAATTGTAGTGCACAAATACATCAACTTATAACTCAGAAACAGCAACATAATATTACAAAAGTGAAATGGACTTGTTTTTAGAATTTTTCTTGTAATTTAGATGCCAAATGTATTTTTTACTCAAACCACTTAAAAAATCAAATTATTTCCAACATTGCTACTAACTTTGAAAACTGAGGAGATTAAAATATATGTAAAAAAGAACGTAAAAAAGCATATCTAAAAGGGGAAGTTCATGTAAATTAATTTTCACAAACCTGTGAAACATTGTTTATCCCTGGGTTTAAAAAGATTCAACATTTATAGAAACCGGCGCCAATTCTTTCTTTCAGTATTTTTACGGATAAAGGTAAATGCACGGAATTCTCATATGACATAAATAGCTTTTCAATGTATATTTCAATGTATTTATATTCAATTTATTGTTTCTCCCAAAATATCACAAACGTACGTTTTATGACATGTCTCTGAAGTCATTTATATTTATATTGTGGATATTTCATTCACATTTTATGCATTTGGGAATATTCATGCATGAATTAATTATTAAGTATCTCGAAAACGTAAACGTTTGCTGTGAACATGCGCATTTTAAGAAACACTCACACGACATTTTCTCAAAATGGATCCAAGATAACTTACATGTAGAATCAGATTTCTAATACAATATTCTTGAAGTTTCACTTTAATTCCAGTTTAAGAGTACCCAAAAGTTAAGAAACGGGATAAAATTACTATTTTACACAGCCACTAGTAAAAGTGAATCTTCCAGGTGCGGATATGTAGTGTAAACTTCGATTTAGTGTAAAAAGTGAGTCGATGCTCAAGCGTCCTTTTTTTTATTCATTTGTAGTCGCATCGACTGCTGCGTCATTAGCGACTTTAGTAACATTTTACTGTTACAAACTTAAAAAAAAATGATTTACAACCGTTTCTTATATAGAGTTTAGCACACCAATTCTTTTTAAAAAGTTCATAACATCGTACACACTTTCAATGTCGCCCAAACATTTTTTGATCTCAGGTAATCCAGTTCTTTCATATTGTAACCTTACACTGTGTTAATATGTGCTGCGGTATTTTTATAAATTTGTGAATGCAACAAAGAAAACAAAATACATTCGTCTGCATTAGATAGTGGAAAGCATTAAGTGATTTGAATGCTTACAGTAAAATAAAAGTCGGTAAGGCTGTAAAATAGTGTTTGACGCACTTGGTAAAATTGATTTTATTTTGCCTGGAGGTATGCGTCTGTCGGCTTATGGGCCCCGTGAAGCCATATTTCCTACTCGCAAAATAAAATGACTCTTTACCTCACGTGTCATAAATAATTAGGCGCCGATCAGCTGGAGCTGGGGATTAGCAATTATACATCCACTGAGACGCACAAAGTACAAGTAAAGGACCATTAGTCAACGAGTACACAGAATATCACCAAAATGGGCTTTAAAAACTAGAGTAAATAGAACTCATGAAATTAATAATTTTCAACATAGAAAATGCAATTTCATAACCACATTTAGACATTTTTACTACTCATGTTCTTGACTGTGAAAATATAAAAAAATGGATTAAAATAATCTTTAAATTAGAGATGCTACAGAATGGAAAAGATTTTCTTGTATTAGTGTTTTATTTTCTTTGATCTGGGCTAGCTATTCGAACTTAACGCATCCTCTTGCCAGCTGCCAGCTGGTTTTCTAATATTAGAAAATAAATTATTACTTTAAAAATATTAATAAGAGTAAAACGTCGTTCTAAATGGCAATTTTCATGGAAAACCTTTAGCCGTTTTGAAGAAAATAGTGTTTAAGCGTTACTGTGAATGTAAAATTTGAACCTCTTCTCAGAAATTTGAAAGACTTCTATAAAGTCATTTATGACTATGAAGTCATTGACTATGACTACTTCAACAACTATGAAGTCATTTAAAGAACCTCCTGTCTTAAGAGCAATAGTGTTTACAAATCGCTGGAAAAATTAAAGGCATGACAGATATTTAAAAAAATTACATTTGTGTAATTTTAGAAAAAAATGTAGCAAAAATATTTATGTCATCTTAAACTGCGCATTTAGCACTATCAGTTGGAAAAGTTTGAAGAAAAATTTTGAGCAATTTTTGAAAAAATGACATTTGAGTGTTTCTGAAAATGTAGAATTTTGAGCTCATTGTGTTTTTCATAAAACGTATATGACATCATTTAAAGCACATGTACTCATTAATATATTAATGTGAACAAATCGCAAGTAATGTAAATATTAACGAGGTAAAAGACAAGCTAAACAATTAAATTTTAAATTTTAAATTTTAAAAACAATCTTAAAAAGTACAATTAGCATTATCCCTACCCAAACGTTAAAAGAAAAAATTGCAGCCGTTTTTGAGAAACCTTTTTTTTGTTACTTTTGTAAATTGCTCATACTCGTATTGCACGAGTATGCGAAATACTAACATATTCAAACATGTATACATGACCTAATGGAACAACTAATTGTGGACAACACATTTGATACGAAATAAATACTCCTATCATCGATTTTGAAGTTGTCTGAACAAGCGGAAAAATTCAAACTTTTTCAAATGAAGAAAATTCAGAGTTAATCCTGAAAATAGCAAGTAATGTAAAGAAAAAATAGTGCATTTTTTGAGAAAGTTTTTAAAATGATAGAGGGGATTCATGTAAAGTACCCAGCCCCGCAAATGAATGATTTTCAAAATAGCAGTATTCGACTCAGGCCAGATCGAAAGGAGTTTATTCATTTTCCAAAAAATCGTACCAACAGATAGGTACTAGTGTTGCTCACAACCATGCTGTGAACTGTTTTACGAAATGTTTCATGTGTTGAAAATTTATTTTGTACTTCATTTCTTTCATGCCTAGCTTTGTTTAAATATTTTTTTAGTATCATTCATTCTGTGTTGCCAACGTCGTGAAAGAAAATGATGACGTAATAGGGCAAACATGCCATTGGGTTCTGATATTTAATCAACGCTGCCTACATAGATCGATTTAGGAGGCGTTGGTTTAATTCTGACATTATCACCAAGATCGCAGCGCAAAAACACGAAAAAATACGTTTTTTGAAATATCTTAAATTATTCCAGAGGAATGCGAAAACAAACTATCAGTTCCCAATTATGAGACTGAGACGCATCGCATGACAACTTATACGTCTCGATTGGTGCATGCGAAGGAGTCTAGACGCCAGTAACAGAAAGGCAAAAACACAGATATGCACGTCCGCACGTCTGTACACTCAAGAGCTCTACTGAAATACTGCATAGTGATATACATATGTATATGAGGAAGTAAAACGTGTCGATAAATAAAATGACACACATATTTCGAACTACCGTTACTCTCACATCCAAACAGATCCTCAAAAACTATATAGAAGTTATAAGATTATTTTTTAAATGTTTTTCGCTCTTCTCATTGACTAATTGAAGTTGCCTGTGCGTATAATTTGATATTTCCAATAGTAGGCTTTATCGTGTCAGTTTGACCCATCGACGATTTATATTGTTTCATATATTGAGAAATATTATCATCTCTGGTATGAGTCACACTTTGAGCGATTTAAGTTATTGTTCCCAAACACGCTTTGTTATGTCAGTCATTTTCTCGCTCATTTGATCCGCTACAAGCGATATTTTAAAAGGTGTATAGATTGTACAAGGAACAAGCGTCCATTTATGTTTGTTTTATAACCTTAATTATATTTTACTTTAGTAATATTAATTATATTAGCAACTTTGTACCTGATGGGATCCCTTTAATCATTTTATAGAAAGTATTCATTTTTCAATTTTGTTTTTCACAACTTGTGGTTTGGGAATAAATATGTTCTTAATTATAATATGTTCATACAGTACCAATATTGTTTGTTTTCTTGGCCTTTACATAATTACATAATTGAATTACACATAAATTAAATTAAACGTTAAATAATTGTAGTTCCCTGTGCCTGTAACAAACGTTACATAATTTTAACGTTCAATTTAATACATCACCTCAGTTTCCAATATTGTAATGGTGTGAGACTTGGGGTATCATTCTTCATGCTGATATATTATTATAGTTTTATTTAGCATTTCGTATTATTTATTTAGTATCATATAGTTTTAATACTTTTGCACACCTTGACCTACACACAGGTTTCCTACGTGTAAGGTTATCTCATAAAATTTGCCATATTCTCTCCAATGTTTCAGGTTATATTTACCCGAATCTGAATCGGAAATTTTCTTTGAGAACCATCGGTTGTTCAGGAGGAATTCTCTTAACTGTGGGAAGCGTTGCATCCGTCTTCTCAGTCACAATTACACAACTTGCCTTCACTTACGGTGCTCTACAAGGTGAGTGCACGTATGACTCAGTGACGTCACAGGAACTGTGACTATGGTCAGCGTATCATAGTCATCAAATGCCTCTAGAAGCTGATGTTACATTTCAGAAAATTGTTTTCACAAATAGACATTAATAATAAAAGGAAAATTTACCTGCATTGTAAACAAATATAAGACTTTAATTTACATTAAAATTTTGCTTAAATTGTATTTTTTATCATAAAATATGAAGTCGATTGAATAATGAACCTGAATTGAAAGGAAGGTTTCTCGAGAAACGAAATAATATACTACACCATTTGCTCATTAATTTACAAAAAACTGTTCCCAAGCATCAAAAACGAAGCTTGGTAATTTTTGATATTTCAAAGTTTTAATTATAATACTCTCCATGGAGGCAGACTATGACTACATTACATTTTCGACAATGCAATTTATTACATACAGAACTACGAAAAATACACTCAAAATGTCGGCTTTTTTCTTGAAATATATTCTAGAGAATTCTCTCAATTGAGAAAACAACACTGTATCGCTTGGGTATGTCGAATTGGTAGCTACATAATGAGGAAAGATTTCAAAATTACTGTTTTTAATTGTTTAAGATCTTTTGAAGAAAATTTTATTTCTAAGTCTTATAAATATTTTTACCTTCCCTTACATGAACGTACATACGGAGTAATTTACAAAGTAGAGGAAAAATTATGTAGAGCCACGGAAAATCTACTTCGAGATTTCAATGGAAATAAACGATTTGGGGTTCCCTGATACCGGAAAAAGTGTTGTTTTATTCAAAACGTTCGTCTTTCTGTCTGTCAGTCTGTCCGTCGGTCCATGTGTTTACCAGTCTGTGAACACCACAAGCGTCTAAATCATTTGTACAATTTCTTCTAAAATAGATTTTCTCCGGTCGATCTGTGTCCATTCGAGAAGTTGCGATTTTGGAATTCTTTATTTATAATTTGGGGGACTTAACGTGGAGCGCCCCGGACATTTTAAAAGTTTTGTCAAAAAGGCTCCAAATTTTTCCTTCAAACTTTTGGAATGGATAGTGCTAGTTCTACTCTTTAATATGGCGTAAAGTTCATGAATAGGCATTTATTTTGTTTTTTTTAAATCACACAAATGTATTTTTTGTAATGATTTCTCACCCAATTAATATGTTCATTGTGCGTCAAATGGCTTCTAACTTTCGAAAATTCAAAATTTTTCTTTGAAAAAGAGCTTTAAATTTATAATTTATAGTAGCGCAGAATGGAAATATTATTTTAAGATTATTAAAGAACAGGAAAACCTCGTTCTAAATGGCATATTTCTATTCTTTCTAAAATGCATATTGATGGTGTGAAAAATCTTAAAAAAATAACATTTACGTCATTTTTGAAAAAAAAATGTGCCCCAAAGGGACGTTTACTTCATATTAAGAAGTAAATTTATAATTTCCATTTCGAAAAGTTATAAAAAAGAATTTGGAGCTATTATTGAGAAAACGGCGTTTGAGCGTTTTTTGAAAATGCAGTATTTTGAGTTTGTTTTCACAAAAGTTTTCGAGAAACTGTATTTGATATTATTTAAGGCTCATATACTCATTAATATAATAATATGAACAAATCGCCGCTAATGTAAATACCAACGATATGAGAGATAAGTTAAAAAATTACATTTTTGTACATTTTGAAATAACAAAAGAAAAGAGAACATGGCGTCATGACATATCGTAGAGTACATTTTGCATTATCAATACCATACCATCCTAGCCGTTTTTGAGAACAACTTGTTTTTGCTATTATTTAAAATTGCTCATATTACACTCAATATTGCGCGAAAACTGCTAAAATTTTCAAAAAAATATACCTGACTTTAATGAAGAACTGACAATGAAGAACAAATTTAATTTAAAAGGAAAGTCTCTAACTTACATTTTTAGTTGTAGAAAAACGTCGCAAAAATTCAGAGATTTGCTAATTTCGAAAATTTAGTTAAATATAACTAACAATTCACAATATAACTAAAATGTAGTTTATTGAATTCTTACAAGAAATTCACGGAAAAAATTTGGAGCCTTTTAGAGAAAATTTTGAAAATGTCCGGGAGGCTTTATGTGAAGTACCTCCAATTTTTAAGAAAGTTGTTCAAACTCGAAGCGCTTTGAGTGGAACCAGATCGACTGCGGAATATTCATTTTGGAAAAAACCGTACGTATGGTTTCGGCGCTAGTAGTGTTCACAGACTGACAGACGGACGGAAAGAGACTGACATGCTTCCGGACAGACGGATGGACGTTTTACCGTCAATTGTTTTTTTTTTTTTTTTGCTATCAAGGAACGACATAACAGAGATTCTGGCTACCTCACGCGTTAGAGGACTTTTTCTTAATTTAGCAACTAGATTTATTGGCCACATTTTCGTTATTACGCCCTGACAATGAATTTGTTTCGGTACAAAATTCTGGTGTTTTGTTTATTCCATAACTTTCGTTATATTACGTTTATTACTCCAAATATACTTATGAATGCGGGAAAGTTAAAAGCAGTCATATTATCTAAATAAGGTGCTTTTTTACCTTGTAGCATTGGGACAGACACCACACTTAAGAAAGAGGGCACAAAGATAATTATCAAACAGATTAAAGCAATTATGTTCCTAAGACGACGATGTTCTAAATTTACACTTAGCTAGAAGAATACCTAGCCTAAGAACACAATTATTCATTTCAAACAGGAATCAGAAATAGCTGAACTAATAATAAACACCAAATATAGCAATTATATGAGGGGAATACCGGAATTTATGTAAATGTAAGAGTGTGATAATAGAGAATACTAAAATTAAAAGTATTATATAGTATCAATGTCTAGGCACTATTGTTAATACTAGTCATAACATTGATGAAGAAGTCAAGGCGAGAACAGCAGCGGGCAGTAGGTTTTATTACAGTGTAAAAATATTTTTAACTCCAAATTACCACCCAGAACATCTAATTGGCAGCTATTACAACCTGTAAATTTAGCAAATCTAATTTAAACGCCGATTGGATCCTCTGACTGGGGACACCCATTCGCTCTTTACCTTTCCGGGGGCCCTGAAACACAGTTGCGAATTCGTTTGTCTGTATATCTCCTTCCTCAACGGAACTCCCAAGCGTTGTTTCAAGAGAAGTTCGAATCAGGACTGGTTTCTTCTAGGATTGCTGGGCTAAGAAAATGTAGGGTGAATTACGTAGCTTTGAAATGATACGATAAGGCGTAATATGAGCACATTTCTTCATTGCAGCAGCAATCAAGTTGTCCGCCAAGCGCGCGGATGAAGATGTTTTACATGGCCGTGGAGTTGTCAGGTTAAACATCTGGAGGGGGCACCATGGCCTACATGAGCTCCTCTCGTAACCACCGCGCCCTACTCCCCAACAGCTTAGAACCTTCTCTCGCACCCACCGCACCCTACTCCCTAAGAGCTTACATCGAATTCACATTCAAGGTGAATCCCTGGACTGTCGGTAGAATCTCGCTGCGATTTGTGTGTTAGTCAAGTTCTGTAGTTCCGCGAAGTATTTGTCACGTCTTGCGAGGGCACCCCTACCCGTCTGTATTGTCTTTCACAGGGCTTTCCTCCGAGCATTTGCAACGTGTTACGCGGAGTATTCCTTCTATATTCGTCACTGTCGCAATCGAGGAATTTCAGACTACGCTCAAAGTTTATGCGACCGCCCACTGTTCGGTCTAGTCGTAATACTATTTACTACAATTAGAAAATCTACATTGACGTAGAGGTGTAAAATATATTTAGAAGAAAAGGCAGAAAAATAGAGGGAATATTGCAAAGTAATATTTATTTTATAACATTATGTTTCCGGTGAAAATAAAACGGAAATATATGTTTTGTTGCCGTTCAACTATTTTAATCAAGTACAATAATACGAATATTATACTCAAACTTGTCATGAAAGATTTCAGTATCATTGTTTACTAAGAGTCAATCAATTGAAAAACGGTCTGTTATGGCGAAGAATGACTATTTGTCCCGGCATATCCCTTACGTCATTGATGTTTTCCCTCTACAGGTATCGGGTATGGCCTGATGTTGAGCTCATCAATGAACGCGTTCAATCAGTTCTTCCGGGAGCGTGCGACGACGGCGATGGCGACGGCTCTGTTTGCGACGAGCGTGCTGTCGCTGGGGCTGCCGCACGGCGTGCAGGCGGCGCTGGACGCAGGGGGCGAGCGCGCGGCCCGCGCTCTGGTGGTGGCGCTGGCAGTCGTCGCCGCCGCCGCGCAGTTGCTAGTCCGAGGGTTCCCGCACTACTCTACCGATGTCCTAGAACCCCTCAAGGTACGCACACATATAAGTTGGAAAGCCTACTTAGGCTTCGCCCTTGTTGCGCCACCTGGGGTTGTTCACTCGAGTTACGCCCTCGGGTTGCGCCTCTTAGATTGCGCCCAACGGGTGGAGCCATACCGGTTGCACCTCTCAGTATGCGCCAAACAGGTGGCGCCTCTCGGGTTGCGCGTCGGGCTGCGGTACACAGGATGCGGAACTAGCTTTCCCGTATACAGAATGTGACATTCTTTGCGCCACACTACCTGATCCAAGTTGCTTCGCACGAGCTACACCATTCACAACTTACCTAAAAAGTGGAATTCTAAATATTTATTATAGTATTTCCCTTCTGAATTTTTTTCTTTCATTGTGTTAATGCTTTTTTCTTTTGTGATATATTAAATAAGAAATATATGAATACCAACATTAAAATTAGCGTTAAATTCAATTACGTACATGTTAAATTCTATTAAACGATTGTTAATTTGTGTTTCAGGAATACGATGAAACAAATGCTGAAGAAGATATACCCCCTCAAATAAGATCACCTACTTTGAAAGTCAATGGTAGATCGTTACTCAGGTACATACAAATATTTTTCATGAATTGTAACGTAAGTATTATGAAAGTAAGTGAATATTTCACATGTGTTATTCCTGTCAGTCTTAGGTGGGAATTAACCGCTTTTGACAACATTGAGACAGGAAGCAAAGCAAGTAAAAATACACAATAAGAAATTCGAATGGAGTCACACAAGAGTTATTTTGATCTTGCGTAGTGAGTTTTTATTTGGAGTTGTCATGGGGCATAAAGCGCTTTTTCTTTCGAGTGGTAATGTTACACGTAAGGATACTGTAACACAGTTCCAGATTAATGTCATCAGTAATTGCATTAAACCTGGAATTAAGCCTTCTTTACTGATAAGGAATACTAACCTAATATAATTTAAATGGCCATGGAATCAACATGAATGTTAATTATGTACTAGTTTGATGTCTCATGAGTATGCATTTGTGGCATGGTAGTTGTAGATTGGTGACATAGGAGTCGGTGGTGGTGCCAGCTCGAAGTAGCCACAGGCGCACTTGTCACTATCGGCTGACATTGAGACATTGCATTAGGAGTGGTGTCCCTTGTCTTCCTCCAATATTACTGGAGCAAACTTAGCATGTAGGATACCTGTTTAGAAGGTAGGCATGGAGCAATTTGGAATCTCCCACCTACCTCTCGTTTCCGGGGCTCGCAGGCGCATATGATTGTGGAGTCGTATGAGAGGAACCGCTTCTTTCCGTTTCGCAAGTGAATGTGCGGAGAAGGCATGCGCTGGCCAAGTGACCCAAACGGAATTTCTGCGAGCTACAGCTCCTGATCCAATTTCGCGTTCGGAATGAGCTTCTAGAAGCGACCACAGCTGCCTTCGTGATGCGCTCTCATTCACTTGTGTGGCGAAGAAAGATAGGGCAAGCGACTTGACCTGACGATTGGGATATGCGTAGGAGGCCTCTAGAGACTGCTGGTTTTTCCTCTTATTCTTGACATTAGTTTGTGCAGCGTAATGTACGACGAAACGATTCTTTTCCTTTCCCATGTCAATGTGCCTATGCGGTGTACGCTCGTCGTGTTCTTTGCCTTACATGTGTGAATGTGCGCAGGCGCTGTGTGCTGGGCGTGTGGCGCCATCTGGGCTTCTCCCAGCGACCGCTTCGTGCTGCTACTGTGTGGGGCTCTTCAGTGGGACTGGCGCTGGTGCACGTGGGAGACAGCAATTTCTTCGCGCTTCTCCCACTTCACCTGAGCAAAGTTGGTTTTAAAAACGAGGAGGTGAGCTTCATTTGGTAAATTTTGCTAATTAAGTGTGATGAAAAACCTTTTATCATATGTATCTTTTCCCTCACCTCGCCGTAGAAGTACTTGCCCGGCTCACAGTCGGCAGCCGTTGCTTCTGACCTCTGAAATATTGATAGGAGAGGGGACCCATAAATGTTTGGAATTTACGAATCTTATTACTATAACTGAAACAGAACGTAATTAAAATCATTGATGTATTGGAAATATATAACCCAGTTACAGTGAACTCTGGTTTACAGAATATTCTACTTACAAATGAAATGCCTCCTCTCCTCACACGTGTCCCGCCCTTTCCGGCCATGGGCTTGCCCATGCTGAGGAAGTGGCTCTCTTTGGCAGCGATGTCCCTACAATGGGCAAATGATCGATTGATCCTCGGAGCACGTTCTGTCCTCACGAGTGTTCACCGGCGGCGGAGCGGCG
>BOPP01000016.1:12266643-12281668 GCA_017312745.1 Gryllus bimaculatus
TCGCCACACATGTACGCGACGGAGGGTGCAGTGAACCTTGGGCCCTTTCCTTTCTCGGTTGTACGCCTCCTGACATGACCGATGAGGCGGGCCCTGCTCTTGGTCGCCCATGTGCGTACCGCTTCTCTGTCCTCACGGCCCTCCCTTCAGTTGCCTGGGCTTCCCGAAGGAGACGCCCGGAGTAGCAGCTCGGCAACGCGAAGATCTCCTTGTCATTTTCCTATTCAGCGATTGTCCAATTTACTCTTAACGTGTGACTCAACTATATACGTGTATAATTTAAAAATACCTGTATATATATGGCTACTCTCTGTTAGAATATACAATACATTGAGAGGTGATATTAAATATTATTAATATAAAAATCACCGCTAAAAATTTTAATAAATTTGTGTGGGATGTGAAGTTATAGATGGGTGAAGAGAGAGAGTAGCGTGAGTGCAGAGTAGTCTCTATTTCAATATATTATGTGGTTATCTCTTAAATCTATACATTATATTTTACTTTATTAAATCCTTGAGGTGAGGTTTGCGTTATCGATGTGTAGAGAGCTTTTTGAAAACAAATATAATTGTGGAATATACATTAAATATATATATTCATTAGATTAGTTATCAAATAAATATTTACTGTGTCAGTTTATCATTCAAAATCTTTTCACAAATACACTACATTAACTCTCTCACATACTATATTCTTATCTTTATCTATCAATCAATAACTAAATACTTATTATCAATATAATATAAATTCTTTTAATTTAAATGTATACTCATATCTCCTGTAATAATTCTCTATATTTATATTTTAATTTATATTATAAAATTTATTATATTAACCTTAAATCATTATATTATCTATTTTTAACTGCTAATATTCTCATAATATTTTATATCTGACATAACTTATACATAATATATAAAATCTATTATCATATACATTTTTAATACCTTACGAGTATATTCATTAACAACAAATCCTTTTTAACTAAATCTTCATCTCAATATCAATTTATCGATAACTTAATATCATATATCACACTAGTTATTTAATTTTAATTTATTAAACATTTATACATATAATGGTTAAAGTCATATAACTAATACATATATTAATCTTTCAATCTTCTTATCATATATCTATACATACAAAACATCTGATAAACTAATTATAAATAAACTATTGGGTACTGACGCATAAATATATCTAATTTTCAATTAGAGATAATACTCTACTTTATCTTATAATAATTGCATTCATTTCATACTGACATAGTATTATATTCATCGTGAAATATATCGTGATACTCTTTCATCTAACTAAATTGAACATTTATATCACTAGTATATCTGTAACATTTTTCTTAATTAAGATTCTTCACATATATTTTCTGTGATTTTTTATGATAATCATTAATTACATATTATTGAATTATTTATCATACATGTTATGGATGATTTAAATTATCAGTTATGAAAAGAGCATCAAAAGCTACTTTGAACGAAAATTGGAATTAAGACTTCTAATTATATTATAAGTTAGTTTACTATGTCTATACCCTGTGTAGTCATCGTTCAATGTTCTGTAGGCCCTGGATACCAAAAATGATTGCAACAAAACATTCAGTCGTCGTCTGTGGCTCACACCCTTAGTACCTAAAATGTTCAGCCGATTTTATGAAAATTTGTTTCCCTATCGATGTGAAGGAACTCGACACTTTAACATAGTTCAAAACAGGTCTATTTATATTTCTAATATGTGCTTTAATTAATAGTGTTCAAACATAATTTTATATAAATGTCCTGAATAAACGATCTGATTTTTTTAATTTTTTTTTAAATACTTAGCCCTTGTTTACCGTAAATTGATTGCTAAATAAAAAACAGTGTTTAGATCTCATTTTCCTGTGTGTTGCACAATGACATGCAAGTATAATTGGTATGTCAAATTTTTGTTCGAATTTTTGCGCTCGTAATTTCTGAATACAGTCAATTTATAAACCAGTTCTTTGGATTGCATTAGTAACTGATTCACACATTTCAAACTTTGCTGCTCTCATTTTCCTTCAGAGTAAACTGCCGATACAGAGAGAAAATAATTTAATTCTTCTCTGCATGAAACTCCTTTAATCTGCTTTAAAAATAACTGTGAAATGACACTCCCATTAGACCCGTAACCACCATGTCACACCGTTATAGGCGACACTGCGCATTTGATTCGAAATTCCGACTCTTTCTCACAAAAGACGCGACGGGATCGCCATTTTGTTTGAGAATCCGCCAGCCGAACGGTTCGCGGCAATATTGTCTGCTAGCGGAAATGGTTAGGAATTTACGCCTCGTGTTTGGCTTGCATATGGCGAAGTTGTATACTTTATCGTGAAGTTGAAGCATCCCATCACAGGAGAATTGGTTATTCATCGGTAGGCCCATGTGCGTACCGCTTCTCTGTCGTCACGGCCCTTCCCTTCAGTGCCTGGGCTCCCCGAAGGAGACGCCCGGAGTAGCAGCTCGGCAACGCGGAAGATTCCTTGTCAATTCCTATCAGCGATGTTCCTCGGCGTTTCGCATAGCGAGGCGCGAATTTGAGAATAATTTTAATTTTCCCGCTGTTGAACGGCCTTCTCTTTTATAATAAAAATTAAATTAATACTGACTCTGTCCTGTTACAATATATAAATATATGTTACTTTATTTCATTCCAATTTTTGATTATACTTCGAACAAACCATTCCTTTACTAAATCCTCTTCTCATTGATGAAATACTATTCGCTGATGTAAGTATTAATAATATAATTACATCATACTTACTAACACAAATGTATAATATTAGAGCGATTTTTCTGAAAATTCTTTTTTATAATTTGCATTCATTTTCATGAGAAATGCGCGAAAACGACTCGTTCTAAAAAATGTACAGTAATGAGACGGTATCCGTATTCCAAACGAGTTTTTAGAATATTCTATTTTAGAATTGTAGTGGATTAAATTATGCAGTTATGGAAAAGAGCACAAAAGCTACTTTTGAACGAAAAATTGGAAAAGACTTCTTATATCATATTAAGTTAGTTACTATGTCTAATACCCTGTGTAGTCATCGTCAATGTTCTGTAGGTCCCTGATACCGAAAAATTGATTGTCAACAAAACATCAGTCCGTCGTCTGTGCTCAACCCTAGTACCTAAAATGTTCAGCCGATTTTATGAAAATTTGTTTTTCCCTGATCGAGTGAAGGAACTCGACACTTAACAAGTTCAAAACAGGTATTTATATTTCTAAATGTGCTTTACATAAAGTGTCAACATAATTTTAAAAATTTTCTGAAAAACGATCTGATTTTTTAATTTTTTTTTTAACTTAGCCCTTGTTTACCGTAAATGATGCTAAAAAAACAGTGTAGATCTCATTTTCCTTGTGTTGGCACAATGACAGCCAAGTAAATTGGAATGTCAAATTTTGTCGAAGTTTTGCGCCGTAATTCGAATACAGTCAATTATAACCAGTCTTTGGAGTGCATTAGTAACGAAGTTCACACATTTCAAACTTTGCGGGCTTAAGATAGTCTTCATTTTCCCTCAAGAAAACTGCCATACAGAGAGAAAAATAATTTAATTTCTCGCATGAAACTCTTTGAACTGCTTTAAAAAAACTGTAAAGACACCCCATAGACCCGACACCATGTCACACCGTATAGGCGAACACTGCGCATTGATTCGGAATCCGACTCTTTCCACAAAAGACGCGACGGGATCGCATTGTTTGAGAATCCGCAGCCGAACGGTCTCGCGGCAAATTGTCTTGCTAGCGGAAATGGTTAGAATTACGCCCGTGTTGGCTGCAATGGAAGTTGTATTACTACGTGAAGTTGGAAGCGATTCCCACGACAGGAGATTGTATTCTCTGGGAACCAACACGTGTTTTGGCCCGTAAATCTCTTGTGCACAAGAGTAGCGAGATCGACATAAGCTGAATAAAATGTGTTTATTTTCACCCAGACAAGGTAACACTTATGCTGAGGTATGCTAACATGCTTGATACTTGTCGGTTTTCAGAATCTTCCCTTATGACCGGAGCGCAGAAAGGAAATTAGCAGTTTCCCAACCTCAACACCTTGATATCTCTGAGCTACAAAAGTTCATTTTTTTCGGTGTCTTTCTACAACTACAATATTAAAGGTAGTGATTTTCTACTGTAGTGACGAAACTGTTCTTTAAATAGCTCTTGAAAAAATGTAATGTGCAATATTATGAAGTCCTCGTTGTTTACTTCAGTGTTCTCCTTGCTCTCTTTCAATGCCACCACACCGGGTTCGTTTCCTAGTCGGCCACGATTATAGAGTGCGTTTTCGTTCCAATTTAAGAGTATATGTTGCTTTGTGAGAAAATCCACTTGTTAGGTTGAGAAAAGCAGAACAGAGCGTGGGAACTCATCACGTACCCTCTTAGCTCATGTACCGCGGGTACTAAGACGCGTCGAGAAGGTAGAGCATGAAAAATAATTTTCTACCACTAGTCCAGAACATTAGCTTTGAGCTCGTAATAAAAGAAGGCATGAAAAATGACACTTTCAATTCAATATGACGTGTACTTTAAGATGCCACATCGGTATGACAAAACATTCCTTTACACTTTGGCCATCTATCGTACAACTAGTATTAGCTGTATGCGCATTCCCCAAGGGCATAGTTTTTTGGACACATTAAAAAATGGTTCAGCGCAACGCTGTCACTTGCAGGCCATATTTGCGTTTACTTGTTCGACATGAACACTGGCTAACTTTTCAAAACGTTTTAGCTTTGAGCTTATCATATTTGGACTTTCTTGCTGGCTCTGGGTCTACCATGGCCGGGACGCTGCTCGTATGCCCTGGCGCATTTGCGGGCCGTCGCATCAAATACAGACAGGCAGATAATATTCCGAAAAAATGATCAGTTTTCACGCAATATTGAGCGCACATTTACATAATATCACGCAATTTTTTTCTTTACATTTCCATCTGATAGATATGAAAGTACGTAGGAAATCGGTGTTAGTCTTACTTCCGGCGACCTCTGTATTTTTCGAAATCTGCAAACTATTAACATTTCAAAACTACATAGATATTCCAAACTACATAGCAAAACATCTTTTTAAAATTAGCTCTTTAAAAAATACTATACTTTTTTATGAAACAATAGTAAATTTTGCGTAGTTCGTGCTTGAAATGTATGCAAATTACTACATCTTCACTTTAAAAAATGCAAAGTAGCAAAGCCTAGCGCGGCCTCTCGCGGGCACGGGCGAACGCGGGCGCCCGCGTGCAAATCGTGGCTAGCCCAGGAGGAGGTTGTGGAGGGGGACGCACTCTTGGCATTTTCACTTAGCATTTCGTGGAAGCAATATAAGAAGTGCGATGAGTGACAGAGGAAGCCACAACCGGTCTTTCTGTGTCCCTGGATGCCGCCTATCACCGATGCAGTTGGAGATAAAAGATTTGCAAAACTTCATACTTCTAAATAACAGATATTTTTATACCCTTAATTTGTCACGGCCAATCCGGGTAGCCGAGATCACTAAGACAGCACTGTCGGTGCAATGACGGATCGAAGGGTTCGAATCCCGTCTCGGGAATGGATGTATTTGTGATCGTCCTTTCACCCCTCATCATCACCACTTTATTAAAGAAGTATTAATAATTCCCTGCTCAAGCAGGAAGCCTTGCCTGTATTGGCATGTGCAGTTGCCTAATAAAAACAGTTACCACGATGATACCAGAATTGGCATGCGGAAGTCTTCCTTACGTTTCGTAAAACGCAGAGAAGATTGTATCTACGTAACATATTACTGTGAGCATCTTTTCTCTGCAATGAAAATAATAAAAAACAAAGAAAGAACACAGCTTCATGACAAGATACCGAAGAGCATTTTATCGCAATGGGCCAAGAACTGCCATCGGATACTGCTTCACTTGTTAAGAAAAATACGTGTACAATAATTTCATAAACTATTGTGGTTTCACTGGATCGAATTTTGCACTGTCTGTTGAACTTGAAATTGAAGGTTTCTTTCCGAGTATGAGTGCCAGTGCGCCCTCCGCTCCCCAACCTAACCGCTCCCTGGTTCGGCTATCAGCGACGAATTGTCGCCAAAGGCCAAGGCCAACTCACACCGCGAGGGCTTGTTCGCCAGGCGCCGGCAGCCAGTATTGACAGCAGTCTGTGACCGCGGTGACTGGCGGCGCCTGCGGGCAGCTGAGCTGGAACAGCCTGACCTAGTTTGTAAATTTTGTTAGCAAAACTTCACTTTTATAAAGTTAAAAAGAATTGTCACAATATCTTTCGTGTTTAATTGTCAACACAGGTGACAAGAGCGATCGCAGCGGCCAACACTGGCGACGCTGTAGCTCGGTTCGTGCTCATTATCCTGGGCATTTGGCTGGGCGGCCGCAACCGACATATTTTCGCTGTTGCCAGCATTGGTACTGCTGTTTGCGTGTTGGGTGAGATATACCTTGGTGCAAGCATTTTTTTCTACAAAACATTTATATTCACGTACACATTCCTAGTTTTTAGTTTTATATATCATTTGCAGGCTGTGCACTACAGAGCGCCTTATCGACTGTGCGGACGTCGGACTGTTGTCTCCCGCGCGTTGCCTTGACACGGCAGAGCGGGCCGGTCCCGTGCGGCGTTTGTTTTTCCTTTCGACACAGACACGTCCCAGTGTTCTTTCAGTACTGATTAACAGTCTTTTCTTTTCCGGAATAGGAGTTAACAAGGACCGAAAGGGCTATGTACAGATTGAAATCATAATGTGTTGGCCTCATCGCTTCAAAAGAGCCATTCTTGTAGAGTGGAGCACTTCGAAACCTTTTATGTCGTTTTGTAAAATACGCTAAATTCAAAAGATTTTAGTATTTAGCAAGTTGTCAAGCAAAAAATGGTCACAAAAGCAACCCAAGCCCTACAACGACGTTTGACAAACACCGTTTATTGATAAATAAATAAAGATATTGTCAGGTATCAATATTTTAATTCAACTTATGATCATTTCGATCGCGTAGCGATCATCCTCAGAGCTTGCAGCTATTGGGCCGAAATCAAAGTTCTGCATCATAAGTTGAATTAAAATATTGATACCTGACAACATCTTTATTTATTTATCATAATAAAAAGGTATCTACTTCACCAACAATCCAATTAACAATTAACCGTTTATTGACATAAAAGTCTATCAAAAATTAGACAATTTCAATAGACGACTCTGAGCGGGTTTTGTAATAGCGTGAATTGTGGGCGCAAGCGCAGAGCAGAATAATGGCGCGCGCAGCTCTCGAGGCATCGGGGGCCCATCGCCCGGGAGCGACGCGCCGAACGCTTCTTGTTTAGAACGTTTCTCTGCATTAATTGGAAATTAATTTAAGAATATGTTTCACGCCGGTATTTCTTCCAATCCATTTACACCACAACTCTCTGCAAACACACGCTTCTTACTCAGAGAGGAACTGTTGTTCCATTTTTAAGCTCCCTTTTCAGTTTAACATGTTTTCTTATTCTTATTTAGTAATATTTATTTATGTAATCTTATTAGTCACATTTTACAATGCGTCCTAAGAATTTTTCAACGCCAACTGATTCATTAAACAGATATATTTGTAACCATATTTACATTTATATGCAACTTAATAGTTGCTTGCACTGAGCTCTGGAAAGTACATTTATGTTCAGCTTTTGCCTGCTTGCGAAAGTAACTGCATAGAATATTGCAACAAGAAAACTCCTTTTGCATTGTAGTTGTTATTAATGAACAAAGTTAATACTAAATTTCAGATTGGAAAGCTTGTTCAGGTAATAGATATTTAGCCTTTTTAGAGAGTAATTGACAGTCGCCTAATAATATCATTCCCAAGAACATCAATTGTGAGATCAACACCAGATCTCAAAATAAGTTACCAAATTATTGAAGATACTTTATTAATTATTATCTAATAATCCATATATTCAGTAATTTAGTACAATCATTTTCTGCGTAAATGTATTTAGAATTTTTTAATTTATTTTTTTAAATTCATTTTAGCCGTTGTATTTCCCGTTTAGGGTAATTGATCTTCTAAAATAGAATATTTGACATTTAGAGCCCAATTAAACTCACTTCCAGCTAGTGGGTCCTACTTTTATTTATTAAGCGCGCCTAGGGGTAAGAGACACAACAAGAACTCGCCACCGTACCTATCTTATTTGACCAGCCTAAGCTTTCTTTCTTCACACAGTCAAAGACACAGAGATGACTTACAGTAGAGAGCTACAGATTCATATTTACTCTGACCGGGATTTTTCTGCATGTTTTAAGTATTTTCACTTTTTGAGAAACGCCAATGCCACAAATATTTTGAACAGCTTCTGTACTTCACCATGCACAGTTACACCTTACTTAAACAAAGATATTGTAAAAAAACCCGCACTGGCGTCTGTCTTTGACCTTCTAATTTGTACGAGTGCGTGACTGTTTAAAATCCGGAGTAAGTGTTTTGATGTATTAAAGGAAATGACGTGGTTCTATTTACCAGTTGATGATTTTCAGGCATATCAGGTCTGGTATCGTGGGAGGCAGTGTTGTCCTTCTCAGCGCTGCTGGGATTCTTCCGAGGAATATTGTACGTGGCACTTTTCCTGGTACTTGCTGAGATCGTGCAGCCGCACCTTTTCCCATCAGTGTTGGCGTTATTCTTCTTTTTCGTCTTCGTGGCATCTCTGATCATGTCACCACTCATTGGTAAGTCAAAAAATGTTTGCTCCCGTTCATTTTCTTAATCCGGGATCACAAGTCCTTTCCTGTAACTGACTTTTTTCCTTCATTAAATTGAAAGATTGTTCTTTCTTTAACTTGAAAAATCATAAATCTTCGTTAATTCACAGATCGGCCAGTTCCCACGACAACCGTGTTGAGAATGCCTAGTGATTTGGGTCATTAAAGCTCGAATTTTGTTGTGCATTATCTGTAATTACCTCAAGGTTTGTAAACCATAAAATGTTCTACATATATCGAAGAAATTTGTATCGATAAACGAGAATAAAGAGCCAACAGGGCCAGCGGCCCGGCGCGGCGACGAGCTGACTTGTCGAGCGGGCAGCTAGCAGCATGGCCGACGGCGCTCGGCAGTGTGAGAGTTGCCGGAAGGCGCCGCCAGGTGGCAGATCACCCGCGGCGGCTGGGCGAGCAGCAGACGCGAACGCGACACGGTCAATGGGAAGAGCTGCCCCTTTTCGCCAATGCCTAGGCAAGATAAGAGAAGAAGTCCAAGACTTGCTCCGCGGGCGTTAGGACTACACAAACGCGTGCCTTCCAGGCCGGGCAGTGAGAGTAAGTGAAGTGAAAGTAATCGGGCTACAGTTTAACGAAGTGGGAAGAGTTTCAAGTCTTATCGAGTTGAATAGCGACAGTGAGTTAGGAGACAGAAGTAAGTTCAGTGACAGTGACACTCGGAGTTTATCCAGGGTCAGTGTGAGAGTTGAGTTATCAGACTTATCCCTACGGAAACATAGACTACAGTCAACATACATCTCAAACAGTGAGAACAATGTCCACCCAAACGCAGGGTGTCCTCTCTGGCAACCAAAATTCTTTGTTGCTTGCTCAGACTCCATCGGAGCATCACTTGGAAGATATAGGGGATGCAACTGCAGCGCATAGATAACCCATTTCTCCCAAAAAGACTTCCATTACAATCAATAGAACAATATTAAAGAAACCTGTATCATACGCCATCGGTAATCAGTCTCCCTCATGAGAAAACAAAAAAAAACATCGCTCAAAGAAATACCATAAAAATAGAAGAGTTTTTCGGACATCCATTAGCGAACACAGCACAGATTAAGCAAGTATTTGCGAATTTGATACAGAAAATTTAGTAACAAAGAAGGATTCAAATCCCTCCCCTTGTGATTTCCATACCAAAGCTAGTATCATTTTCGCCCGAAAACTTATCAAAGCATTCTTCATCTGTTCAATCTTCAAAAGGACCCGAGACAGAAGCGATAAAACACATTTCCCAACAGAATCAAAGAACTGAGAAATCCACTGTCAGTAAGCAAGTTAGAAACCACAGATGAAAACATGGAGACATCAAAAGAACAAATAATTAATGGCGAAAGTGAGGAGTGGTTTTCCCCCACAACACCAATATTCACGCCTAAACCCCAATACGCACTCAAAACCGTTTTCGTCCTCTGGAGCACTTCTGGATACGTCCACTGGATACTTCAACATCACAACATGCATCACAACAAACTACAGCACGTGAAGGCAGTTTTTAACATACGAAAACAAGTCAAAGTGAGCCGAAAATTATCACCCAAGAAAACCCAATTGAAACATGTGCAAGCAATACTTTCCAAACGCGGAAACCGCCATCCAGAAAATGTGTAGGAGACATTCAGCGAATGCAGCTCATCACTAAGAGTCCCATTCATGGGATATGTAATAAAAAATATTTTATTGTTAAACCTAGCAACATGAAAGACCACAAAGCAGTCGTTTTCGAGCTTGCAGAAATGAAGAAAGTACAACCAGACTCTGCGTCATTCTTTTTCCGACAAGCAACCGAAGACTACCAGAACCAGACTAAAAGAAGACTTAGAAAAATATCTAAAAGTTCATCACATCTCTGAGCTTAATAAAGCAATTAGCCGGACTGACCACAGTGTTAGAAAAACGTACAGCCCTTTAGAACTATACCAATGCTGAATTTTGCTGATATAGGAAAATGACAGTCAGATCATCATATTCTCTTTCACCGTATAACTACAGAAAATTACAAGGTCGGTGAGAAATTCCCATAATTCACCAACTGTCACATGAAGAATCTCAACTGCATCACGTGTTACAGATCCTCAAGATGCATAATGTGTACAGAAGAAATATCACATTTCTCAGTGTAGCTGAGACAAACCAGTGAAATGTGCAAATTGCCAGAAGGATCATCCTCCAAATTTTAGCGGGTGCCCCTTCTTGGAAAGGCTCCAACAAAATCGCCGGGCACAGACAGAAAGAGCTCAATTGCAACAACAACACAACATGAGAAACCAAGTAACTTACAGTGCTTCGTACTTATCTGAACTTCCTCGTGTTTGTAATTCTAGACTTAACGATCCATATACTTTCTTCACCGACATCCTTCTAGGATCAAATTCTACTTCCAACAATTCATCGCCATTAGGTTCCGACCTACATGAACTATTCAAGCTTCTCAAACCATCCAACCAATCAATATGAAAGGTTTTATCGAAGCAGGTTGAAGAAATTCTGAAAAGTAATGAAAATGGAATGAACAATTTTTTAGCAATTGCAGAAATATTATGTAATATTTATCTTTAATGGCTCAATATTCAGAATAAAATTTCAAAATAATTACGGTTTTAACCTGGAATATCGAAGAAGGTTCGAAAGAGCGGAACTAATACAGTTTTTAAATGACTACTCACCACAAATTTTACTACTGCGGGAGACTATGTTAAAAACCAATAAACGATTTACTTTGCCTAATTTTCATATTTACAGAGATAACCAACCTACTCATGGGGGTGCAACTGCATTAAGAAAATTCTTTATCATTCCAGATTACGAACTCCACTACTGGAGGTATTCGAGGCCACTGTTGTGGAACTAAACCCTGCGCAAGGATCAATTACCTTTTCACCAGTATATAAAGCGATAGGTGTAGAAATGAGAGCAAGTGATATTACAATTGGGTAAATCCCATATTATAGCTGGGGACTTTAGCAGCAAGAGACTGGAATGGGGCAGTGCTGCTAATGGTACTTCTGGAAATATTCTTTATATTTACACAGAATCCAACATCAAACTCCGAGCCCCAAATCCGACGCATATTTATCAAGGTATACCTCATCAAACCTTACATTTTTACCTCCATACCAAACACTACAGTCCCACAATCACTACAGGAACTTTCATCCGATCATATATCTGTTCTAACCACACTGCAACTTACCCTGTTTCACTGCATTCTTCCTACGTGTTCAAATACAACGTAAATTATAAAAAAATCAAATTATTGGCCTTATCTCATCTCCTCTCCACTCTGAAGTCAAAAAGTGAACAATGAACTAAGAAATAAACGACATCAATCACCGACAAGAACACTACAAGTGAAATTTAGAGAATATCGTAATCAACAATGGGAAACTACATTAAAGAAAACCAAATACTACGAGAAAGTGATTTCTACAAACAACGACGAGTAGCTTCTCAGCCCATCACCATAGCTCTCAGCCCTAGAATCGCCATACGGAAGAGTTACATACGATCTATTAGGGCGAACAAATTTTCGCTGATGTTCTTCACGAAAGACTAACTGCTCTAACAATAGATAAAATCCTACTACAAAGACAAGAAAGTGAAAAAGATGAAAATGGCTCAGTTACGAATGATGGACGAACAAGTGAAAATGCCCAAAAAAACCAATTGTACAAATCTTGGGTGACGACGAAGGAAGAAATATTTCAACATATTAGAAACATTAACTCCCGAACAGCAGGAGGGCACGACAGAATTCCATTGTTGATCATTAAAGTCGGCCCTCTAAAGCCATTAATCTCATTTTGATGATCTTCAATACCTGTCTTAGCCTTCACTACTTTCCACCCATCTGAAAAATAGCTATTATTATTTTACTACCAAAACATGGTGAAATTCTAAAAAAAAATATGAAAAACTGTCGACCTTTAAGTATCTTTTCAATCTTTGGGAAAACTCTGCAACGAATCATCCTTAAGAGAATGAAGAAAAGTGTAAGTAAGAAAAAAGTAATAGTGCAAGAACGAGTTGGATTTGAGGCTGGTCATTCATCAACGGCTAAATCACTTCGACTAGCACTAGAGACCACTTCAGTTGTTTCTTATGGTATGTCCATCCCAGTAGTATTCTTTGACTTCAGCTTTGTATTTGACACAGCACACCCCTCCCTTCTACTATTTAAACTCTCATACATTTCTCTTCAAATTTGTCACTTCTGTCAATCTTCGCAACTTCTTTCAGAATCGATTCTTTCAAACCAAAACAAATCCAATCTTTGTTCCCTCAGCCAATTGAACCCAGTATTTCCCAAGGCAATGTTCTCTCGCCACATCTCTTTTCCATATTCATCAACGACATACCACAACCTCAAATATGAAATTGTTTCTGTTCGTTGATAACGTAGCTTTTACAGCTTAAGTACCTACACTGAAGATCCAATAGTAAAACTTTGAAATGCCGTATGAAATAAAAACTGGTATTCAAGAAATGATCTCAAGTTAAATGTAAGCAAATACCAAGGATCAATGTTTTCATCGAATACTGGCTTATTAAACAACGTGCCTCAAAATAAACAATGAATGCATCAAATGGACAAAAACCATCAAATATCTCGGCGTAACAATGAACACGCGCCTCCGATGGGGTGATCATATAAAAAACTTACGATCAATTATGTTTTAGAGGATCACGCGCCTTCTACCCCTATTGAGATCCAAGGGACTCGGTAACAATTTAAAATTATGTGCTTAAAGGCTATCGTTAGGAGCACAGTCATGCACGGCTGTGAGATATAGGCAGCAGCATCCAATGCATACTTTAAAAAAACTAGCGGTAAAAAATTAATTTCTGAAAAAAGCGTATAATCTGAAACCCGAACCCCCCTCCTGAAACCTCCTCTCCCCTTGAAATTTTTAATACTAAAATGAAGTTGACATCTTTTCATCAAAATGTCCACGGCAAAGCAACTGAAAATCTCAAAGAGCAAATGGATAATCCATTTTTTTAATATGAACAAAATGCCCAGAAGCTACGGAAATTTAAAAACAAAGAATACCTACTGATTTGCTCCATTTACGAAGACCTGCTATGTATTTATAATACTTCAATAACCAGCTTCCGATTAAAACTATATAGTTTAATACATTAATATTAATCACCAGCTATCAAAAGCTCCACCTAACTAGATCAGTATGAGCCTTGCTTCCCAGAATTAACCAATGAATTCTACAAACACAAAACCCGGATCAGCATCCCAACAGGGGATGTAGACCGGGCAAATACTTATTACCACTCACTCAGCTCAGCCGAGCAATGAGAGCACTAGAGAGTTCAGTTGGTGCAAGAGGTATTGCGACGTGTAGCTCGGCCATTAGTGACAAACTGTGCAAAGTTACATGGAATTCCTCTGGAGGCTCGGCTGGACGGAGCGGTGAATTGGAGGACGGGATTTTGGCTTGTACCTGGTGATTCTTAGATTTCGAATGATGGAAAAATAAAATTGTACGAACTGTTGTGCATTTTTCCCTGATTACTCCTGAATACACAACAATTATCTTGAAACGTGATTGATACAAATGGGAATGTACTCGCAGATAATAGTCTATATTCACCAAATCCTTTGTCATTACATGTAGAATGTAGGCAAATTTGTCAGAAATATGCACTGACGTGAAAATTCGCACTATAGTGGAGAATGAAACAAATGGTTCCAAGTGTTAGTGGTTTAGGTATATGATACGATTACAGAAATTCAACGAAAACCGAAGTTGCAAGTTTAGTTTCTTAGTTGGAATAACTATTCCAAAACAATAAAAGTACCAACATATTTGACCCAATTAAAAAGAAGCTGCGATGAAGAATTGCTACGCAGGGATTGTGCATGGTATGACGCACAGCTACCCTCGTCAGAATATGCATCAGATGGAGAGAAAGGGCATTACGCCATGAGGGCGACCCACAAACAAAATCTTTGAAACCGAGAATACTCTCACACAGCTAACGTATTCCAGTCTTCACTGATATATAGAGGACTGGCGTGGTATGCTACGGAAAGCTAACGGAGAGAAAGAGAACAGGACCACAGGTACAGCTACTTCCTCCGATATCTATCCGAGCATTTTTTATTTACTGCTTGTAAATGTATAACTAAAAGTATTTTAGGAGGCGCCGCAGCTACCTAGCCTCCTGCAAAACAGAACTTCCGGAAAGAGAGCATTTCTATTATCGATTTCTCT
>BOPP01000016.1:12289799-12378338 GCA_017312745.1 Gryllus bimaculatus
GAAAAATATATATAACGCGAAATTTAAAATTTTAATATTTTATAAGCGCGAAATTTAAAATTTTAAATATATTTATAACAGCGAAATTAACATTTTAAATATATTTATAACCACGAATTTAAAATTGGAGGGAAAAATTGAAAATTATCGAGTGACGTCAAATAATACGTGACATACATCTTTGATGTGGTGGCGTTTACACCGTTCGACGATATATACAATGATAAGTATTTTGATTGAAATGGAGTGTGGAAGTGTAAGGATAATGGAGTGAAAAGAATGAAATGAAACGAATTTATAGATTAAAACGTTTAAATATTTAATAAACTATTAGTTTTTATACATTTTCATACAGTTTTATACCTAATTAGTTTTATACATATTTCAAATATTCAAAATAATTCCTATTAGTTTTTATACATTCATACAGTTTTATACAAATTAATAATTCCATACATATCCTATCATATACACTTTTCTTATACATAATTAGTTTATACATGTCAAATAATTTCCTATTAGTTTTTATACTTTTTATACAGTTTTATAACATTTCAAATAATTTCATAGGACATTTCATTTTTCATTTAGAGGTGTGTGAGGTGTCTGGGGGTAATAAAATTTAAAGCATCTACAGAGTCTGGTCTTGGAGTTTCGGCATTTTAAACCGACATACTCTCTTGAAATATAGTATTCCGAAGAAGATTTTGCCCAAATTTTGAATTTTTATATAATACTATTAATGGTAATATATAATTTTATACCATTACCAGTACCATCATCAGCAATTTTATCACAATTATCGTTTTAATAATTTATGAAAATCCAAAATTCTAATGTCATTTAATTGTTTTTCCATTTTAACTTTAATTTCTCTTTTTTTTCGTTCACTTTGGAAACATAATGTTGAAATTCTTTAAATTTTCAAGCGGTTTACGGACACATACGGTCCATTTGCACATACAAAATCTAAAGGTACCACACAAATAATAAGATAATAATACAAAAAATATTTTATTTGGAATTTTTAATTCTAACATTTTTTCCACCAGGTTAATATTATAAATATGGTTTTTTTCATGTTATTACTAATAGTATTATAATTATCGTGTGAAAGAGAAGATTGTTCAATATCTTTTTAATTTCATCTTCAATTTTTCTATTATATATTTAAAACATCGTAAAAAAGATTCCTATACTAAATTTTATATTATAATTATTCAATTTGATATTTATATATTTTCTCTTCTAGTATTAAAAATGTTCTTTTAATTAAAAATATAGTTGAATATAATACGTTATCCCTTAAACCGGTAAACTAAATTTAAGCTTTCTTTTAAATTTCCTTTTTTTGACGGAAATGTATTATTTAGATTATGAAATATTATTGTTAATAGTTTATTAATTTCTTCCACTAATCTAAAATATATCTCTTTAAATCCTTTTCGTTAGTTCTCAGATTTTTCAAAATTTTTTTTAGATTTCCTCTTTTTTATATCATTTAAGTCTTGGTTTAATTTTAAAGAAAAAAAATTAAAAAATTTAAATTTGTCAAAAAAATTCTTCGCTACCCGCCAATTGTATTTTCCTATTTTCTATTTACAAAGTTGTAAAAAAATAAATATTTTGTCACTTTCTTATGATAAACCGACACTGCTGAGGTTGCTTGTATTGTGTGGTATAAGTTGGGCACATAAATCCCTGAAGTGATGTGTGAAGAAACATGTCTAAGCTAGAGTTCAAAGGTAACGCTTTTGTTCTTGATTCTAAATTACATAATAAATAACTAACCAAGAACAATAAAAGTTTTCATGTGTTTGAAAATTATATTACACGTTAGAAACAAGAGAAAACACTTTCAAAATCGCGTTTGTCATAGAAGGATTACGCTGTCTGCGACAAGCCAAATGAACTCTGCAGATCTGAGAACCAATTCTTATTTATCGGAATTCTGCAATTTAGCGGTTTCAGTGTAAAACATAGTCCACGTTTACTCATAACAGTAAGCAAATCTGCCATCAGCTCTCCTATTCCTCAGTCTTCTTTTACGTAGGTTTCTTGTTAGTTCCCGAAATTAGAACTGTAACATATGAACAATATAATTGAGTTTTCAAAAAATAATTAAGCAAATATCTAAATGAAACTCACGCTTACGTATTATTAATTTTTTTTTGAAACATCACAAAATTGAAAAGCATAATATGATCCTTTACTTCCTTCTTATCTTTTTCGTTATTAAAAGAAGGAAATGACTTCCTCTGCACAACGATCGACACAAAAACAAATGCAAATAATGTACTTAACGTATAAACCCCTAATTATTCGGCCAAGCAGCCCAGCAAGCTACAGAGAGAAAACCCTCGCCTAATTTCCGGCAATTACAAACCGCCGCTCTTTTTTATCGCAACGCATCTTATGTACGAGGCCGGCGGCAAATTATGAAAGAATATCGGCGTTAATCGGTGGCGACAACCTTCACTTTTTCGCGCCTTTCGCGATTAGCACAGGCCGCCCTCACCCACGCCCTTGCCCCCCTCCCACCCCGCAACGCCGCGTCGCAGCGGCCCTCAGCCACTTACGCCTCGCCTCCGGCGAGCGTGCACGGGGTGCGGGCACAGTGGGCGGGACAGGGCTTCTGGCGAACTTTACGTTTTCAAAGGGAAGAGGATATTCTATAAAGATTGTATTTCATGATATAGATTGTAGATTCACATTGCGTATACCTTTGGAACCGAAATACCATTAACATTATTTTCGTCAAACAACTTATTATAATTAGGTATACGTAAATTTATTAAAGTGTTAGACGGAGAGAACATATTGGTGTAAAACTAGACACAAAAGAAGATAAGTTTATATTATTATTATTATTATTAATATAATAATAATATAATAATAATAATAATAATAATAATAATAATAATAATAATAATAATAATATGCATTTCATCGAAACCAAACGGCCGTACGAAAATAAAATGACTTGGTTGTGCTTTAATTTGTAGTCCGAAATTAATTGCTGTACACATCTTTAAAGTCTTCACGTCTTAACGTATTTACTACTACATTTCTTAGCATAAACGAGAAAATATCAAACAATAAATGTATGTTTTTAACAATAAATTTAATTAACTTTCCTTTCTATTTTGGACATTTTCTGTTTTACTGACGCACACTGCAAAAAGCTTTAACTTTCACATTACAAATCAAAGCATGGTGACAATAAATTTAAAACAAGAGAAAAAGTAAATAACTGGGTAAACACACTATCTGAATCTTAGTAAGCAGAAACTGAAGTCAGAGTGAATTGCAAATCTCTGTTCACTTTCATTAAGAATTTTTTTTCTCCATCGCTGTTTGCTATCGATCATTGACTGATGTCAAAGAAACAGAAAACACAAATGACAATAAGTGCAGTGAGTATGATCTACCGAAACACACACAACACTACAATATTTATGTGAATTGATTGTGATTTTACCTAGTACAGTCCAGAAATATATACTCTTTTCGGAAATCCTCGGGGATTTTTTTCACATAAAAAGCATTTTATAGTTAAAATGATTTAAAGAAATCCAAATAAAATTGCATAGTGCTTACAGACATTGAACATTTGTACACAAAATAATATATATGGAACGATTTAAAGATTATACACAATTGTGAAGTGATTATTAAGAAATAGAGAAAGCAGCAAGTACCGTATGATCACAACTCGGTATTAATACTTATTGCATAGAGTTTAATACAGTATTTCTCTACAACTATTTTAAGTTAGTTTTATTGCCGGTACCTGACATGCAACATTCAGTCTGCTAGCGGAGGGCATCGAGGTGTCCAGGTGGCATTGCTTGACTAGAAATCCAGGCCGACTTCAAATGAGTAGTACTCGAGCTATTTAGGATAACATTATCCAAAGAAAGATCTTCAGAGACCAGTGTCTGTTGTATTTCTTATAGACTATAATGGATACAGTTCTCATAGGTCGGTTGGTATTCTCACTTTCTTCTGACGTGTGGAAACAGGGGAGAGCATTGTGGTTTGCGCGTCGCAGTTGTCTCGTTAACATACATGTAAAAAGTTCAACAAAATATTCATAGAACCATTGACAATGATTGATAACATCTCAACTGTAAACTCCTTGGATTGGTCCTACACATGTATGTAATATTGGAAAACTTTTATTGACCGATGGATTAAAGAAATGCCAATAGAGTGAGGGTATTAAACAAAGTCGGCCACTGAGTATTTGAAGTTAAGCCAACCTCAGGAAAATGAAAGTCTAACCTGCTACTGGCGCGGCTAAGTCAGCACACAATCAAACTAAAATTTGCTCTAAATATTCAGAGCACATTATAGCTTAATAATACTTGTTCTCATACACCTTTAAAAAAAGTTTTATATAACAGATAATTAATTCAAATTTCCCTCATATTCATAATTCATGATTAGTTAATTTCTTTGTTTGAGAAGCACACTGACTGTTTGCCAGTTGTAAAGAATCTATTTTATAATAAAGATCAACTGTACCCAGTTTAAATAAGCATCTAACGCTTTTAATGACTTAAAACACTGTAATCAACCTATTATTGGAAAGCTGTTGAAATAGTAAGAAAAATGTAGTAACGTAGAATATGATAATTGGTTTTCTTGATGTTATATTCTTTACCGGGCATTTCAAGGAATTGTAACGGGTTATTCTAATTCTACGTTTAGTAGAAATAATGCGTGGTACACGCATAACCATACCTCAAGCGTTACAATAAATCATACATCAATTGTTCCCTTTTCCAATTCACATGCATTCGCAATTTCGTCTATAATTTGGCTTTCGCCGCTAATACTCATCCTATTAATGCCCTAAAGCAGTTTGAGGAGCCTCTCGTAAAAACCTGGATCTTCCTCAGCCATTTCTCTAGGTATTATTGAGAACACAAACATGGGAAAAAGTTCTCTTTGAAAGCAACTAGCTTCTGTTTGGCGGAATGAATTTTTAACGTTTAGAATGTTGTCATCAGAGCTCAATGCGAGCTTTGGTCTTCAACTATTCATTGCTCATTGGATGGGAAAGGCAGGCTATCGGTCAAAAAAAGTAGGCGGAGTTATTAATATAATGAAACTGTATCTAAATGACTACAATTATGTAATATTTTGCAGGCATCTAATAGAGAATTACACAATGAAGAAGAAAAAAGATTATATTGAAAGACATATTAGTGGTTTTCCGCTGTTGGTGCCAAGACTATTTTATGGCCAAAACATAGAACTTTGAAGAAGCTTAACAATTCAAAATAATCTATCAAGATTTCATTTTCTATTGATTTGAAATTTCGGGAATATATATTTTAACAAATGTTTGTTTTGGCTCTGCGCGCGGCGTGTCCGATTGAGACCAGCGTGCGCGCCGGAAGAAGAGGAGCGGAACAAAATTGCAGGCATTATGCGCATAAACAAGAACACTGCCGTTACACGCCGTGTAATTAATTCAAAGAGGGGCGCCCTTTTTCTCTGGCGAAGAGCCGCCGCCCGCCGCGCCGCAAGAATCGGCGGCGGCAGGAGGGAAAGGGCGTGATGGGCAAGAGAATGAAGGGGAAACAGAGAAACACAAGGGTGGGGGTGGGAACGAGGATGACGAGGTAAGGCACTCGGAGATCGGCAAGCGACGAGAAAGACGGCGGTGAGCACAAGGGGCTATAGAAAAAGGCAGTCTGAGGATGTGAAACGACGGCACACGAGGGAGGATAGAAACACGGGCGAACGGCAACGAACGGACGTGAATGGCGAGGGCCGGGGAGTGAGACCAAAAAGAAATAGGGAAGTCGAAAAATGTGAAGTCGGGAGGTGGAGGAGGAGGGCTGGAGAGAGAGCCACTGTGCTCAACCGAGGGAGAGGGAGAAGTAAGAGCGGCGGGTGAGATGAGTCGCGGGGAAGAGGAGGGAGGGGCGGGGCGGGGGGAGGGGGAGAAGTCTTGGCAAGAGGCGACGCGTTGAGGCGAGACGGCGTGAGGCGAGGGGAGTTGGTAGGACGATGAGGGGCTACAGGTGCTGCAGCTGAGAGCAGCGCCATCAGTGGCCGTTAGGAGAAACTTTCTGCGGGGGTTGCCCGCGCGCGCCCCCGCGGGTTTTTTACGTCGTGCTTTTTTACGGCTCGTAAAGATGAGCGCGCCGCCCCGGCGCGTCCACACAGCTGCCTGGGTCAGGCACATTCTTGGTCAAATGGGGGATCAAGGAATTAAAACAGTTTAGAATATTTAATAAACTATTAGTTTTTATACATTTTCATACAGTTTTATACCTAATTAGTTTTATACATATTTCAAATATTCAAATAATTTCCTATTAGTTTTTATACATTCATACAGTTTTATACATAATTAATATCCCATACATATCCTATCATATACACTTTTCTATACATAATTAGTTTTATACATGTCAAATAATTTCCTATTAGTTTTTATACTTTTTTATACAGTTTTATACATTTCAAATAATTTCATAGGACATTTCATTTTCATTTAGAGGTGTGTGAGGTGTCTGGGGGTAATAAAATTTAAAGCATCTACAGAGTCTGGTCTTGGAGTTTCGGCATTTTAAACCGACAATACTCTCTTGAAATATAGTATTTTCCGAAGAAGAGTTTTGCCCAAATTTTGAATTTTTATATAATACTATATATGGTAATTATAATTTTATACATTACCAGTACCATCATCAGCAATTTTTATCACAATTATCGTTTTAATAATTTTTGAAAATCCAAAATTAATGTCATTTAATTGTTTTTCCATTTTAATTTAATTTTCTCTTTTTTTTCGTTCACTTTGGAAACATAATGTTGAAACTTCTTTGAAATTTTCAAGCGGTTTTACGGACACATACGGTCCATTTGCACATACAAAATCTAAAGGTACCACAACAAATAATTAAGATAATAATACAAAAAATATTTTATTTGGAATTTTTAATTCTTAACATTTTTCCACCAGGTTAATATATAAATATGGTTTTTTTCATGTTATTATAATAGTATTATAATTATCGTGTGAAAGAGAAGATTGTTTCAATATCTTTTTAATTTCATCTTCAATTTTTCTATTATATATTTAAAACATCGTAAAAAAGATTTCCTATACTAAATTTTATATTATATATTATTCAATTTGATATTTATATATTTCTCTTCTAGTATTAAAAATGTTCTTTTAATTTAAAATATAAGTTGAATATAATACGTTTATCCCTTAAACCGTAAACTAAATTTAAGCTTTCTTTTAAATTTTCCTTTTTTTGACGGAAATGTATTATTTAGATTATGAAATATTATTGTTAATAGTTTATTAATTTCTTCCACTAAATCTAAAATATATCTCTTTAAATCCTTTTCGTTAGTTCTCAGATTTTTCAAAATTTTTTTTAGATTTCCTCTTTTTTATATCATTTAAGTCTTGGTTTAATTTTAAAGAAAAAAAATTAAAAAATTTAAATTTGTCAAAAAAATTCTCGCTACCCGCAATTGTATTTTCCTATTTTATATTTACAAAGTTGTAAAAAAATAAATATTTTGTCACTTTCTTGTGATAAACCGACACTGCTGAGTTGCTTGTATTGTGTGGTATAAGTTGGGCACATAAATCCTGAAGTGATGTCGTGAAGAAACATGTCTAAGCTAGAGTTCAAAGGTAACGCCTTTTGTTCTTGATTCTAAATTACATAATAAATAACTAACCAAGAACAATAAAAGTTATTCATGTGTTTGAAAATTATATTACACGTTTAGAAACAAGAGAAAACACTTTCAAAATCGCGTTTGTCATAGAAGGATTACCGCTGTCTGCGACAAGCCAAATGAACTCTGCAGATCTGAGAACCAATTCTTAATTTATCGGAATTCTGCAATTTAGCGGTTTCAGTGTAAATACGATAGTCCACGTTTACTCATAACAGTAAGCCAAATCTACCATCAGCTCTCCTATTCCTTCAGTCTTCTTTTACGTAGGTTTTCTTGTTAGTTCCCGAAATTAGAACTGTAACATATGAACAATATAATTGAGTTTTCATAAAAATAATTAAGCAAATATCTAAATGAAACTCACGCTTACGTATTATTAATTTTTTTTTGTAAACATCACAAAATTGAAAAGCATAATATGATCCTTTACTTCCTTCTTATCTTTTTCGTTATTAAAAGAAGGAAATGACTTCCTCTGCACAACGATCGACACAAAAACAAATGCAAATAATGTACTTAACGTTATAACCCCTAATTATTCGGCCAAGCAGCCCACGCAAGCTACAAGAGAGAAAACCCTCGCCTAATTTCCCGGCAATTACAACCGCCGCTCTTTTTATCCGCAACGCATCTTATGTACGAGGCCGGCGGCAAATTATGAAAGAATATCGCGTTAATCGGTGGCGACAACCTTCACTTTTTCGCGCTTTCGCGATTAGCACAGGCCGCCCTCACCCACGCCCTTGCCCCCCCTCCCCACCCCCGCAACGCCGCGTCGCAGCGGCCCTCAGCCACTTGACGCCTCGCCTCCCGGCGACGCGTGCACGGGGTGCGGGCACAGTGGGCGGGACCAGGGCTTCTGGCGGAACTTTACGTTTTCAAAGGGAAGAGGATATTCTATAAAGATTGTATTTCACTGATGTAGATTGTAGATTCACATTGCGTATACCTTTGGAACCGAAATACCAGTTAACATTATTTTCGTCCAAACACCTTATTTATAATTAGGTATACGTAAATTTATTAAAGTGGTTAGACGGAGAGAACATATTTGGTGTAAAACTAGACACAAAAGAAGATAAGTTTATATTATTATTATTATTATTAATAATAATAATAATAATAATAATAATAATAATAATAATAATAATAATAATAATAATAATGCATTTCATGCGAAACCCAAACGGCCGTACGAAAATAAAATTGACTTGGTTGTGCTTTAATTTGTAGTCCCGAAATTAATGCTGTACACATCTTTAAAGTCTTCACGTCTTAACGTATTTACTATACATTTCTTAGCATAAACGAGAAAATATCAAACACCAATAAATGTATGTTTTTAACAATAAATTTAATTAACTTTCCTTTCTATTTTGGACATTTTCTGTTTTACTGACGCACACTGCAAAAAGCTTTAACTTTCACATTACAAATCAAAGCATGGTGACAATAAATTTAAAACAAGAGAGAAAAGTAAATAACTGGGTAAACACACTATCTGAATCTTAGTAAGGCAGGAAACTGAAGTTCAAGAGTGAATTGCAAATCTCTGTTCACTTTCCATTAAGAATTTTTTTTCTCCATCGCTGTTTGCTATCGATCATTGACTGATGTCAAGAAACAGAAAACACAAATGACAATAAGTGCAGTGAGTATGATCTCACGCGAAACACACACACACACACTACCAATATTTATGGAATTGATTGTGATTTTACCTAGTACAGTCCAGAAATTATACTCTTTTCGGAAATCCCTCGGGGGAATTTTTTTCACATAAAAAGCATTTTATAGTTAAAATGATTTAAAGAATCCAAATAAAATTGCATGTAGCTTACAGACATTGAACATTTGTTACACAAAATAATATATTATGGAACGATTTAAAGATTATACACAATTGTGAAGTGATTATTAAGAAATCAGAGAGAAAGCAGCAAGTACCGTATGATCACCACTCGCGTATTAATACTTATTGCATAGAGTTTAATACAGTAATTTCTCTACAACTATTTTAAGTTAGTTTTCATTGCCCGGTACCTGACATGCAACATTCAGCTGCTAGCGGAGGGGCATCGAGGTGTCCCAGGTGGCATTGCTTGACTAGAAACTCAGGCCGACTTCAAATGAGTAGTACTCGAGCTATGTTAGGATAACATTTATCAAAGAAAGATCTTCAGAGACCAGTGTCTGTTGTTATTTCTTATGAACTATAATGGATACAGTTCTCATAGGTCGGTTTGGTATTCTCACTTTCTTCTGACGTGTGGAAACAGGGGAGAGCATGTGTGGTTTGCCGCCTTCGCAGT
Source organism: Gryllus bimaculatus (assembly GCA_017312745.1). NCBI lineage: Eukaryota > Metazoa > Arthropoda > Insecta > Orthoptera > Gryllidae > Gryllus > Gryllus bimaculatus. The sequence goes on from BOPP01000016.1 coordinate 12,299,843, forward strand.
TGTCTCGTAACAGTACATGTAAAAAGTTCAACAAAATATTCAATAGAACCATGACCAATGATTGATAACATCTCAACTGTAAACTTCCTTGTGATTGGTCCTACACATGTATGTAATATTGAGAAACTTTTATTGACCGATGGATTAAAGAAATGCCAATAGAGTGAGGGTATTAATTACAAAGTCGGCCACTGGAGTATTTGAAGTTAAGCCAACCTCAGGAAAATGAAAGTCTAACCTGCTACTGGCGCGGCTAAGTCAGCACACAATTCAATACTAAAATTTGTGCTCTAAATATTCAGAGCACATTATAGCTTAATTAATACTTGTTCTCATACACCTTTCAAAAAAATGTTTTATATAACAGATATTAATTCAAAATTTCCCCCTCATATTTCATAATTCATGATTAGTTAATTTCTTTGTTTGAGAAGCACACTGACTTGTTTGCCAGTTGTAAAGAATCTATTTTATAATAAAGATCAACTGTACCAGTTTAAATAGCATCTAACGCTTTTAATGACTTAAAACACTGTAAATCAACCTATTATTGGAAAAGCTGTTGAAATAGTAAGAAAAATGTAGTTAACGTAGAATATGATAAATTGGTTTTCTTGAATGTTATATTTCTTTACCGGGCATTTCAAGGAATTGTAACGTGTTATTCTAATTCTACGTTTAGTAGAAATAATGCTGTGGTACACGCATAACCATACCTCAAGCGTTACAATAAATCATACATCAAATTGTTCCCCTTTTCCAATTCACATGCATTCGCAATTTCGTCTATAATTGGGCTTTCGCCGCTAATACTCATCCTATTAATGCCCTAAAGAGTTTGAGGAGCCTCTCGTAAAAGACCTGGATCTTCCTCAGCCATTTCTCTAGGTATTATTGAGAAACAAACATGGGAAAAAGTTCTCTTTGAAAGCAACTAGCTTCTGTTTCGCGGGAATGAATTTTTAACGTTTAGAATGTTGTCATCAGAGCTCAATGCGAGCTTTGGTCTTCAACTATTCATTGCTCATTGGATGGGAAAGGCAGGCTATCGGTCAAAAAAAGTAGCGGAGTTATTAATATAATGAAACTGTATCTAAATGACTACAATTATGTAATATTTTGCAGGCATCTAATAAGAGAATTACACAATGAAGGAAGAAAAAAGATTATATTGAAAGACATATTAGTGTTTTCCGCTGTTGGTGCCGAAGACTATTTTATGGCCAAAACATAGAACTTTGAAGAAGCCTTAACAATTCAAAATAATCTACAACATTTCATTTTCTATTGATTTGAAATTTCGGGAATATATTTTTTAACAAATGTTTGTTTTGGCTCTGCGCGCGCGTGTGTCCGATTGAGACCAGCGTGCGCGCCGGGAAGAAGAGGAGCGGAACAGAAATTGCAGGGCATTATGCGCATAAACAAGAACACTGCCGTTACACGCCGTGTAATTAATTCAAAGAGGGCGCCGCTTTTTCTCTGGCGGAGAGGCCGCCGCCCGCCCGCGCCGCAAGAATCGGCGGCGGCAGGAGGGAAAGGGCGTGATGGGCAAGAGAATGAAGGGGAAAGAGAGAAAGCAGAAGGGTGGGGGGTGGGGAACGAGGATGACGAGGTAAGGCACTCGGAGATCGGCAAGCGACGAGAAAGACGGCGGTGAGCACAAGGGGCTATAGAAAAAGGCAGTCTGAGGATGTGAAACGACGGCAACACGAGGGAGGATAGAAACACGGGCGAACGGCAACGAACGGACGTGAATGGCGAGGGCCGCGGGAGTGAGACCAAAAAGAAATAGGGAAGTCGAAGAAATGTGAAAGTCGGGAGGTGGAGGGAGGAGGGCTGGAGAGAGAGCCCACTGTGCTCAACCGAGGGAGAGGGGAGAAGTAAGAGCGGCGGGTGAGATGAGTCGCTGGGAAGAGGAGGGGGAGGGGGAGGGGGAGGGGGAGAAGTGCTGGGGCAAGAGGCGACGCGTTGAGGGCGAGACGGCCGTGAGGCGAGGGGAGGTTGGTAGGACGATGAGGGGCTACAGGTGCTGCAGCTGAGAGCAGCGCCATCAGTGGCCGTTAGGAGAAACTTTCTGCGGGGGTTCCCCGCGCCGCGCCCCCGGGTTTTTACGTCGTGGCTTTTTACGGCTCGTAAAGATGGCGCCGCCGCCCCGCGGCGTCCAACAGCTGCGCTGGGTCAGGCACGATTCTGGTCAATGGGGGATCAAGGACAAATGGGCATTTTGCTACCCACATCTCGAGAGAAATATTTCCTTTTTATGTTCGCATGTTTAAGTCTAAGAAAAGATCATTTCTACAATACAGTACAACAATATTGAATTTTAATCATTTAAATTTTGTAAATCGTGATTTATTTCATTATTTATAACATTGATGCGATTACTTTTTATGGAAGGAATATTTCATCATTTTGTTTCACTACTGCTTCTAATTATGCATACTTCGTTCTAATTATTTTTGCATTCTTGACTATTTGGTTTAAATAGTGAAAGATATGTTCCCTTCCAGTTTATCACATTTTTATATAAAAGTTATATTATTAAATATGTTTATCATATCAATTTGAATGTTTTATTTACATACTGGATCGGATAAGACACTTCATGGTATTTGAGAGATTTAACTTTGTGATGATAATTCAGTTTCACTTTGTGTAAACAACGAAACTTAGTTACCACTATCTAACATATTTTTAATGATGTGTCATGTGTTGTTGAAAAAAAATATATTAATTTTGAAAAAAACCTGTAATTATGTTAAGAACTGTTGCATATTTTTACGTTTACCCATAATTGATATTTTTTACGTATGACTATATTTTTAAATCTGTCCACTTTTTTCAAGCATTTATACGAAGAGTTTCTTGAGGTGTTTATCTTTGAGAAGGCGCAGAAAACATATCTTAATTAAATAAATTAGCCCACAACCGAATAGCTGATAATAGACAAATATTGTTTTTTATTCACATGTTTAATATACGACAGCTAGAAACTGAACATAAAACTGAGTCAAAACGTGCATTCAGAATTCCTTCCAAAGTCTGTCTGTTTCCCGTCAGTTTCGCTGGGAATGAAAATGTAATTTTTATGCATATTAATTAAAACAAACAGTTTCTCTTCAAATTTCAGAAATGCAGACTTATTTGTACATATATATTATGTGTTTAAATTGATCTACATTGAAGTTCACATAACGATTTGATTACACCTTATAGCTATCTACAGACATCTGGTTTAAAAAAAGCACAATTATTTTTTTAATGGATTTTAATGCAGTTATAAATTATTACGATTGTATAATTTATATTTAATCATATAAGTTGACAAAAGCTTATTTTTTTATAAATGGAGATGAAATGCAATTATAACTATTCTGAACAATTTGAATTATTTACAATATTTTACAGAACATTTTAAAACTGTGAGAGAGCGTTAGCGAGCTGCTCCTCCCAGTTGACAGTAAGACAAAACATGTTAATAGTGTGAACCTTCTGAGACCACTAGTGAGTGAACCTGTCTTGTATACAAACCTCTCGAATTTAATGTAAGTAATTTAACCTGCCCGGATGTAATGGGATTTGTATATTATTTATTTGTAATTCCTTGGTATGATAATGTGTAATATGATAACGTAGAATTAATTTCCTTTAGCCAAGCAATCTTTTCTCTGTGTAATAAACGTGCGGTATGTTCGCACTGAAATCAACGATACTACGTTTTCTGTCCCATATTCTGAAAGGAGTAGATAAAATGTTAACAAGTTTTTGAACTTTTGCTAGCAATTGGAGCCACAACATTAAAAGGGGTAGTGACAAGAGGATGCTAGCGAGCAAATCAAAAGAGAACTCTTGAACAATATTGATTAAACAATTGAAAAGGTTGAATATTCTTGTAATGTATAATAAAACATCAAAATATCCAATTCAAACTGAATCAAAATGTCTTGTTTTTGTTCATGAAAACCCACACCCATCTCGCTCGCAACATGAACTTAAATAGGCTCAGCAAGCAACCAAGCTCGCATCCACAGGTTATAATTAAGGAAGGTAGGTAGATAGGCCAAAGGAGGTAGATGAACAATTTTTATATTTGAATGATTATGAGAAAGGCAAGTTTTGATCTGGCAAAATTTCCGCCTATTATTTACCGTCTAAGCGATTAGGGTATTTTCTCCAAAATTTATATTCACTGATCGATCTGAACGAACTTGCGGCTTGGTAGTTTCAAATAGATTTTGATTTTTGAAAGATATTTTTGAAAAACTTAAGAAAATATTTTCAATTATTTCTCAAATTTGTTTTTATTAAACTTTGTCGTCGGAAAGTGTAAACTACGCCCAAGACAATGGTGTGGGTCTCATGTTCGTTGAATTTGAAAATTTCAAAACTGCAGTATTTTTGGAGTCTTGCTACAACTACGATATTGAAAATATAGAAATATTTAATGAATGAAATCTAATTTTATTTCTTTATTTAATATCGCATTAACTACTAGGTCATTAACAGCAACATTATTGATTGATGTCAGGGTATCTATGAGACTAGCCAGGATCTCCGCGTTCGCGTCTCTCTCTCTCTCTCTCTCTCTCTCTCTCTCTCTCTCTCTCTCTCTCTCTCTCTCTCTCCACGGTCTCCTGAGAGACTACCAAGCGGCGAGAATTGGGAAAGAATTAGGACAGTGATAGTGTTCCGGACACATCACAGGGGTGTTCACAAGCTGTGAAAAATTACGCTTTTAAGCGAGACTGTCGAATTTGCAGTTTTCATAACGTGACATGAAAAAATTCATTGGCAAATTCATCTACATCTCTACAGTCGAATACACGCAAAAATTGACGTAAATCTATTTGTAAGGAGACTCCAGCAATGTGTGAGGTGTCATTGGTTGTTAGATACACAGGAAGATTGCAAACATACACACACTCACACAAAATGAAATAGTTCTGATTTTATCTAAGACTTGATACTTAGTTTTATAATTTTATTGTGTTATTCGGCCTATTCTCATGCTGCACTTACTGACTAAATTCTCATCTCAACGCGGCATTTCGTACGACACAGACAACGTCATGCGACACCAAGAGTCTAAGAAGATGCTGACTCTATTGAATTTATTCTTTTCACGTATTGCGTTTCGAAACAGCAATAGTTTTAAAAATCATGACCTGAAAAAAAAGGGTTGTCATGTATTACTGCAAGTTACTGCAGAATCTCTCACGATTCTTTGTGATGTAATCTTTAATTAACTGAAGAGATCATTATTTCTTGTACTTGAGGAGGGAGTGGGTTCCTTTGTGGAAAAATTTTCGTTTTGTTCAGTAGCAATTGTGCTAGGTCTGCAGACCTCTTGAGCTAAAGGGATAAATTTAGTCAAGGCTAAATGGAAAGAAAGGGGGCTAATCGCAACCAATAGTCTGTTTCCCCCGGTCATCAACGCCTTCGTATTCTCTTAAACGTTGTTGTCAGCCACTCAGCAATAAGGTACGCGCGCTGAAGCAGGCTGCCTGAAGATGCGGCGACGGACACGAGAAGAACAATTCCACCACACGGGTCATAAGGTAAACTTTATCGTTTTTTCTAAGAAATCTTTTATGTTCTTAGACGTTGGCGTCAGCAACTTGCTGATAGGCATCCGTACGCCCCAGCGACATCGGACAGACTTGAGGCCCTCGCCGCACACGCGAGCAGCGGCGCCACAGCGCATGCGCAGGCCACGCGACGGGGAAGAGCGCGCACAGCGCCGCCAGGCAAAGGAGGCCGGGTAGCTGCCACTCCGTCCCGCACCAGCCCTGCGCGACCAACGCACGGCATTACAAAGGCTGCGTACGTTAGAGGTACAGTGTGTGTGCTAGTGCATGCGTCTGACTAAAAACTGTATAACTTAGAGAAATCGATAATAGTAAAGCTCTCTTTTGGGAAGTTCTGTTTTGCAAGAGGCCACGTTTCTGCGCGTCATGTCCTGCACCAGACCTTGCACACCAACGCAGACTGTACAAAGGATGTCACACATTAGAGTTACATGTTATGCTAGTGCATGCATCTGATTAAAAACTCTTCGGTTTCATACATCACTGATAGTAATGTTCCCTTTGGAGCAGTTCTCTTTGTGATAAACCATTTATGTTAAACAAGTATACTATAAATCTATACAAATTTTTTTCTATGAGAGGTGAGAGTTTCTATGAGAGTTTTCTATTTTGTTCTTGAGAGGTGTGTTATAAAACGTGCTATAATACCTTTTATTGACAATTCTATAAAAACACTTCCGGAATTCCTGTTTCAACAAGTCTCCTTTTGAATTTACAAAATAAATAGTGATGTGGAATATTTAATTTGGAAACGAATGATCTGAGAAATTTTCAATATAGTCATAATGTATTCTGTTACTTGTTACAGAGTAAATTACAAATAGAAAAAATATTTTGAATCAAAAAATACAAAAAAATAAACTTATAGGGTTATTCTTCAGACATTATCAATCTACATGAAGATAATTTCATGATTGAATTTGTTTCTAATTTCAAATGAAGTGAATGTCTGGTGAAGTATATTCTTCACTTATCATTTATTTTAAATGAAATTAGAAACATTCTTCACTAATGATCTTATCTTTATGTAATAAAATGTATTTCTCATTACCAAACAACCTATCTAATAAACTACTTGTATACACATTTTGCTCTAATCTTTAACCAATAAATCATAGATTTTGTAATTCGATAAATTGTAAAGATATCTTCTACTTTTAAAATTTCGCACTGGCTCTTTTCTCAAATAAAATAAATCGACTACGAGAGCGGTGGCTGCGGACGTGCACTTTATTTTGGTTCCAATGTACCGTTAACTTCCCCCCTTTCCACTTCGTTCTGATTTTTGTTTTCTTTTTTTTCATTTTTTTGAACAGTACACGACGTTTGCCTATAATTCCCTGACAGCAAAAATATCAGAGGTCATCTTACTTTATGCAATATTTTTCGTTTAACGGGGATGAAATATCTTATTACTTCCATTGCAGCAAGGACCTGCCTTATTTTCTCTCCAGAATTGTAGTTTGTGGAAGCACAATTTCCAGTAATTCTCTCAACAGTAATAAGCAATGTGCATGAGCAACACTGAATATCTCAAATGCAAACCCGAGTATATATCTAGCGGCACCGGTGCGTCATGTTGTATCTTGGATTTTGAAGCTTACGTCCGCAATTGTTGAAATGATCCGATATCCAAGAAATTTTTGGAGACAAGTTTTAGGGTAGTTTTAAAATATTTAACGGGAAAGCGTTTAAAAATATTTAAGTCGAAAAATAAGAATCATCCTTATGTATATTTTAAGAAAATATATGATTCATCAACACTTAGATCATCGTCAGGCACTCTACTCTCCGACTTACATCTCCGGTTTTTTCCTTTGAATGCGTTTATGCTAAACGAGTATATACTGAAAAACGACGATAAGAAATTGGACACTAATCAGCAAGTATAGTCATATTTTTTCTTCTACTTATGTACTATCTTAATTGGTGGAACTTAGGAGCAATATTGTTTCGTCGTTAAATTGTTTTCATAGTGACAATGATTATTGATATTTATTCTTCTAATAGGGTCAAAATGACATAATATAAGTAGAGCAGGAGAGTAAGGTAAAGTATAGATTATAACATAAATGTTTGGCATATTTGTGCATCAAATAGGTCAATAACTGTAAATTCGATTTATATATTTTAGAATGAGGAAAACTAGAGTCTAAGTCAAATGGCCTTAAAGACGTCTTTTCTTTTCGCCAAGCGCACGCACCCAAATCTCTTTGTGCTTCATTTGGGTTTCAATACTGTTGAGCTAGTAATTTTAACTTTTTACGACACTACTGTTTCATTGTCCAGATTACTTTTCGTTAACTGAACACAATTCAAGTACTCGGTCACGTCTACACTATCCCAGATTAATCTGCCGTTACGTGCATCGGATCACAAGACCTCACAAGACGTGATTTTTGTCTTCTCTGCTGGAGCTTCTTCTGTAGACTTGCAGTGTTATGCATGTTCTTAATTGCGTACTCTTGGACAGAAAATGTATCTTGGAAAATACCAATAGAAGCTATCTTAAATTAAAATGTTTCATTACATAATTCGACTTACACTTGGTAAATTTAATGAATTGTATAGCAGTGGTCAATTTTTTTTTTTTCAGAAAAGCTGTTTGGTGACTCACAGCGTTTCACACTGTAGATGCCTTGAATCTCAAAAATAAAGGTTTTAATCGAGAATTCTTCTATATTATTATAGGCGGATTCGACTACAATAATGCCAATCTATTAATATTTTCGTGAAAATAATCGAATGAGCTATTTATTGACTATAGGTATTTAAAGCTCCAAAAAACAATGACATTTACATATTCCGCCTTAAATGTATTGGAATATTTGGGATAAACATAGCGAGTTTTCTACCAGTAGATCGAGACGCTTATTTGATGGCTGGACGGTAGACACAGAGACAATTCGATTACTATATGCTCATGAAGCTACATGAAGTAACAATATACCCCCACGCCACTAAGGTGTGTTCAAGAGCATGTAAGTGAAGAAACACATTCACAGGTGGGTGAAGAGCTATTATACATTGTTGCCTACTTACCTATGAGTGGAGCCGTGATAATGGATGATATGAAGACGAAAAAGAAGAATAACGCCAAAGCAGAGGGGAAGAGGATCGGCTGCACGATCTCAGCAATCACCAAAAATATGGTCACGTACATCGTCCCTCGGAACAACCCCAGCAGAGCTGAGAACGATAGCACTGCCTCCCACGACACCGTCCACGAGATTCCTGCGAAGAAGATTTACTTTAGCAATAACTTCAAAACTGCCAGTGATTATCCATATTCCTTCAGGTTAATAGACATATTAATGAGAAAATAATAGAATTTCTGATTAATTATTAAAAGACAGATAATTTATACACTAAATAGTGAGATATTGCCTCTATCTTTAACCTTCACGCTACAATCAATACTGAAGCTCAAATGAGAGTAGATGAAGTTGCTGTAGTATAAAATGCACGAATATCGATGACAAAGACAGGAAAACTAAGAACAATGAAATATATTTACGAAACAACTATTTTTATTTATATTGACTGTGTTCTGAATGTTATACATGCCCATTCATAACCACTGTTCCAAAAATGAAGCAAATAGCACGTTTCTTTATCTCAGATGTTTTATATTGCAGAGTTTATAACCTCAACACACTAAACGAAACATGTTAGCAAAATTTGGAATACTGAATGCTACAAGTCGATTTAGCTACGATGCATAAAACTGTTGGCACTTCGAAGCCCTCTAGTAGTATAATTTAGTCACACAACAAAAGTAGTGGTGCCACAGAATTGCACATTCTTCCTTGTATTAGTTATCTAATTTCTGTGATCAATGCTAACTTTTAGAACTTGACACATACAGTTGCCAGGTTCTAGGCTATATGTCGCCGCCCAAAGTATATTGTTATGGACTTTTCTCAATATTTCGGTTGCCTAATAATAGAATCGAAAATTAGGAGTATTTTCGGTGAAAGCTCGAAATCTATTTTCTACAACTTTACATGACTTTCTATGGTGTGTATATTACTCCGCGCACTTATACATACGTATAGGAGAAAATAAAAAGTGGTGATCAAACAATTAATCAGATAGTTCCGGCAATGTGCCTGCGCACACAGTAGAGAAGAGGAGCACGCGCGCCGTTGTACGAAATTAATTGAAACCTAAAACTAATTCACAGAACATTCAAATGATGTATTAAACTGCGTAATAAAAGCGTAAATGCTCCTGAATGACTAAAATGAATAACGTATAAAATGTGGACTTCAGACTGCTGGCTGACCTAAGACGCAAAGCGCGGTGCCGAGACTGGAGACAGCGAAGATGTGTCGGTTGCGTCCGCCCAGCCACAGCCCCAGCAGCACCAGCGCCAGGCGGCCCACGGCGTCGCCCACGTTGGCGGCGGCCAGCGCCTGCGTCACCTAGTGGCAAGACAAAACAGGTGTTCGTTGATTCATTAGTGGGCGCGAACTGCTACGGTCGTTAGTCCCGTAAGTGCAACACGGCCGGTGGCGGTGAACTTCCTCCGCTGGACCGCGAGATCCGTCGCCATTCCACCCGTCGCCTTGGTGGGTTTTCCCCAACCAGGCAACGCCGTTTCCCCAAAAGTGTCCATGTACGTGTCTGTGTGTTCGTTTGTTAGTAGAGTGAACATATGTGAAGTCAAATGAAGGAATGATCGCGCGCTATCTGTGGGCAATTTGCTAGCATACTGTTTCGGTATTCGCTTATTTCGGAGAAACCACAGAAAACCGGCGATCAGAGCAGCCAGGCGCCAGAATTCACTTCTAGAAAGCGAGTGAAATCGATATATCTGAAAAGCTAGTGTCTAAAATCCTGCCACCGTCAAGACACGAACCGAAGGACTTCCCAACCGGAGACACTGCAGTGACATCAGTTGAAGTCCAGAAAAAATATTTGTCGGTGAATATGACATCAAGTATATTTATTGAAGTAATGTAAATGAATTTTTAGTTCTTGAAAATTTGTCTATCTGATAAAAAGTTAGTGTTGATAGAATGTCGTTCAAACAAGGTAATCTTTAACTTTCTGTAATCAAGAAAATATACCTAAAAATTGTTTTATTCTACAAAAACACACGTACTTGGATTGACGCATTAAACACAGAACATTCGTAATTAACAGTGCTCGTTTTAGTAAACAGGAAAACACTTCGTAAATCTATGATGACAGCTCACCTCTTCCTTTTCAAAACCGACTTTGCTGAGGTGAAGAGGAAGAAGTGCGAAGAAGTTTGTGTCTCCCACGTGGACCAGCGCCAGTCCCACTGCAGGGCCCCAAACAGAGATAGATCGCAGTGGTCGTTGTGACAAGCCCAGATGTCGCCATACGCCAATCGCACAGCGCCTACACACATTCACAAGCAGAAAGGTCAAGACGCGTTACGCATGGAATAAACTGCACAATCCAATGCCAGACATAGGCGGAGAAGGACCGTTAACTCTCTGAGAAGCCTGAAAAGTCAGCGACTTCGAAGTGGCGAAGTTGTCGTCACACCTCTCCGCAGCTAAAAGCACGTACGAAAGACTCAACACACTCGAAATGCAGATGAGACGAGTCGTAAACAAGGAAGTCGGGACGAATTGTAGACGAGACAAAAATAATACTAAGGGAGAGGGCTACGATCTGGGCAAGGGGAAGACCAAATCGTAGCAGTTCTAACGGAGTGGGAAGACGACGGTGAGGGCGTAATTCTGTTAGTCGTTATATATTTTTCAGGATATAAAAATCACATTTGTTATTCCTTACCTTATTTTCGTTTTGAAGCTACGCTTCAAATTGAATTCAGATCTTCCGTACGTACTTTCTGTCACGTTATTGTTTTCTACGTTCTCCTGAAACAAAATTAACAAAACACTTTATTGTAGCCTGACGTACTGTGGTAGAATACTGACATTACCCTAAAGTATAAAATTCATTACATTATAATTACTGTAGCGGTACAGAATTATTCAGATAAATTAAATTGAGTAAAACAGACCTAAGAAATTTTTTACTGAAGAAAAACATACGGCGTCACGCGCGCAGCCCCCCTTCTTGCAACAGCCACGATCCCCTGACCCATTTCGAATGTTTATGACACCCCACCCAACAGCCGAAGGAAGGGTAAGTTGTAAAAGCACCCAGCGGGAGACCACATCTGAAGTACTTCCGAAACGCCTGTCATCGTGATCGGGGAAACCCGAAGCAATAATTCAGTAGCCGGGAAGCCCCTTCAGAGACGTGGCCTACTTTCGAAACAGAGAATGGAAAAATCCTATACTCCGCCGGAGCCCTATTGGCCAAATGTAGTGTACAACGCCATCACCTTTAGCCAATAGCGACGCGATCGTTGTAGGGAGCAAGAACATATGAGGAGAAAGGGTGGGGATAAAAGTTAACTTCGTGCCTTTAAGAGAAATAAAATGACAGTTGAGAGAGAGACTTCTCTGGGGCGGGAGCCAGTCGCGGGGAGAGGTGAGTGCGCCTCCGAAGGCACTTTGTTGAAATTTGTTTAGTTGAAATCACTGGGGTGATAGACCGGAATTCTCAGTGAGAATTTTTAGAGGAAGTACAAAAGCATTTCAAAAGTAAATTGTCGAATCCTTTGTCACTGCGTGTTTGCTGCAGGATTTCGCCATAACTGAAATTTTTATTCGAGAGGAATCGCATATGCAGAGGGAGACATTGTGTGCTTCGCACCTGCGATCGCAGGCAAGATCGCCAGTTATCTACGAATTTGCCGAAGAAGCCTCCAGACGACCCTCTGCTGACGTCACAGACGCCACGAGCTGCTGCCACCCTGCTGTTGAAGGGGCGTGCGCCCCGAACGAATTCCTGCGAAGTTCGCCAACCGCGCAGCCGGCCTACAGAACATCTGCCACGAAAGGCTCTCAGGCATTGTAACTGGGGGCAATAAACCTTTTGCAATATTGTCAAAGTGGTGCCGCGCCAAGGCACAAGAAAGGTCCTCAAGGACAACTCTGTAAATCTAACTATAAAATAATTTTGTACTACTCTCTAGTTGAAAGCTTTCCTTTTAATTTTAATCTTTGTTTTTTCCTTTTATTCAATCTTTTATTTCTTTTATTTTTTAATGTAACTTCCCTGGTACAGCTCTGTCCAGGAATAAACGTTGTGTTTTACCAGTAATCAAATTATTTTGAATGCCCATGCATGCTTTAGCTTACAATGCCTTCCATCACTGAATCTCAAGTTCAGGAAATTGTTACAATTGGCTAGTTTTCACACGAGTAAAGTTGTTACAATTGGCTAGTTTTTAGACGAGTAAAGGGAGTAGGACCGACTGAGCTAGAACCGGGCCGCTAACCGCGCGTTTCCCCACGCCGGGAGGTGTTACATTACATATGAATTCGGGTCTGGCAATTTGAAAAATAGTAATTAATAAAAAGATAACACGTTTACAACTTGATGCTAAGATTTCAGAAATACAAAGTTTTGCGTCTCGTTATACAAAAATCCTGTGTTTCCAGACATTAAAAAAAATTTGTGATTCAGAAATCCCCATTACCCGACTGACTGATTGTTAGTGATTCAACTACAAGGGTCGTATCTCCGTAAGTGTAGTGCATGCTTTTAACTGGCGGTGGCGGTGGTCTTCCCCACTGGACGAGGAGATCCGGCGCCGACCTACCGTCGGCGAGTGGGATGTTCCCTTAACCAGGTATCTCCTTCTAGCGGAGCACTGCTCCAGCCGGGACAGGCATGTGGGGGTGTAGTGCATGTTAGTGTACATTTACACTAAGTAAGTAGGGGGTGAGGATAGAAAAACAAAAAGGTAGGAACGATCGTGCGCGGTCAGTGGTGTGTTAGTAGGGTACGGCTCTTGCATTCGACTGGTGTTAATCGAAAAAAACGCGAAAAACTACTGATGAGAGAAGCCGGCTGCTACAAATCTTCTCCAAAGAGCGACTGAATTCGACCTGCTGACAAAAGCATTGTCAATAATACTGCCATTGCCATGACTCGAACCTAGACCGTCCCGGTCAGAGGCTCTCAAGTGACATCAGTTGAAGCCCTGAGAAATCTCTACCAGCGCCACATTGCCCGAAATATAACGGAACTAGCATCTTAGAATGTTGAGAAAGTCTTTGACTTAATTGCGTACAATAGAAGGAGACTTGCATTGTTGTTTTTATTACACGTTTAATAACAAGATTAAGTAGCTTTTGGTGAAAAATGTTCCTATACTCGCATATCTGAATCTATGTAATATGTTATTCCTGTCTAACTTACATTTGATTAAAAGTCAAAGGTGATGCAGAAAAAGGCAAACAGTCACCAAGATTTTAAATATTTTTGTTCTCAGTATTTCTAGAGAAATTACTTTAAAATGCCAAGAAAAATATGATACCATATTAAAGGTTTTGAACTACATTCCATCGAGGTAATGACCTATAGAAACGCTACAAAATAAAAGGGATATCCAAAAAAAATATCAACCAACAACATAAGAACATACACAGGTAATCCAACTTCTCACCTTGATCCCAAAGCGACTCCGACTTTCACAGCTTAACCCACTTCATCCATGGTATCTTGGGGGACTTTGCAGTTCCGACATTTCTTTAAATATCAATACTTTCATTGTCCGACGCAGAAGCGTTACTGTTCATGAAGGATGTGGACGATACAATTTGGCTGTATTGCCCTTGATTACCTTTGTTTCGTGGTATGTTTTAAAAAGATTCAATCGCCATACGCCGCCGTAAAATTCTGGATCACCCACTATCCATGGTTCAGATGACGAATGGCGCTTCTCCCAGTCATGAGTTGAAAACTGCTGAGGCTAGGAGTTGCCTCCAAAACCTGATGAAAGTGGGTGAGTGCTAAACCGACAGTGAGTAGAACAGATAACATAAAAGAAAGTGATGTTCGTTATCCCTAGAACACGCTAGAAGACTTGCAAGGAGTTCGAGAGGGTCCGGAGCTATAGAGCTGTGAACACTGAGAAGAATTATTCACTACTGGGAAACGCAGGAGATATTTGCAGTGCAGCAACCATGAAGTCACAACCCGCGTGCCGAAACCCCAATGCAGCAACGCGAGTTTGGCTGAATGGCGAAAACCCTGAGCCACAACGCGTGACGCGACCCGATTGGCGCCACCCCTTTACGTTCACACCTAGTGCGTAAACATTAACCGCCACAACCGCATAAGCACGCGTTCTAGGCCAGCCTTCCAACCTAGAAGCGCACGGCACCTTGAGCGGCTGCTGAGCGTCGGCGGAGGGGCGCGGGAGCCCCGGAACGACAACTGCGCGGCGCGGCGCCGACTGCCAGCGCCACCACCAGAGCGCGGGGCCCGGCGCTCCCCCCCTGCGTCCACAGCCGCCCTGCACGCGTGCGGCAGCCCCAGCGACAGCACGCTCGTCGCGAACTGCGCCGTCGCCATCGCCGTCGTTGAACGCTGCCGAAAGTACTGGTTGAACGCCGTCAACGCAGAACTTATCATGAGGCCATAGCCGAAGCCTACCGAAAGAGCACATGGCTGTGACAATCACGATTTAAAAATAGTGTATTACTACAACGCACACTTTCTCGCGATATTGGTAATGAATATGTAAAATTATAATTCGACAATTTTTGTCTTAACACTTTAACTACCATTTGAAAATTTGTTAAACAAACTAAGCGTGACAAATACATATAATTTTTATATTCAAAATTTAAGAACACTCTTCTTAAGATGAGAGAGTAATATTACAATGGTTCTAGCTTCACACTTGCTAGATGTATGAGTGGCCTTCATTACTGAGATGGGATTATAACCCAGCTAGAGCCTTATGATAACTTTTGAATAATGGTTTGCGGTATCTTTTTCACTTTGAACACATACATATAAATAACATGACAACATGACAGATTAATGTCATGAGACAAATAACATGTATTCACTGACACTTCTAGATACATAAACACACAACTGTTCCTAGAAGAAGTGTGTAAACTTGTGGAATGGTAATGTACCTTTTTTGCGTGAGGAAGGCAACAGGGTAAAATGGTTGTCCACACTAAGCAGGCTGAAATTTCTTGAGGAAGGACTGGGGAAGGACCATGGGGAGTCTCTTGAAGCACGACTTGATTGACGCAAAACCGCGATCAGTTATCATCTTTTTAATGCCACATGAACTAGATAATTTCAACTTAAATAACAATAAAGATATTTCTCCAGTTTGATTTGTTGCAATTACTGCATACTTAAAAATACAATTTTCAGGTTAGTTCTAAAATATAATTGTCAATTAATGTCTTTTGATTGCCAAAAAGCAGACAGTTTGACATAGTGAATGTTTATGTAGACATATGCTAAACCGAGAAAATGTGGAAAGTGTAGTAATTAAAGTTTCTTTTAAAGTAGCTTCAAAATACAAATATCCGTTTCATTTAATGTAGCTTTAAAATATAAATATCCGTTTCATTTTCGCTGTCTGGAGATTCTATAAATCGATTGGGGAACATAAACTTTGGAGAAAAGTATTTGCACGGTTTAGACCCTACCGTTGACCACACACAAACGTCTGGGTGGGCACACGTTAGCCCGACAATCGAACTTTCGGCTTCCAGAACCCACAAAACATGGATTTTGATTCACCAAGGTGTTAAAGAAAATAATTTACTACACATTCAGGCAACAGATTTATCCACTTTCGCGTTACTAAGGCCTGCCAATAACTGTTTTGCTACCGAAATATCGCTGTTTTCCATAGAGCAATTACAATACTTGTACTTATATGTATTATATATGATATGATATGTATTAAATATGTCGTTTACACAAATTATGAAATTCAACGTACAGTGGTTGCGTGTATTACTATCGTAATCCAGTCTTATTCATTCGCTGTTTGCAGCGAGCGTTGACGCACTTTTGGCATGGACTTTTCAGTGCCTTTCAAAAACAACATCTTTTGAAATATAACATAATGTGACTCAAGTGGTAACAGCTGAATTTGCAATAAAAACTGGAAACAGCTTGGAGTACAAAAGTAGTCTGCGCGATCACTGGTGGATCAATTTCTGACCTAAACTGACGTCATGAATATCATTACAATCAATACACTGAATGTTTATGCAAAGAATAACAGTGAAGAAAAATGTCTAGATGTATATAAAGGATGCCGCTTTGTATCTTGTGAAACCAGAAATGTCAAGGAGAATCGATAAAAGCTCTGCCGACATGAATACGAACACGTGGGAAACTTCTACTGGGAGTCGGAAAAGGGACTGTGGTGTTACCAAAGGACAACTACGGATGTTAACAAGATCCCAAGAGTCCAGTGGCTGTCCCAAAACACATTAAGAAAATCTGCGTGTGATATTCATCTGATGTTGAAATTGAAACGCAATCACAACGGAGGCTCCCGAAGTTTAAACAATATTGTGAAACTGCTTTATTTAATAATCACAATGCAAATTATTAAAGTTCCCAAATATTACACAAGACAAGACTTTTCTAACACTAAAATATACTGTCTTATTTTGCAGAAAAATTGTTTAAATGTATAATACATGAAATTTTGTGAAGCATTTCATAGAATTAGTAATATAGCAACTCTTATGAGTCCCTTACGTCTTATGACCTCTTATTAGACCTCAAATTAAGTCCACACGTCTTGATTTTGTTTTTAAGAGCATATTTTATACACATTATATTGGAATTTTTCGAGGCTAAAAGTCGAGAGTCCAATCATAACATAATTATGTGGCAAATGCTCTTACCTTGAAGAACACCGTAAGATACGGCGAGCTGTGGGATAGAGACAGCAAAAACTGAAGCTATTCCTCCCACACATAAGGAGATTCCTCCCCCTGTACTCGTTGCTCTCAAGGAAAACCTTCTGTTCAACGTTGGAAAAAACACGCCTGAAAGGAAGACAACACATTCACTGGGTGATGATAATTCTTAGATAGTTAAATGTAAGAAAACATGTCAAGTATGAGGCGCATCCAGAGTGTAGGTTTCCCCAACTTTTTTCTTTGAAAGCACACACATTTAGTCGGAGAAACTGAGCAAGCGTAACAGGTTATTGACGTATCAATCGTGTACCGGCTGGACAAGTCCCGTCAGCGTTTTCACCTTGATAAAGAGCTGACAATGACTGTGTCACACTGGTTCCAATTGTAGAGGGCATACGTCTACGAGACAGATATAAAAAAGCTGATTCCGTAAGTGACTATATCGAAAAGCAACTCAAACTTTGCTGTACCCAGAGCCAATAAAGTTTTGCATGTAACTAACTATGTAGTATTTTATTTCACAAAATGGGGAAACTTACTTTCTGTATGCGTTTCGTATAAGTAAGATCACCTTAAGTCTATGAAGGTTGGTCTGAAAGCAACGAATTCTTTAAGAAGAGAACAAAAGAGTATCGCAGCTATTTATATTGCTAATGGGATGCTTAAAAAGACATCACAGCATCCTAATTCATCTAGTATTGTTTTTTATTACGAAATATTTAATAAACGTTACGTCGGTCGTTATTGCAGTAGCTCTACTCTCGGGTAAAACGGGATTACGGCTCTGATTGGCTAGAATACACAGAAGAGCAGAAACAAATAATATAACTTCCATTCACTTCTTCATTCTATTTCATTCTACACCTATGAGCCCACAGCGGTTTACACGTTTTACATTCGTATTTATTAAAGTTAATATTAGTGTTTTATTTTACATTCTTGATAATCCGTGATTCTTAGACCCTCTGTTAGCTTATACGTTTAGCCTGTCGCGCACCAGGTTGCTATTTAGATGTACGCCAATTTTCAACAAAACTAATTCATTAACGCAAAACGTTATGTAAATGACAACTGAACTATTGGATTGTCTTACCAGCTTCTTTAGAATCTTCATGTAAGGACAAATAAGTAGGTGACAATGTGAGCAAATGTTTTTCATTGTCAATTAGTTAACTCACCAGTCGCTTCAACAACCAAAAAGAACACACCAACTAAAAAGGTCACTGCAGAACCCTCATACCCTGGGTTGCTTGTAATTACGCTTTTGAAGATGATTGCCAAGATTGGTAGAACACCAAACGTCGCCACCTGTAGTGAAAAAACGAGATATTTTTCGTCAAATATTACTATCAAGTCTGAACATAAAATCTACGTGCCGAAGTGCATGAAAGGCAAAAAATATATCTTAGTTATTTGGAATCAAATTGTATTTTAAGAAGGCCCAATATTTTCAGAGTAATTGATCTCTTTTTAGTTTGGTCTCTATGGATGGTATTATTTGTATGACAAAGTTACTTTCGTATCAGAAATAATGTAGAAATATTTTCAACATAAGAAATTTACTTTGGGTCGATATTATGAGCTGTATTTAATGTACTATACATTAGTATGTCGTGTTAGAAAACAAGGTAGATTTCCACAACTTGACTGCAAGCATTGTGACGTATTGTGATGTATTTAAGTAGTGGTGGTCCGAAGTGCACGAATCACGGACGTTTTGAGCTTCCTTTGTATGGTGAAACATTCACATGCATGAGCGTAACGTTTTTAAAAATAAAGTAGTTGTTTAAAGATAGTATTAATTAGTTAGTTTACAATAATAATTGGATATTACATTATAAATTAAAATAAAACTATGTGTTAAATGATACTTCTGTTTTGATACATACTATGAATAGATTCAATTGATTTTATCACTCCCATTATTAGTAGAAAGTGCATATTTGGTATTACGGTTCTTAACTTGCTATACCATCATACCTTGCACAAGGCGATGGCGACGACTATAAACCATCCCCAGCCTCCCTCTGGCACATCGTGTTCAGGCGTTGCGGAGACTTCCTGCAGAGGTCTGGCTTCTTTTGAAAAACTCTCCTTTGACGCGCACTTGGCGACAGCCATTTCTGTTCAGAAACGATCGAAAACTGCCGGCCTAATTTGTACTAAGAAATCAAAAACTCGGTCATAACACTTAAATACCATATAAGATGATAATATGTGGCTCACCGAGTAACTGGAACAAAAGCAAGTGCCTAATGTGTGATAATTATTGACACTCCCTTAAACCATTATAGATAAGGTGCTGCGCCAAGCAGGTCGGCAATGTCTTCAAATACAAGTGATAAAAAACATTTACAGTTGAACAAAGTCAATATTTCTAATAATGAAGTTCCATTATATTATAATTTTAAAGACATAAAACTCAACGGCAATGTATCTAAACATGACAGCGTGACGGTTTATTTCTAAGGATACATTTCATGTATTGGTATATAAACGGAAGAAATATTATTTCTTCACAGGTGTCTGTCCACGAAATGAAATGAATGTGTCAGGTATATTTGATCGTAAAAGCTCTGATAATAAGTACTGCGGCTTCCCCTCTTTGACTCTTCCTCCAGTATTAGATCAATTACACAAGCACACTAAATAAAAAAAATTGGAAGACCCAAAGACACATGTTTCTTTACATATATTGATGCGCTGAATCTGAAACCAGAATCCACTACCCTCCAGTTTATTAAACCGCGAAAAACACGTGTGAATACTAGAGTTTGGTGTCTTGTAGCAATATACTCTACAGAAGCCAAAAGTGGTGGACCCAACATTTTACACATGTTTCTCTATATTCAGTTATCGATATTGAAGCTTGCGATTGAATTACTGCATCCTAGCTAATCGTACGTGAGTCACTGTATTTAAATATGAGAACATATTTCATCTACAAAATTCAGCGTTTGGTCATGATGATTAGGGAATACGAAACTATATAAATAATACCACTGATTACAATGAGTGTAACAAATGACTTATAATCTACAAGATCTCTAAAAATTATACGCAAAACACATAAAATAAAATTTATAAAATAATAATGAAAAACGACTCATTCTTTTCTAAAGCAAATAATCCAAATACATATACAACTCTTATACACTAATATAAACTTATTTCACAGCACAAACAATGAATACTTTTCTTTCATTACACTATTTTGATTTGTTATGGTTTATGGGATTCCATTCCTACATTGTTCCTATTTAGGTGAATTTTAATTGAATAGTCTACTTGTGTAACTATCTCACTCTGTGTATCTTTCTCTCTTTCTATCTTACTGTATCTCTAACTCTCTCAGTGTCTTTCTGTCTCTCCCTGTCATTCTATGCCTCTCTCTCTGTTTATCTTTTTCGCACGTCCTCGGCCACGACCTGCGTCACACGACAAGATTAGCAACAATGAAGACCCGGTGGAGTTCGAATGGAACGGAAATCGAATAAAAATTAAACTATATCTTGTGTTGTAGCGCTATCAAAAGGAGTTACAATAAAATGAACTGCAAAAACACCTTCTCCGCGAAGAAAACACATAGACGTGATAACTGTCATGGAAATCGGTCACATGGTGTTGGAGTTTACCACTCTGGTACACACCAACACCCATTTTAACTTCCTCGCACTTACTAACGTAAGTCTTGCAATCGTTCGTCGGAAAATGGTGAATTTTCGACACAAAATCTCCCATAGCCGGGAAGTCCCGAATGCCTGTATGAAAAAAGTGGATAAATCCAGTTCCTAAATATAAAAAAAAACCTCTAACACGTGGTGTAGCCAGAATCCATGTTTTGTGGGGCCTTGATAGCGGAAAATCAAGAGACGGTGAAACGTCTGTCTGTCCATCCGTCTGTGCTCAACTCTAGCGCATAAACCGTTTGGCCGATTTTCTCCAAAATTGATATTCTCCCATCGTTCTAGCTGATGTCACGAACTCTAGAATTTTAATTTTGGGGGTACTTTATATTACGTCTCTGAGGCATTTACAAAATTTTCAAAAAAATCTTTCAATTTTTTTTATTAATTCTTATTGTTAAATAAAGCAAAGGACGTTCATAAGAATGATGCATATCTCAGTGATTAATTTGGAATATTTATTCATTTGAGCGTTTTTTTCAGCGCCTACTGACCATTCTAATTTCTACGATTTACAAGATTTATCTTGATGGGTTGGCTACTTTCGTTTTTCTTTTAATTATAAAATGCAAAATAAAAATGTGTTATTCTATCACTTATTAATGTTTATTGGCGTTCTATTTCGTTGTTATTTATTTTTCGCAACTTTCAATTAGAGACAATTATTGAATAGTTTAAACCAGAAACATGTCACTTGAAAACATGTATATATGGATTCTATGGCCACCCCTCTTTGACCTACAGGATAGAACTGACGCAGGTGAGGTAGCAGCCTCACGATCACCCACGCGACCTTAAGGGCGAGGGGATCACACACTCGAACGACGCTCCTGCCAAGTGATGCGCACAACAACCAACAACCGGCACAGACACAACAACCAAAGGAAGAAACAGCGTGTGGCCGAGGCTGCGGTGGCGGAGAGTAAAGAAGACGAAATCCTGGAACAAATTGCTCCAAAAGCCAGACAGCAGAACGCGCCCGCGACGAGCAATCGAGGTGCACCTTCCATGACCACGCCCCAACCACGAGACGCCCGGCCAAATCCCCGTGTGAAGCCAGGAGCAATGCCCTCATCCCCTCATCTCCCTTGTTATAATGCCGTCACCAGGAATGGCCCATCAGCAGGGGACGACGAGCCGTACCAACCCACCCACACATCACCACCCTCCCCCACTCCAACAACGATCAACTACACCTCTCACTCTCTGCTCAGCGGCCCTCGCAACGGCCGCCACAACCGCAACGACAGCAACAGCGAGGTGCGAATACAAGCAGGCGGGCGAGAGCGCCCACACACCATCCACACTACGAGGGACAGACCTCCTCACAACCAGCAAGCGACGGCCTCGCACCGAAGGACAGACCAAACTGCACCCCAGAGCCGCGAGCGCCACGGATATGGCGTGGGAGCCACTTTGAAGTCAAAACGAAGCGACATAGAGCGAGTGTACGGAGCATACATAAAGGAAAGGCCCGCTCATAAAACACAGCGACGACTACGTACCACCCCAAATCTGCCCAGAGAAACAGCCCGCGTGCAAAAGGAAATCGACCAGACATATACAATACAGTCCTGGAAAGCGATGTGGGTCATCAATAATAACAAATGGGGCAGATGCCCCATCAGCCGCAGTAGCCACGTATCATTCTTCAGGCCGTCTATGACCCATCGTAAGAAGACGACTACGCCGGCGTGTTCCAAACAGTCGGCGACCGTGAACAACTATCCACGACTGAGTTTACACAGGACGAGGTGGCCAAACGCCCAGCCCTAAGCGCAAACACTGCTCTTGGGAGAGGCCGAATATCATACGGGCATCTCAAGCAGATCGATCACGACGCAAATATCCTCACTTCCCTTCTCAATATCATGCGGAAAACTGGCAAAGTTCTGGCAAATTGGAAATCGTCCAGAACGATCGTAATAGATAAAGGCGGTGACAAGCAAGACCCACCAAACTGGCGCCCGATTACCCTCACGGCTACAATATGCGCGCTTATGGGCCGCTCATCTCACAAGATAGACAGACGAGAACGACGTGATATCCAAGGCTCAGGCTTCCGCCCCTTTTTTAGCGTGCTCCAGCAGAGCTATATGCTCAGTCGAGAACTGCGCGCCACAACGGAGCGGATCAACCTGAGCCGCTACTGGACATCACAGACGCCTTCGGATCGGTCTCTCACATGGCGATAGAAGCCGCGCTAGAAGCAGCAGCAAAGGGGGGTCCGTTCACATAATTATGGAGATACACAATAGCTCCACCACCCAGTTAGTGTCAATGGAGGGGCCAACGTAAAACACCCCGTTGAAATGAGGTATCAGGAAGGGGTGTCTAATGTTCAAACTAGTTGTCGAACAGGTCCTGCGGAAACTAGAGAGCCTGACAATTACAAACAACCCCCTCCCAAACAACTCCACTAGCATACGCCGATGGCTTGGCGGTAATGGCCGACAACCCATGCGAGTGGCAGAGGCGCCTCGACCATACCAACTTTACACAAAAAACGTCAGGGCTTCAGCTAAAACCAAGAAAGTTCCGCACATTATGCATTAGGAGGAGGCAAGAACTTGATCTCACTCTAAACGTCGACGCCTCCCCATCCCCCACATGGGTAAAGCAACCCGGTATCTCGGAAAAACCAGTACCACCGGTATATTGAGATGCCCAGGGAGATCACCATGCGCGCGGCCATGCTGTGGCCCGCTGTGGCCCGCTGTGGCCCTCACCACCGGGCGCGCCACCCTGCTGTGGCCCGCTGCCACGATGTACGTCAACATACGGATTCCATGAGACTTCCTCACGGGCCCCCACATCGAGCTCTCTCTGAGCCCTGCTCTACGCGGGGAGCCCCCACACCTCGTTTTGCAGCCGGAACACGCCTTACCGCCTGGAACGTAGCGGACAGCAGGCACTGGAGCCATGGACAGACGCCCCGGAACTTGGTCCCAAACGGGTCCTTGACTGTAGCTACCCGGGAAGGGACCGGCCAAGCCAGGGAGCCGCTGACGTAGCAGGCGAGAGCCGGTTCCCGGCGACGGTGCGCGCGCAGGTGGCAACGGCCTGGGTCAGAGTGGACACGCCGAGGCGGCTGCGCACCCCGCAGCAGCGAACTCCAGCCGAAGTGGCCTTGAGGACACAACCGACGATGAAGCAGCCATCTTCCTCGCCAGGCGGCAGTTCAGGATGCAACAGTAAGTGGTGAAAACACCGACGAGCCGGAGCACTTCCTAGCTACAAATGCAGAAGACGCCAGCGAGGATGAGGACGTGCCCGTCCGTGTCAACGTTAAGTCTCGTCACCTGCTAGTCAAACTGATCC
This sequence comes from Gryllus bimaculatus, assembly GCA_017312745.1. Classification (NCBI taxonomy): domain Eukaryota; kingdom Metazoa; phylum Arthropoda; class Insecta; order Orthoptera; family Gryllidae; genus Gryllus; species Gryllus bimaculatus. The sequence continues at coordinate 12,324,206 of BOPP01000016.1, forward strand.
GCGCCCTTTATTATAAAGGGCACGCAGAAAGGTGGCGGAACCAACAGCAAGAAAGGTATCTTTGCCGCTGCCAAAATGGACGTGATTCGTAAATCCACGTACTACCTCCGCTCGGGTGAGAACGTGAGGCCGCCCGTATATAAGTTTGAGCACGCAACGCGCCTCCACATCTCCAGCGAGCTGAACCACCAACAACATCGTGAGCGAGGAAACAGGACGAGCCGCCTGAGGTGCAAACAGGAGACGGAGACGCCCCCCCCCCGTCAGAGCCGATTGGGCATGTGATCTCCGAAAGCAGACCACACAGCGCCATCCAGCAGCTGCGGCACAATCACGTACTATACATCCAAAGAACGCGGCCGCAGCTAACGAATGGTCTGGTCTCTCCGAAAACCAAGCAGCCGTAGGCCGACGTCGCCTGGACTTAGCACGGGCAAAGAGCCACCAGGCGGTGTGTATAGATACGGCTGTCTGTGTTGCCTATCAAACATGGAGCAAAACTACAATAACAAAGCCGATAAATATCACGAGATCAGCCCTGTGCTCCTCGCCAGGAATTACCGGAAGGTCGAGTTTCTGCCACTCGTGGGAGGGGCCCTGGTGCGTAGAGTGAGAGCAGTGCTGCGGCGCTGAACAAATTCTTGTCCAAGCAAACTGTTAAATCCACCAGAGAGAAATTAATTGCACGTAAATGGAAGCATCGTCTGCTATTATAGTCCAAAAGCCCAAAAAGATCTGATCCCCGCTGAATATCGCGGGGCATGCAAGTAAATGCTAGGGGGTGTCTCACTGGAATCGCGCCCGCTTTCGGCCAATCGCGTAAGAGAGGGGGAGACCGCACCGGAGTCGACGCCTGCACCTGGACTACAAAAAAAAATTGACGAGTGCGAGCCACCCCAAGAACGCGAGTGCAGTATTTGTAGTCGTAAGCCACTAGGTCGCAATAGTGACGCATGTGCGTAGGATTAGAATAGATTAGTTATAGATTATTAAGTGTAGTGGGTTAGATTAGACGCCACAAGGACGTGCTAGAGACGCATGCGAAGTAGAGCTCGGTAATGATAAGTATAGTATTAGTAGTGTTAGGACAGTCATAAAGTGAAGGAAAATAAGTGATAAAAGAAGTAAAGTAAGAGGCAAGAACAACCTCGGACTATAAGCAATAAAACAAGAAATGCTTAAATCATTTTAATTATCATGTCTCGTGTAAAGCAAGAAAAAATGTTAACATGAGTGTAACAAGTCGTGAGAATCTGTAATGTTCTGTAAAATATTACGTTCATAGAAGATATAGATAAAAAATTACATCTCTGCACTGCACTTGAAAGCTCCAGTTTTTCCATTGCTTCAGAATGAAATACTTTGAGCTAATGATTAAAATAGAAATTACAAAAAAATTGAAGCCAGTGACATTCATTATCTTCGATACGTCTGAATGTTTTTCGAGTATTTAATTATTTTTGTACTTAAAGAATGAAATGCCGCAGGGCCAAGAAATCATTTGTCTGATACTACGAATAGTAAAGTGATTGACAGTAACATCTCATTTAAAAAATAATTGTTTCAAGCGATGAGAAAACAAAACATTTCTAAATAGGTAATGAATTCCTTGTTGTCAATGCATTGGATGGCATTTATTTCTGAATGATTCATTCATTTGTGAAATTATCCTTGCTTGTCTGTATGCTGTGCTGAAAATTAAAAAAAAAATATTTATAGTAGTTTTCGTTCATTTACTATTTTTTTCTTTTTTTTCTTTGAAAAACTAACCTGCAAACTTGTCAGCAGAGATGAAATTTTTAATCGGGCTTTTTTTACGGCTCGCCGTGGCATCAATAACTTTTAATTTCTTAATTAATAATGAAAATACAAATTATGGTTTTGTTTGGTTGTAAGTCTTCACATAAAAAATAAAACATTTAAGAATGAACTTAAAATATTAGGAGTCATGGCGAAAAATAATTGTATGTATTCAAAACAAGCAATACTATTCCATAAAGAAAGCCTTAGAAGAATTTTCATTAAAACCAGAATGCAAACGAAAAAATTTTTTTATGACACAAGTGGCGCTTTTAGCAAGAATTTATAAGAAAATATGTGCGCATTGTTGGCAGCGCCAATAGCTGCATTCGCTATTTGTCAGCACTGATCGACTAAGATGTGTTGATATAGACAGAAATGCGATATAATATTATCACATAAACGTTACTAAGGGACGAGGAAGGTGTGTTGGGTTTAAGTTAGGCACTAGTCTATATATATATATATATATATATATATAGTATATATATATATATATACACATATATTGGGAATTAGATCCGGCGATCCAGTGGCAGTAGGTTATTCGGTATGCATTAGTACATACCGAATTAATAAGATTCCTCATCATTTCATCAATTAAATATCTAATTGCAAGTAGATATTATGCGAGTATAAATATGTTTTCTTCAAAAATTCTATTTTGTTAGTTTGCGGAAAGTATTCATGTATTAAAACAATTTTATCTAAACAAGAAAGGATTGGCGTTTGAAATGCCATTTTACAAAAGGATATTTGGCACACGAGTTAAGTTCTTATCACAATTATTTTTTCAATATGAGGAACACTTTATCGATTTCCCGGTGACCACAAGTTATGTAAAGGATCTTAAAAGGACAAATTTTCATGATTTATTCTTGTCTCAGAAAACGCAGTGACATTTTCGTAACTAGTGATTGGTTCCAAACAGCAATACCTCATAGCAATAGAAGCAGTACCAGCGCACCCATTTTGTTCTGACCAAGACGTTCTCTGTTGCCGCCCCCCGACGCGCCGGAAACCCTGATGTATGGGACCATTCGCGCAGAAGCGTCTCGCAAACGCGTGGCCCGCCACGTTGGGGTGTTTCACTTTCTCTAGTCTCGATTTAACAAGGGCCCGGATATTTCGACCGTATCAAACAGTTTTCTCTGCACAAACAAAAACCCTCCTGAACTCGTCCAAACATATTATCATTTCACTAAAAATATTACTTGATGTTTCCGGGCGCGTTAACTACTAAGGTCATTAGTTCCGTAAGTGTAGTGCATATCTTTCCACGGGAGGTGGTGGTGATCGTCTCTAGCTGGATGACGAGATCAGTCGCCGACCTCCACAACGACACCCAGCGTTTTCCCAACCAGATATCATGCTTCATGGGGCACTGATACAGATGCCACTATCTGTAAACTCCCGACTGATCTCTAGACATGTGTGGCAGAGTCGTGTATGTCAGAGTCAATTTTTATTCTTAAAACGACTCCAATTTTTATTACATTTTCTTCTTCTATAAATAAAAAAGGTGAAAAACTGATGCCAGTCTCATTTCCGGCGAACCATCTGCATTTATAAAATTTGAGAAAATTGAACATTTCGAACTTCAAAATTCATCATGTATATTTCTACCTTTAAAAATTATGTTTAAAAAAAGAACCAGAAAAATATCATGTATACTTTTTAAAAAATAAATCGAGTAGTTTTGGTATAATTTGAGATCCAATATATAGAAATTTTAAAAAAATATGTTTTTAAAATCCATTCGAAAATTTGTCTTCAATTTTTTTACGAATAGAACAAGAAACGCTTTAAAAAGTCATTCTCACTTTCCTCGCCCTCTCTAAACTTTTGAAAATTTCAAATTTATAAATATTGCGAGAAACTATGTGCTGGCTAGTTAGAAGTGTTTGCACCACTAGTTAGTCAAATTGAATCTATTGACCCCACTCTATCCTAACATAAGAATTCTATCAAAAGAAATCACGTAAAATCCTTACTTTGAAGGAAATGTTTGTGCAAATAAACAAAACACTTCTTCTTACAGCTATTCTCTTTCAGAACATTTTGATTTCGATACAAAATGAATAGTTATTTCAACGCCTCCATTTCTTTCCCAGTCGCGTTACTTTTTATGTTGTATGTGAAATTCACAAGATGGTGTTGTCTCTCGTGACCTCATTTACTTTACTTCCGGAGGAAAGTCTATTGCGGGATTATAATGCTCGGCACAACAAAACAATTTCCAAAACTGTCACGCAAACTTCCGGTAAAAAATAAACGGCTTCAGGGGTCCTCCCCTCACGGTTTAATTAAATTCTCTTCTTGGACGGCGGGAAGCTTCGAAGAGCGTACTAGAACCCAGAAGAATTCAGGGCCACAACTTTTTGTTCCAGACCGTGTGGGGTAACAGGGCAGAAAATAGCTGATTAAGTTAGCCAAGCAATGTTTTAATTAATAACGTGACTCATCATGTAAGTTGGATTCAGCGGCATTACAGCCGTTGACTCCTAAGTGAAGTTACAGAATGATTGTAGGTTGATAATTGAAAGAAAGTTAGTTGCATACCAAAATTTTTCCACGACCGAGTCTTGTGAAACGAAGAAATTTGATATTGTAAATATTTGGAGAATATGTCAACAATAAGGTTATACTTATTTGAAAGTTTTGACAAATTTAAGTTATGTAAAGGCACAGAAACTGGTTGACACCGTTAGCTGCTTGACACTTAGATTCCAACATCGGCCACGTAGCTTCCGTAAGCTCTATGGAGTTTTGATCCTCATGATGTTCACAACCAAATAAACTGCAATCAATCAATTACTCATAACCCAGTAATTATATTTGTAATAATTGTATTTATTGTTAGAGCAGATACTTTGAAACTCTTTTGTTAACTTGTACTTTTAAACGGCTCTTTTGTAATGTTGTGGCTTCTGATCCATGACAGCTTTTCAACACTTGTACTAATCTGTTGTACTTTCAGTTTTAATATTATATATCAGTATTAGAGGGTTGAGAGAGATAGAGATAGATAGATAGATAGATAGATAGAGAGAGAGAGAGAGGAAGTGAGAATAAGAGTGGTGGGAGGAGAAAGACAGACAGAAAGAAAGAGAGAAAGAGAGAGACGGAGATAGTGGCAAGAATTAAGGGTTATAAGGCTAATGCTCCTCCAATTTGGCAGCGAGCATTGGGTACCAACTACATGAACTTTAAGTTGAATACACGTCGCTGAAACAGAGTTTTTGAGGAGGACGCTGGACTGCACGAAAGATCATATTCGTAAAGAGAAGATAAAGGAAAAATTACAAGCAGAAAGAATTGGAAGCAAAATAACTAAATACCGAAACAACTGGTATCAAAACACGCAAAGGATGGATAATACATAAATTTGAGAGCGTAGGCTTCCGCGGCCGGAGTCAGTATTTAATTCGCTGTCCGAGTGACGCCGCGTCCATGGTAAAGGTGCCGACGTTTCGGTCGCCATTCTGCGACCTTTCTCCCTGAGGAAGCCTGAATATTGTAACGACGGTTATGACCCTTGCAATTCTTCAGGAATTGACTCACAATTTCCTTCTTCTGCACAGACTTGCTATATGCACCTTCTATCACCACCTCTTTTCTCAATCAAGTGGTCTCTACATTTTACCTTACGTGCTATATTTCTTAGCCGTTTTGCTTTTACAAACTGCGCAGACATAAAAATTCTTACAGTCACTAGATTTCCGAATTTTGTTTTTGAAAAAAAATTTCAGGCTGTCGGATTGTTTATTTACTCTTTGTGGAGGCCGCCTTCTGGTAATATATCCAATGACATAAAATTATCATCGGAAATTTTATCAGATAATGGTACTAAATTATTTCTTACAAAACAACTATCTGATTGTCTGAACATTTTGCTATGAACACGTTTGTTTTCATGACTACATTAAACCAAAAGTTTAACACCTTTTCCATTTATCTTTCCTTTTTCTCCTCTTGCCGGTAAACTTTAGTTTCTCTCTGTAGTTCCTTTGTGGCATTCTATAACTAAGTCACAAGAGTCAGTAATGTATGAATAGATAATAACCTATATGATAATATGACACAAGGATAAAATAATCTTAAATTAAATCGAAAATTAAAAGAAAGCCACCGCATATCCGGTCCGGATGGCCGAGAGGCAGTAGTACGGTACCGATTTCAAATCCAATTCTGAAATCCAAAGGTTCGCAGGTTCGAGTTCCGCCTAGTTAGTTCGAGCTCGGCATTGTTGTATTTGTGTTCGTACTTTCACTCTGTATCGTTATTGCATCGTGTTATACCGACGGTTACCATACCGTTAAATGCTAATGACCTAGAAGTTGTTGCGACCTTAAATAAACGGAAAAAAAATCGAAACTCGTGCACGTAATTCATGAAATAAGTCAATTTGTATAATGATAGCGTTGTAATTGGTAAGATGTAACACAGCCTAGTTTGAATAAACTGTTTTTCAAATGTATAGACTTAAATATAAATGAACAACATTCTTCTTTTTCTTAAAGCTACAAAATTATTTTTCAAAAATTTTACTCTCCTCTTTAAATCTCAATTTATCGTGGTAAATTAATGTGTTTTTATATATTTATTAGTACTGTTCAATTCTTACACGAATGTTTCAGGATGTTGAACATATTTTTTTTAAAATACAATAACATTGAAGCAAGATATCAGTTTACATCAGGTAAATTTTACCTTCATTTACACTTGAAAAATATAGTGCATGTTTCCAATTAATATTGATGAAAATGTTAAAGATAAAATTCATTTTTTAAGGAAGATAAAAAATTACCTTGGGAAATCTAGGACGAAGTTGATTATTATTATTATTATTATTATTATTATTATTGTTATTTAATGATAAATTTAATTTTTTAAAAGAGGTGAGTTTGGTCACATACAGAAAAATATGAGATTGAATTTTAATATAAGGTATTATTGGTTCTATTTGCAGTTCACTGTGAATTTGAGAGTTTGAAATAAACCATTCGGCTTTTAATGTTTTCTTAGGAATTTATTTTGTCTTATTTTCATTTTGTTAAAATTTGTGGAAGAAGCATTCCAACTCATAGGGCAAGCGTAAGTAAAAGAAGGACGGATTATAGGTAGGTAAATTGGAGGATCTCATTCAATTTTTTTGTTTAGTTGTATTGTTTATTATAGGAAATATTATTAGAAATTTTATGATAAGTTTTATTTCGTATATTAATTAACAGGTTGATTTTTGGTCTAAATACAGTCCTAAATATTTCACTGAAATATTTTGCTGAAATCAAGGAATTGAGGTATTATTTATGTTTCGAGAAGGAGTTGAGTGGGTCTCCAAAGAGTGAAAATTTTTGCTCGTGTTTTGTCATAGTTAATACAAATTCTTTATTAATTGGTAAATTTAGTACATTTTTAATTGATTTTTTTATTATATTAGGAGCTCTTCTAATATTATTCTGGGAGGAAAGATTGCGGTATCATCGGCATAGTGTGTAACAGATGTAAAGGTAGGGTTGGAAGGTCATACACATAAATATTAAAGGGGTAATGGGTGAACCTTGTGGTATTCCTGATTTAACTGATTTTTTAGAAGAAATAGGTAAATTAATTTGTACTACAAAGTGTCTATTGAAAATAAAATTTTCATTATTTGAAATAGTTGTATAAGATTGTAACATAAATAAAAGTCCTGTATACAATACTCTCAATGCCAATACTCTGCTCAATACTCTTTTCAATACTATACTTTAGTATTTATAACTAAAAATAATACTCTTGTTTTTTCTTATAATGAAAAAACTTAACAATTATTTCAGTTACTATTAATAATTAATGATATGTTGAATAGTTATGTCTAAAGTCTAATTAATAATTGGCTACACTTCAAGTGAAATGAATATAGTTTGAAAGATATTCAAATAAATATTTTCCAATGATTTTTGATAGTCCATATAAGAAACTTATTGGTAGGTAATGTTTCGGGTATGTGGTTGCGGGGTTCACTGAAAGATAAAATTTTGGCTGTTTTCCAATTTTTGAACAAAATATGAAATAGCGCAGCATATAATTAAAAATAACTAAGTTTTACTTTAGCTGCGGGAAAGTTTTATTATTATATACAATTACGATTATAAAATTCTAGCAAGAATTTATTAAATGTATCTTAAAAATTAGAACTCCGTTTTTATTGTTTTAATACGTACTTTAAGGGAATGTAATTTCTTTGGTACTACTATCTACAATTAATTAAAAAACCTCCACTGTAATAACAAGCCAGTCTGTTAGTAAAACTCGGTAACCTGCTTCTCAATTTCTGTACATATTTAATGAGAGCCACATTCCACTGAGTATGGGGTGCAGAAAGTACGTTTCTGCAAATGTGCATGTTTGGTACTCTGATGCGTTTGCGAACGAGCTTTCGCTCATGTGTCCCGCAGCTCTTCAACGACAGCTCTAAAGTTTGATGCCTGTTCGCATTAGGCAACGTGATCGGGTGGTGGGAAGAGTTCTCCTATGTGCACTTCACGAAATGCTTGGGAGATACTGCTAAATTGCAAGGAATACTGACTCATGTTCATGATGGCTCCGCAGTTTGACTTAGCGTAATTTAACCACAATCGTATATATCTTTGCTTCGTTTTCAAACTAAGACAGACTTTACACGCTTTTTACTTCTTCGCCTTACTACGCAAGAAATAAAGATAAACTATTTTATTCGTGCGAACAAAATAGGCGATTTTGACATATTTTTTTATTTTTCTATCCTGATTGCATGTATCTTGTTCCTACAGGTAGTAAATAACGTTTTCTAACACCTTGTAAAGTCAGAATTCATGTTGTGGTATCATATCCTTTCTACTGAAAAATCAATTGATGGCAAAACATTTTTCTTCTGTCTGTCCGTCTATGAGTGACCATTTCTAGCACCGACACCGTTCAGACGATATTCTGCAAAATTAATTTCCTCTAATCGATCTGAAAATTTCCAGGTACCGTGAGTTTCAAGCGAACATTTTCAAAATTTCTTCAATATTTCCAAAATTTTCACGAAAGTGGCTCTACCTTATTTTACTAAACTTTGTACTGTCTGTCCGTCCATTCGTCCGTCTGTCCGTCCATCCGTTTGGCTTATAGGAACAACACTAGTCTAAACCACGAGAAGGATTTTTTTCAAATTGAAGAAATCCCTGACAAATGGCCTGAGTCGAAACTCTGAGATTTTGAAAATCATTCATTAGTTTTTGGAGGTACTTTACATGACGCTCCAGGAACATTTTCAAAATTTTCTCAAAAATAACTCAAATTTGTTTCTTTAAATTTCTTTTAAGAATAGGGTAAAATGCACTTATAAATGTGGCATCGGTCCAACTTTCATGGTTAACTTTGAATTTACAAAAAATTCAAAAATTTGAATTTTTTGAGGTCTTCCTGCAACGAAATTAAAGATGGAGATTTTTTCTTCAAATAAAATTTCTTGTCCATAATTTGTTTTTCATTAAATGGATGTACATTTTTTGAACATTTTAGTAGTTTCCTCGCAATAATTCGTGTCATTTGTGCAATTTTAAAAATTACAAAAATAACATTTTCTCAAAATTCCCTTCAAATATTTTCTTTAAACTTTTGGTAGGGATTGTGCTAAATGCGCTCTGTAAAATGACATAAACGCCATACTGCTCTATTCCTTTGTTGATTTTTAAATTTACAAAAACTTCTCACTCTCCCTATGTCGTTAATATTAGCTTGGTCAATTTTGTTCAGCATTAACTAATATTTATAAGTATTTAAATAATGTCGTATAAAGTTCATCGAAAACACTACCGTTTTCTGTGAAAACTAGCTGAAAGTTGCGCATTCTTAGAAACGCCATTTCCTCAAAAAAAAGCTCCAATTTTTTTTCAAACATATCAACGGATAGTGTTAATTGCACTCTTAAAGATTAGTTAAAATTAATTTCGATGTATTTAAAAAAAAATACACAAATATACGTTTTTATATCTCTCATATCTCCGACTATAGACACAATTACAGACATTTATAGCCACTATTGCATTTGTGGATTAAAGTATTTCAAATTACTTAAATGATGTTTTTCTAAAACTCGATTTACTTTCTGTGAGAAAGTACTTGAAATTTAGAATATATTGCTGTGCTTAGTTGACATTTTCTTACAAACAGCTCCAAATTTTCTTCAGAAAATTGACATTTAGAACGCGGCTTACTGTTCTTGAATATTATTAAAATAATATTTCCGTTTTGTTCTTAGAAAACCGAAAATTTTAAAAATCAAAGTACTTTGTATGGCGATAGATTGCAACTGGCAAGATATGGCAAGTTTGTGTAGCTAACCGAGACCAAAGGAAATTGAAAACTAATACGAAAAAGTCTGTGCCATTTGTAGCAAAACGTGTACGAATATGTAAAACTTTTCAAAAATGTAAGTCGTTTTTACGTAATTTTGCGTGAACTAAATTTTTCTCGTAAGTGAAAAAAATTATACGTAGCTTAAAACTGTAAAAGGTAGTGCTAGTTCCTTTTTTGGCGAGCTCTCTGAATTTTGAAAATTTGCAAAATATTAACACTGCGAAGGAATTGTTTGTGAATTTATGATAGAGGTTTTTTCCTTGTCAAAAATATGTCAGGTTTTCTTGTAATTATTGGTTCAACGATGAAACAAATAATGTTTTTCGATACTGCCATATGGGATTAACGAAAGTTAGAAATATAATTTTCAGTGCAATAGTGATAGGTATTCGATCTTTAAAACAATTGTTTCATTTTTTGCCCAACCCGTCGATGATTGTCCTCTGGGCCTCTACCCGGCAAGTTTGATCCCGGCTGAGGTATTTTTGAAGGTCAGAAAATTCAAAGTATATAACGATAACATTGTAATATTCCGAGAAAGTATGTGCGATCAATTACGTTATTAAACTGTTGGGCTTAGAATGAAAATGTTTATAAACAGTAGCCACGTTTAGTAACAATTTTGAGATAGTAGCCAAAATTAAAAATGATTTTGATAAGAAATTAATTACATAACATCGGAAAGTACCATTCACATTTAGGCGTATATTACCACATCATTCTCAAATAATTTGCGTCTCCAAGTCCATAAGTAAACATAGTAGAAATATCCACTTAAATATTATTGTAATACATAAGTAAAAAGTGTTTAAAGGGGATTAATATAGTGAAATTGGAATTTCTTAAAAGTCTTCAGTATGATTCTCTGTGAATTCTAAAAGAAACTGAAACACGAGTGCAAAACCAACGTGTGTGAAATGCGCGTCGTGTATGGTAGAAAATGCACATTTCCAACACAAAGAACGCGATTGTCAGGACGACTGCCGCTGCGAGCTTCCCATTCAGCGCCGATCACAGAAGCGAGCAGCACAGAACGACGCGGGCACGTTCTTTTCTCATCACACAATGAGAAGCGCCCATACCCTTGCTCCCCCTTTCCCCCTCTCCCCGCAGAAGTCATCTGCGCCTCGCCTCCCCCTGCTCTCACTACCCTCATCCACCTTCTGGCATTGCCCCCCCCCCCCCACTGCACGTCTTTCCCGCTCTGCCGTGCCCCGCTCCCTCGAACCCAACCACCACCCTTCCCCACGCCCCCGCCTGCGTTTCTTCCTTCCAACCACCCACAAACCCCCGCTCCGTCCCCGTCCCGCCCCGAACCCGAACCCGAACAACCGAGCGCGTCTCGGCTGGGCCCCCCCCTCCGTGTCCGTCCGCACCGCCTCCCCCCGCGCGCTCCGCCGAAACGCTGCAGCGCTCGCCTTTTATATGGGTGGGAATCAAGTTTCACAATCGGATACAACGACTCGCGCCACGCCCGCCGCCCGCCGCCTGTCGATTTCAATATTGCTGCGCTTTCATGTCGCCTTAACTGCGCCGAGTGCGGAGACCAGGGCGGGCATCGCGCGGAGCAGCGAAGCGGGTGGGCGTGGGGGCGGGGGGGGGGGGCGAGGGTTGCAGTCGAGAGGGGAGAGGGGTGGGCGTTTGGCCGGAGAGCCCTCTAATAACACCTCGAGGCACATTCTCGTTTCGGCGTCGCGTCTGTCGGACGCCCCACTACCCACCCCCGCCCCCAAAACCCATCGCTCCCGTTCCATATCACGCTTCGGCCGAGCCAAGTCTATACTTCATACTGAACCCACCACTCGACGCTCTTTGCTCCCGAAATGCAGCAGCCTTTACTCGTATTTGTGTTTTCGTAAACTCGTATCTCTCCTGGGCAAACCATGTATCCGCGTTCGTCTTTTTTGCTGACTTCATGAATTCCATTAGATTCATCCTTTTTTATTTTCTTGATTGCGGCTTACTTCCGTTCGGTCACCTTGGCATCGTGACGACCCATTTTGATTTTAACATAAATTATCAAACCTTATTGTTGTAAGAAGAAAGAAAAAGAATGAGACCGATTTTAAAATGCAAAATGCAAAGAGTATACACATTGCAGTGAACCACTTTGAGTTACTGTATGTACTGTCAAATATGGAAATGGAAGAAAAGGTCTAACATGTCAGAACAATTATCCGCAATTTCTGACCTGCGAGATCTCTTGATGTATCATCCTGTTATGTATGAGTTCCTATAAAATCGTTATATCTTTTGGAAGGCGTTGGCGCAGCTCTTGAGTATACTCCTGTATTGTTACTATGGTCATTTAAAGTTTCAACATATGAAAAATAATATCAGAAAGGTTGTTTTATTCAATAAACACAAATGTTAGCCTGTGAGGCTTTTGGCATATGGTTAAGATATATGCAATTTTAATTAGAGTTGAAGATTTGAATGAGAAACAAAAAGTAGCTAATGCATTTTATGAAAAAAATTAAACTAATTTGCTCTAGGTGAGCTTTATTGTTGATGAGAATAGCTAAGGAGGATGAAAGAAATATTTCGGAATTTTTCGTTTGATTCTATTCTGATGAAAGATATGTTGTCCAAGCTGAAAATGGAGTGCAGATAGTATATGGTTGATACAGGAATAAAATATAGTGGAGAGTTATAGAAATACATTTGTGATTAGTAGAATGCCAAATTCGCTAAGAATTTGTTCTTTGGGAACTAACCATGGCACTTTTAAACAAGCTATAAGGCAAGAATTTAGAAATTCTTAAATTTTTTTGATGTTTTTGAAGCAAAATCCCAAATTTGACAGGCATAAGTGAGAATAGGACACATTGTTAGAGAAATTCGAATTTCTGTTTTGGCTTTAAGGGAATGTGAATATTTAACTAATGGAAGACCAACCATTGCTACCAACGTTTATTAGATTAAGAGATTCTATGAATAATATAATTTTCCCAATAAGTCATCTGTTCATTAAAATACATATATATTTGGCAGGTTCATATGAAGGAATCCATGGTATATTGTCATTATGAAAAACTAATGTAGGTTTGTTATAGTGTCTTCATGAAAAAGTATGTTACGTTGAAATGTTGAATTTTATATGACAGTTGCGAATCCAGTTTTTAATGAGCTTTAAATGACTTTGTAACAATGATATTGCGGTTTGTAAATTTGACCTAGTGCTGTAACGGAATCTTCAGAAAATAAAGCTATGGAAGTACTCATAGCAGTAGGAATTCCCCTGCTTTTTCAAAATCTAAAAAGATTGCACTAAAATATTGATAGTTATGAAATATTTATTCTGTTAAATAAAGAATTTAGGTGGTTAGTATATAAAAGAGTTTTAAATCCAAATTTGAAATGTGGTATAGCTTTAACTGATTTTAAGAAATTATTGGTCTGGAATTAATGCATTTCTCAAATATTTTTCCAATTAAAGATAGTAGAATAATGGGTTAATAATTTAAACGATTTTCTAAAGATTTGTTAGGGTTCACAATGGAAATTACATATGATATTTTCTAATCATTAGGAAAGTAAGAAAGATTAAAGAAGTAATTGAAAAAAAACCTGAAAAGTTGAACAAACAATATTAACATTAATTTCCTAAATCATATTTGGTCAAAAGGTCCAATGTGTGTGATTTTGGGTGAGAGGTTGTTGTGACGATATGAACATAAGAACGCCATTTAAAGTGTTCTACAAATTCGTAAATTACACAGAATCTGAGGGTATTTAGCACAGAATGTTCACATATTGACCTCCATCGAATGCATGTATTTGCATTCCTGAAATATAAGACTCAGAGAAACTAGTGCTGGTACAATAGCACGTACTTTCTGGAATTAGTAAGAGTTACGTAAAATTTAATACTGCCATTTCTGTCCACTTTAACACAACTCAGAAAACTCAATAATTACACAGGCACACAAAAAAGTTGTCACACTCCTAGACTTGACACATGTTTCTCTATGTATGTTGACGCTCTAAATTCGAATCTGAAGCCTGAAAGGCGCCACCACATTCCCGTTGTTTTTAATCTGTGACTTTTCGACCGAATTATCATGAAACGTTGTATCGAACAAGTAGGTAAATCTTGTTCCCCTAAGTAGTTTGGTAGATGACATTTCCGAGCATGCCAACTCCTATGGTCAATAGTCAAGTTTGTGTAGTAAATATGCTATCTCGGAAGGTTACTCAATTCCTGAATTGTGAGATTTATGATGACCTTCACGTCAGTTTGTCGGGACTGTGGTCTCTTCAGTAACCTCTAATAGAAAGATTCAAATATTTATTAAAAAATATTTGATTTAGATTCATTGTTTGATTTGGAAATTAAAGCCGCATCAACATGTTTATTAATATATTAATTAATTAAATGCATGCTTAGCACTTGCAGATGTAAATGAAAATAATACTTTATATTTTCATTAATTAATTAAATGATGTTTATAAAATAATGTAAGTACATTATTTTTAATCATTCAACTAAATCACTCACTTGTAGTTTCTTTAATTTTATCAGTTTAATACTTTTAAAATCTCAAACCTCTGGTGAGGACATGCCTTATTCCCATCTTGTATATGTGCTTCACCAATATATTAAACATTTACATTTATCTACTTGAATAAGTAATACTCCAGAAATTGGTGAGTTTTAAGTCGTTTTGTCAATATTCAAAATGTTTAAATGGTAAAAGCAATGCTATTAGGTAAGATTCATGTTGTGTGTTTGGATTCGTCCTCTTGGTAGAAGCTATTAGGTTTAATTTATAATGTCATTGTTATTGTATTTTTATATTGCTTGCACAATTCGTATCGTGCCCATCAACGATACTTTCATAAGGGGAGAAACAAAATTTGAAATTTTTACCAGAATTTCGATAAATCGCAATTTTGTGTCACTCAATTTGTTTGAGATACGTAAATACTCAATTTTAAATGATATATTCCTTACCCCCGACTTAGAGCGTAATCTACGTATCAGAAAGACATTCTAGAGTGAGAAACGATTCGTGATTCAGACGGCATTCATTCAATGGCAATACTGCGGCAGGCGATTAGTTTCATCAACAACTTTTTCTCACATTTAACAGTAAATTAACCTTCGTTTAATTTTGCTAAGTCACGCGAACCAGGGTCGTCGAAAAGTTACAGAACCACAGCTCAACTTGCCCTTGAGAGAAAGAAACATTGGCACTATCATTGGCATCTTGAGCAAGTCTTTCGACATAATGAACTTTGCAATTCAACTTTATAAATAGTTTCCTTGCAAGCCGATAAATATTAACGACGCAAGTCGCACTTTTGTATAGTGAAGATAAAAATAAATACTATAGCATAGCACCTGTTATGCTAGCCTTAAAACATCTTCTCTTGGCGTAATTAAATATACCAGATAATTTGTTTCTATACTAATAATCCTTAAGTGCATTAAAACATTGAAACGGGAGTTTTAATGGCAGTTTAGAATAAAAAGGAAAGGTCGAATCTTAAAAAAACAACAATCATAATTGCCGTAAGACAGAAATTGTTACTGCAATGATGCCACGGAACTACTAATAAACGTTACATCTTGTTTGTATGCTTGTTGTTGTTGTTGTTGTTGTTGTTGTTGCTGATGTTTTTCTAAGTTTTCTAAGTTTCTAAATGGTAAAGACAATTATTTCGCCACGAGGCACCGTTTATCGCCTGGAGGCACTACCGAGGCCGCGATATCACCTCTGCTCTCGGCATTAAGCGTTTGAAGCGAACAATCGAAGCGAGTCACTGCAAACTTCTCTTTTTAGTATACTTGTGTGCGAAGAGCGAATGGAATGGGTGAAAAAAATGGGGTGTATTATGAGGTACTAAGTTGTAATAAACAATTAAATATCTCGAGAACGGAAGTTGATCACAGCGTTTGGATTGTGGAATTTTGTATTGCGTTTAACGGGGAATTAGAGCAGAATAAAAAATTGCAACATTTGCAAATTTATAAACAATTTTCCACTTTTACCGTTCTATAGAGGGGAGAGTCAATATATGATCCATAGCCGAAAACCGCGATTAAAAACTTTGCAACAATTTATAATTCATAAACAAATTCAAAAAATGTGCTTGAACGGCCGGAAAGAATCCGCAAATGGTACCTGAGATGAACATTTTAATATAACATTTTGACAGAGATACAAATTGATTGCTAAAAGTCAATATAATTGTTGCTAAAATGCTTGGTCTATAGATAGTAATTCTGGAGGGAAAACCGCGCTCAGAAATAATTTTTCGTTATGGCGCACGCGTAGGCAAAACCTCACCTTCGGCTGGGAAAGATGACAATATTTCTGTCTCATACGTAAACAATCGAGGCACCCATCCCGGGGAACAACGTCCTTCCCGCCCCATGGTAGATTGCATCAATCACATATGCACTACGATTCTGACTAGCAATTGGTCAACGCGCCATCTCTTGCACTTGCAGATCATCTCTTGCACTTCCGACGAATTCAGCCTGCACTTATCTTTGTTATTTGATTCAGTATTCGTTACTCTTCCATGCACAATCAGCACCATCTGCAGTGCCATCATTCGCGCGATATAGCACAAATTATGGTGAATGTAATTTCATACCTACTCTCACTAAACTTATAAATGAACATGTACACAAAAATGTGAATGAATTTCACAATGGTACGTCATCGTCTTTTGTTAGGTAATAGGTACTTAAAACTTTTTAAGATGTCTTTCACCAAATGTACATGCACATTTCCTCAAAGCAAATACTTTTTCGCATTTGAATTCGCTCTGACAAACTCCGTTTAACACTCTGAACTTCTTTTACTAATAACAATGGGAGGTGCTAAGAGCCGCTGTTATTTTTGTTTTCTTTGTTCTAGATGCCTATTACAAAGTAAACGTTTGATTCATTAACTTCAAAACTGAGCATTCTCGCGGTGTATCGCCCCACTCTCTCGACCCGCTTCCTCGCCATGCTCTCTTGCCCCGCTCTCTCTCGCCCCGCTCACCTTTGTCGTCAAATTAGTCCTTGCTTTCGTCCCCACTCTGCGCTAACCCTGCACTTGGTCGCCCTCACACCCACGCCTCTCCGTCCTCCTTCCACCACACCCTCTGGCTAGCGCGCCCTGAGACCCCTACCTTGCCCCGCTCCCCACTCGGTCCTCACCCTGTCCTCGCCGCCACCGCCGACTTCCCGCCCGGGCTCCATTTGCTGTAATGGGCCCAACGAACGCGCGGCCAGCGGCGCGTGGACGGGAGGGGCGACACTAAGTGCATCTGTCCATATCGCGCGATGTGCCACTCGGGGCTGTTCCAATGAACATGAAAAATAATGAGACCGGAATACAAAACGAGCAACGTGAATTGCTTGACAGGACACGTTTGCCAATGGAATGTGCGATGAGTACGCATTCTAGAAAGAAGAGTTGACAGGGAGCTCGATGCTTTGGAACGCGTTAATTTTCATTTCTTTTTGTGATATCAAAGTATATTATAGAGAAAGTGCCAAAGTTAATGAAGAAGAAAGAGAAGAGTACTAGCCATGAAATGTGTGCAATCCACATGTGTTCCGCTTTCAAGTATCCGAAAAGTTGTCAGCGAGTCCTGGGGTATACTGTATTACATTTTTTACAATTACAAGATTAATCTCTAGGGATACTAGGACTTAATTAACAATTAGTAAGTCTGTGAATGAATTTTAAAATATGAAGTTTTAAAAACCTTTAGATATTTTTCAATATTTTCTTTCTTTCTCCCACATTTTTAGCATGTAGAAGCTTATATTTTGGACATTTTAAATGGTACACACAAAATAATCGACACATAATTCATTAATTAATATGTATTGAACATTCGAGTCTAAATTTAAAAAAAGGATATTTAGGTTTGCATGGTACTGTAGGTCATTCTGCGCCAAAAGGTTTCATCTGCGACTTCAGCAGACGTCTCCGATGGCTACTGGAACACGCAGTGTGCTTTCTAACTGGTGACTGATAAGCATTTCTTCTTTGTTACGGGCGCTGGGGCACTGGCGATTGTCGGCTGGTGCGCTGGTGTCGGCTGTTGACGTAAGAACAGTTTAGGCTTCACCCGACAGAGCACGGGTAACCATCTCGAGTGGACATTTATCTCTTCCTCTTTTTTATTGAAAATTAAATGGATGTTCAAGAATCTCAGTGGTCTGACGGTGTAGACGGGCAGGGTAGTTTTTCATACGGGAAAAACATCAACATCTGTTGTGCTCACAACCGGAAAAGGCGTGTTCGGCCACTGGAGACTTCTCAGTTTGGCCAAGACGATAATTCCTTTTATGTTCGGAGAGACGGGTGTTAATGCTTCGTTGAGTGGTACTAATGTATACAGCGACGCAAGAACAGGGAATTCTATTCTCCTGCTGAGGATAGTGGGTTTCTTGCATTCTTGGCCAATCTAAACCAATTTGGCAGCTGGGTTCTAGAATTGAAAACTATGTCTATATCGATACAAAAGCAACACATCTAATTAAATGACTTTTTATTCAGATTTTAGAAATAATTTGTCTTTCACTTTTACACAACATTTTTCTTGCCATAACTTTCTTTCCGTTATTCTACCTGTTAGGTCTACGCCATTTGGAACGTTCTTCTAACTTTTACTACACGTTCGGACAAAACAAATATCACACAAAGTGTTTACAAAATAAATACGCAAACGTATACTAATGTCAACAAACAGCTCATCCATGTACCATGCACACACAGTCACAGGAGACACTATCAAGGTTTAAATATAATTTCTAAAATATTTATTAATAAAAAAATACCATACACAATTCTCGTCACTTTATCATAGCTTTTCATCCAAGAAGGAATGTAGTCAAAATGTATTTTTCAAAATTAATTTTCTTTTGTGGCTATATTTTATCTAATTGTTACAATTGAAATAATTCGATAACATGTCATCGACAGCTCACAGAGAGTGCACTCTTCTACGAGAGAAAGTTGCATAAATATAGAATTGTTCTTTCTTGTTTGGGGCCCGAAAGATTAAAACGGGCGAAGATATTTCTGCAGGCCACACACGGGCGTCATACATTTCTCTCATTTAAAAATGCCTAAAACTGATCGGAAATAAATTGATTTTATTCCAAAAACTTCATACAATGTTATTACATAAAAAACAAAAAACTTATTTGTTTCAGAGTTTGGTCATACTTTCAGTCCTAGTATCCCTTAAGCCTTACAGAAACACTTTGAGAGCAAAGACATTATTTTCGCGTAACTAGTTCTAAACAGGGGCACATTGGTTTTGTAGTGACCTATTACACAGTACGACAGTGAAATTTGCCGCAGAACTAAATATATATTTCTTATGTAGTTCAGTGCCCTGATGACAATGGCCAAAACCATTGATCGCCATTATCTATATTTTCTTCTGGAAATGCAATTTTATCTACGTTTGGGTGCGTTATTTATGTTGACGCGGCATTTGTCACATTTCTGTTGATGTAGGAGCAGAGAGGGAAGTTGAAGATAGTCACTTGAAGTAGGTAAAGGAAAGTTGCAGGTGCATCAGTCTAACAATAGTCATAGAGTATCTATGACTACTCGTCATTAATCACTGTATTCATTCTTGAAATGTATAAATCCGCTAATGTGAAGAATATTGTGTGTAGGCGTTCGCTTGTTTGTTGCAGTCTACGATGCCGAGAATGCTTGTTAATTCTCCAAATCTTTTCTGTTACTTGTCTGACATTTTCGACTAGGTCTCAAAGACATCCCATTTATTTGATGGCCACAAATGGCATATGAGTTAACTTTGAATATGAGGGTAAATATTGAGCACCACAGAACTGTTGCTCACGTAGCTCCCGGTATTTAAGACGCCAGTTACATGGAATCTATGCCATTTGCAGTAACTCAGTTGTGGAGAGAACCTAGAGTGTACATTACAGGTTGCTACTTTAGTACAATGAAAGTAATAGAGGATCTCATGTAAATCAAAACACAGTTTTTATCGAAATTTGGAATGTCCAATCCCCCCAGCTCCGCATTCTGATTCTCGCGTACTTTCAAAACCTGTAACGGAATTGACACTTGAAGATAAAAAAGACGATGGTAGTGACAAACCAATAGACCACGAAGATCAGGATTTTGATTTCACGCCATCTGCAGTACGCTACAATCACAACCATTGTCGCAGGCAGAATTAAACGATCTTGTAAGGGATGTAAATCTTTAAAAGAGGCAAGCAGAATTACTTAGATCTCTTCTCTTTCTCTCTTAGATCTCTTTCAAGATTCCAATGAAAATACTCGTTGCGGGGTCCCCTGATACCGAAATCTTCTTTGGTGAACAAATACGCAGAAAACAAAATTGAATTTTTAACAATTTTCCACAAATTGGAGTTTGTAACAAAATGAGACCTGCACCAGCGTTAAACGTTCTTTACATTATCCAACAACAAAATTTAATCAAAAAAGATGGAGAAATGTTTTGAACAAATGATACAGGGGCTTTAGGTTAAGTACCTACCATCAAAAATTAAAATATCGGTTTCAAATTCAAGGAGCTGCGAAATTAGCCACATCGATTGAGGAATATCATTTGTGGAGGAAATATGCTCGACGGTTTAGCTGCTAACGTGTTCACAGACGGACGGACACACAGATGGACGAAGAGAGAGACGAACGGACGGAAGGACAAACAGTTTATTTGTCGTCATTCGATTTTTCGGTATCAAGAACCGATAAAACATGGTATATGGCTACATCACGTGTTACAGAATTTGCCCTTTTAATTTAGCGACTAGATGTATCCCATTTTTCGTAATCAGAGCTCTGTTATAATGGTTTTCTGCCGAAAACTCGCCACATTTATTTAAGCAGCATTACATAATTTTTGCTCTACTGCGTAAGTGGTAGCCAGAAAGTAAAAATGATTGAGTAACACATGCTACTACACAATTCTATACTCAACGTTCACCAAGAATTCGATCTAATTCAGTTTTGAATTTTTCATTGGGTTAGTTTCATGTTTGTTTTGGTAAAATTTAAATCAATATATTAGGCTGAAATAAACATTTTAATCTTGTTTAAATTACGGCAATCATTAGCGCATTTTTTAAAATAAAAACATGATTAAAGATATGCAATTTGTGCGAACACGCTCGACTTGGCCGCATGACCGAATGAAGAAACCTCGGCCCCGCCCCCTCCAGGTCAAGGGCCTGGGCGCATGGGCGGCAGCGAGGGCGGCGCCGAGCGGGGCGGGGCGAATGGGGCGGGTGCGGTTGGCGCGATAAGCGGGCGGCTTCCGGCGCGTGATGGATCCTCCGCCGCCAGATGGCGCGATTGGCGCTGGCGTGCCCCACGCCGCACAGACGCCGCTTCCCGACGCCGCCGCCGCCGCGCACCCAAAATCACTCTGCTCGCCTTCGAGTCCCTCCCCACCCCCTCCTTTGGCCTTGTCCCTCTCCTCGCCTTACCCGTTTCATTCTCACCCGCCTCATCTCGGTTTTCTCGCCTTGCCTCAATTTGTCTCGCTTCTCCTCTCATGTCATACTTGCAACCTTTTTTTCAGAAAATAAATGTTTAATCTTCTTAACATTTGCTTATTTTTCAAGCACAATTAGTCTAAAACTACATCCTTTTTCAAACTAGAGGTGCTGCAATGAAACATACTTTCTCGTATTATTAGAAATAGTTACGTAATAACGAAATATTGTAGTTTAAGTCGTATTAAAAACACAGTTATAATTCTAAAAATCCAATTTAACCAATTCAGGAAGCACCTGTAGTTCATAACTGCATTTATTTTAATAGCCGAAAGCAGTAGTCTTTTCTAACCTTATCAAATGAAACAGTCATGTATACACTTACCTGTTTCAGTTTTTCCAGCACATTATACAGAGAAGGAAAAATAATAATTCACACGAGCTTGAAATGAAATCTTGCAAGTGCGCAAAAATGTCTGAATACCATAGGAAACATTCAAAATAAATTATTTTATTCAACATGTTACTAAACATACAATTTTATTTAAATAAATTATTCATCTAAATAAAATAAAAATGCAATTGAATTTTGTAAATCCGTATGCTTACGTACATACGTCGTATAGCTAAAGTTATGAAATGCTGCGGAACATCGATTTCGAGATTTCAATGTAAATGCACATATTGCTGTCCCCTGATACCGAAAAAGTTGATTTTTTTAAAACGACCGTCAGTCCGTCAGTGTGTTCACCCGTCCCGGCAATGCATTGCCGGGTCCACAAGTATCTAATGAAATATGTAGCGCAAAAGCCTATCATCTAGATCTTAGAAAAATGTATAATCGTAGGTCGATATAGCCTGAGTTACAGAATAAGAATTTCTTGTCTAGGTGATTTAATTTGAAATTCTCTCTCGAAATATTAACACTGCCATCAATTCGTGGTCATTTATAATTATTCAAAAATTGTTTGCATTTCAATTTTATCTTTCAGGTTCTTTAATCTCGACGTGATTATACTAGCAGAGTGTGATTACCATAGCGTCTTTTCTCTGCGCTAATAATGAAAACATATTCAGTAACATAAAATCAAAAATTAAAAAATACCCCTCTGTAACCACATTATTAATTTCATTCACACACTTGAAACCACATTTGCAATCATTCACTCAAGCCTGTCATACCATGTATAGCAGTTTTTATATTCATCACTGATATTAGTAGATTTTTTTATTAGATTCCATGATCAATTGGAGAGCATAAGTAATTGATTTCCTACAAGATTAGCAAAAAACAACTTCACTTTTCTTTTTGTTTGTCCCCTTCTTACCCACGTAAGAGGTAATTAACTAGCTCGAATTTCTGCATTTTTCTGATACTTTTCAACAAACGTCTCAAATAATGGCTCAATTTTTTTTAGTCATTCGTATACGGATAGTGCTCACTTGCACTCTTTTATCATGACGAAAGTTCATTCTTCGGTGTATTTTTTCATTTTTTTCAAAAACAATTACAAATATATAATTTTGAAAATCCTCTCACACGATCATATGCACATTTCCCAGCAATTTTGAAACACTTTTATATTGTGAGTGTACAATACTTAAAGTTACTTCAAAATTTCAAATTTACAGTTGCGCTTAAAAGTCAGTTTTTCGTTGTTAACGGCTTCAAATGTTTTTAAAAAATTGCCATATAGGACGAGATTTAATAACAGCTTAATATCATTAAAATAATATTTCCACTCTACAATTAGGATACTGAAAAATTAAGAAAATGTCCAAAAAATGGACCATGGAATTGAAATGGCGATAGATGGCAGCAGGCAAGAATATGTGGCAAGTTCAAATGGCAAACCGAGACCAAAAAAAATAGAAAACTAACACGGAAATGTCTGTACCATTCTGTAACACCACCATTTCACTTCGTTCTGCCAATACAACGTATCTTCATCTTACATCCTTCTTGAACAAGTTCTAATTTCTGAAAATCATGTTAAGTACTATACTCTGCTCAAAAACGTACTAACGTTCCATAATTCTTCACTTCGAATACAAACTTTAATTCAATTACATTTTAAAAAAATTATAACTTCATAACTTTCATGACAACTTAACACCTGTTCATGACGATCATTCTCCGCTTTTCACATTAACATGACCACCTAATAATTATTTTTCCTTATCAAAATAAATCAAAAACGTTTTTCTTGTTCTTATTGCTGCGCCCTAAGTTCATTTGCCGTGTACTCTTTAAATTTATATTGATTCTCATTTATATCAAGGAATGGGCTATTTCTGTCAATTATTAATTTCATTTTACCCACTTATTCTCTCACATGCAAATCACGCAGCACGTAACTCATTTGTAAAACACTGGCTCATGGCTTAATATTAATTACACACGTAATTGCCTACATTCGTTTCTCTCTTTATTTTAACCATATCAGCCCATTATCTAACCCATTGTGTAGTACAATATTTTGTGATCTTTATCATCATGTCTGTAATAAAAACGAAATACTTTTATCAGTTTTTCGGCTGCATGGAGAAGATAATTAATGGCCTATCTCAGTAATATTTTACGAAAGCTTTAACATTATTGCTAAAAATGTAGATACACATTTGTTTCTTAAGACGTCTTGTACGTGATAGAACACAATACACAATTTAGGAGTACATCACAATTTTACAAGACACGCGTTCAGTAATCATTAAAATATCCAAATTATGTATGTCATTACGTGAAGAGGAAGAAATTCTTAAGTACGTAATGAATTCTCACTCAGATGCAGAATAACGCGGGTGTTATAAATAACAGGGTGGTTTTAGTAGATTTGAGGCTCGTATTTAGTAGATATGAGCTGGCTCTAGTGAGTTTGTCACTAAATACGTGTACAAAGTATACACTGGACACACAATTTTTCTCTGAGAACTGATAATTTTTGTACCCTTAAACTATTTGAAAACCTTATTTTCTTCATATTAAAAATTTTGGTGTATTGCTGATACTTTGTGTATACCGCAATGAATAGTTGAAAATACTATTTTCAAGACTTGAAGAACATTATTGTGAACATATTGCATTTAACAATTAATTACAAAAGTTTGAACATTTAAGAACCCCTCACGGAAAAGTTGATCAAAGATACATATTTTTAACAAATAACATTTGTTGTTTGCATAGTAGTTATTAAGATATTGTCATGTAGAGTTTGTAACTAGTGGCGCTAAACAGCACATATTTTCTCGCATTATTTTTAACTGCTCCTATGTATTACACTATCACATAAACCCGCAATAGTGGATTCAAGCTTCAATTATTTTACACCTCCAAGACACGAACTCAGCTCCTCCGAGTATACTCTCCATGCACCTTGCCTCTACGGTATCTAAAAGCAACGTAGTTCGGAATCGGTGTTGGAGGTTTGTAATGTTACTTTTTGCATTTTTGCAATTTTTGCAATGATCAGAACTAAGAAGAGTTCATGAAACTAGTATAAAATATTGCTATCAGAGGACAAACTTTAATCAAAAAAATTATATCAATTTCTGTCAAAGATTCGAAAATGATTTGAGGCTTCATGTGAAGCCCCCTCAAAAATCAAAATATCCGTTTGGACACCAAAGCCTTGAGTTTGTTCATATTGATCGGGGAATATCGGTTTTGGAGAATATCGGCTGAACGTTTTAGGCGCATGCGTTGACCACAAATGGGCAGACAGACCGATATACAAACAGACAGGCTGATAGTCGGGCAGATACACGCCCAGGTGGACGTTCTGCCGTCAATCGCTTTTTGCTATTAGAGATCCACAAAACAAGACTTCTCCTACCTCACGTGTTAGAGGAAGTATTTTGCTATGTATAACAACAGGACGTATTCACGTTTTCGTTGTCAAGGCCCGGCAAAAAGAATTATTCTGTAGAACAATTTTCCACCGCACGATTACAATATTTTCACTTTTACAAAGCGCGACGTGTAATTTAAGGTTATAATGCGGCATCTCACCAATAATTACTGGAGAACATTGAATATAACTTCAAGTAATTTATGATATTTCCATTTTTAAACAAGTGTTGCAACAATAAAACGATCGTTCTCGTATTATTTTCAAATTTACAATTCGTGAAAACTCAGAGGCTATATGAGCAGTTGTGTGTTTTTACGGTGGGTGGATTGCTGATCTGGCCAACACACCCTCCTCCTTTGTCCGGGCTGGGGACCAGCAAGGGCACCAGCTCGGCCTCTCGGTCCACCGAGCATCCGCCCCCGGCGGAGTTGGCATCTCGAACAAATTGAATACGAGTACTTTAGTGAAAGGTTTTCGAAGATTAAATTGAAGATTCACAATAAATATTGACATGTTCGTACCCCATATATCACGAAAACTAGGGAACAAAGAATGTTGTTTTACTTCAAAAACTCATCTACATAATACCACCACATCATGATATCCTAATGATACCCTAATAATGGGAGATCTTAATGCAAGAATTGGAAATCAACCATTAAACGGAGTAAAACACCGCTTTCGTGAATATATCTCTAATGACAACGGTGACATTTTGATAGATTTATGTGCACAGAATAATTAACGGATTAACAAAAGATTTTAAATATAAATATACATTTCGAAATGTACAAGAACAGCAATATATAACAAATTACGTGATAACTAATCGACGGTTTCACCATCAGAAAGTTTAGAAGTAAAAACTTTAAAGCCAGTTAATATAAGTGAAGTGGATGTGACGGTTAATGGAAGTGACTATTCACTGCTATTATGTAAAATAAGAATGAACCTCTCAATAAAAAGTAGACACACATTGAATGCAAGGATATGCTTGACATAAAATCTCTGGAAAATAAAAGTACAAAACATCTTTATATCTCTAGACTTAATAATCTAATCGATAATGCAACTATAAAATAGGAAGGAAAAGTGACAAATGTTTTAGGCCTCAATCGGTTTTTTGGAATCAATATACAACCGATTGACGGATGAAAAACATGAATTCTCGTTACATCACATGTAAGAAGATATTTTTTCTAAATTCATCATTTGGATTTAGCCACATTTGCGTCCTGTAATAATAATTTTTCTGCCAAAAATTCGTAGTTTTTCGTGCAGCATTACATAACATTTTCTATACCTCGGTGGCGAGGAAGTAAAAGGGGTTTATCTGAAAGGACCCCCAAAACTGGGGAATGCTGTTACAAGAACGTTCTAGAGAAAGTAATTCATTATTTATTGGAACAAAAATAAGGAAAATTCTTCGGCGTGTTCCTGGATCTACTATGTTTAAGGTAGATATATTTCTTAAACATGTAATGTGTTCTGCAACATTCGACCTCTTAATGATGTCATGTACATTTTTTTCATAAATTCTGCTTCTTTCATGTGTTTTAGCTTTTTAAAATAAAGACATTTAAAAAGGATATTTTCCCAAATGAGATTCCAATTTCTTTAAAATTTTGGTATGTATGTTGCTGAGTGCACTGAATCACATGTAAAAATCGCCATCGCAATTTATTTTTGTGTATTTTTGAAACGTTACACAAATTGAATAATTTTAAATATTACGAGAGTATTAAATACGTTACTGCGTTTAGCAGAAATGCTTGAAAAGATTTCTTCTGAAGATTCTCCAAAACTCAAAGCGAGTATGGGAAAATGAACTCATAATTACGCATTTTCAAAAACATTGAAATGAAATTATATTAGGAACGTCTCGAAAATTTGTGTTTGGGACCATGTTTTACTCTTCTATAACATTCTTAAAATCATATTTTAATTCTACTATTATGGGATCAAAAATTAAAGGAATTAGATGTTGAGATTTGTATACATCGTTTGATTATTTTTAAAATATGTTTTATCCGAAAATGTTTCGTTTTCTACTTACAAAATTTCCGGTTTTACACATTTTTAACAGTGAATTCTTATTTTTGATTACCACTACAAATTATGCGAAAAATGTGTGCTGTTGTAACATCATTAGTTAAATACCTAAATTCATTAAAATTCTGAGTTAATTAGTTTGAATCTTTGCAACAGGGCTCGTGGTAATTATCAGAAGCCAAGCATGTCGGATCACAAGCGAAACCCAAGAATTCGAACACAAAGCTCTCACCGCCAACACGGTGAGAAGCCTTTCCTCTGCCGATATTACTGACACTGTCGCGAAATGCCTAAAATGACCAAAACCTACGTATAGAGTTTAGAAGCTGACAAGTGGCGCACCGTGAGACCGTGAAACAAGCCAGCGAGAATGACCGATAATACTCGTACAATGCATTTTGCTCGGATCTACTGTCCTGATTGCACATGTTTCAGATTTTCCCCCTCGAGCTTTATTTACGATGTGTATGACCTCGTGGGTGAGAAATTATTCCAAAAGACGTAAGGGTCAGAACATAAGAACAATACACCCCCACAAGTAAATATTTCTGAAATTTTAATCAATTTATTCAAAACAATGCTCCCAACAAGAGCTATATATTGATCGCAGAGTACCCAAAGAGGTATTCCCTTTAGGAATATTATTACATATATTTTACTTCAAAATAATTATTTTTATTTCTTGCATGCCAGTTACGTAGCTATGTAAGGCTGCAACAAAAAACAGTGAAGAAACATTCATATTGTATGTTCTTAATACTGAATTTATATAATAATTTCATGTTACGTTCTCATTACGATTAATGCGAGAAATTATGTGCAGTTGGATCTTTAATTATTTCAAAACTCTTTTCTAAAAGAGTCCAAACTGACATTTCCTGTCTCTAATATACTTTCTGTATCATTTTCTGCGTGTCTTGTGGGAAGTCATTGTTTGTCACCTCAACTTGCCTTTGAACACTTCCGTCCGTCTTGCGCATTTCCGTTTCTCGTAGGCGCCACTGTGAACTTTCGGGAAAAGACCTCCGGGAAAAAGCGGGGCTGCGAACTTCAGCGCAAATTCGCTAAAACAAAACGACTTCCGCCCTCCTCCGCTCTGCCGAGACAAATTGCGACAATTTCCATTCGTTTCGCCACGCGTAAAAATGCCCCGAGGCCGGCTTCTGGTCCCACGAGCATCAAATTCCGCTACCTTTCTCACAACTCTAAACCTCCCCCCGCTCTTTCTCACTCTCTCTCTCACTCTGCCTCTGCCAACCACCCGATTTTTGTCTCTTTTCCTCCGTCTCCCTCCTCTTTCATGGTGCTTTTCCTTTTCTCTCCTCTTCCTCCTCATGTCCCTTTTTTTCCTTCCCTTCCGCAGCTTTCCCCCTCTCCCTCCTCTTCCTCTCTCTCTTCCGTCTCTCTCGCCCGCATCCTCATCTCTTCTCATCATCCTTCACCTCACTCCCCTCCTAATCCTCTCTTTTTCTTTTCCTCGTCCTTCCTCTCTCCTCTTGCTACAGCTCTCTCCTCCTCACTATCTCTGCTCCTCTTCCTACATCTCTCTTCGTCTCTTCTGCACTTTCTTCTTCTCTTCCTCCTCCCTTTTTTCTCTTCCTCCGCTTTTCATATCTTTCTCTCCCTCTTTTCCTCTTCTTTTTCTCACCCTTCTGCTACCCTTTCTTGCACTCTCTTCTCCACATCCTCCAACTCAATTTACATTTTATTTCCATCTATCTTCCCCCCTTTCCAATATCTCTCACATATTCTTACTCCATATCTCCGTCCATCTCTCATCTATACTTACTTTCACTCTCCCATCTTCTCACTTTTCTCTCGTCTTCCTACCAAAAAACAATTGTGTATTCCTGGATTCAAAATCTAACGTACTGATTTAGTTCTAAACGCTAAATCATTAATTAAAGATTTTGTAACACTATGGTTAACTGATACATTCAAGTTGTTAACAAACAAAATAAATTAAATATGCTCACACAGTAGTAGTTTTTGTAATACCTTGTAGGTGGGTTGCGCGCAACCGACACAAATCATTTATGTATTGTATTTGTTCAATACATGCAATTCTGATCATAATCCGTCCCGACTATGAGCTCTGATCGAGCTGTTTGTTGGCGTTGCAGTTAAAATTAATTAGGTTTACATTAATTAGGTTAATGTAGGTTAACTTTGGGTTAATATTCAATAGGTAAATTATATTTTGAATCATTTCGAGTTGTGCTGATTTACGTTTGTTGATATTTAAATGAATGGAAAAACAGTAATTTTACTCGTACTTATTTACAAGTTTCGAAAATTTCTTTATCAGAACGTAGGCAAATTCTCCGAAAAATGTATTTGTAGAAATTTATATAACAAAACATATGGACATAAAAATAAATAAAGATTTTTAAGAAAACACTTCGAGACCCTGAGAAAAGCAGAACAGACCATAGTCTACTAACAATGTACTGTCAAACAAAGTGAAAGAAAATTAATTTTTTTATTAAAATTTGAACCAATTACATAAAAAATATTAAAATCCGTTGTTGATATAAACACGAAGGCCGTTTTCGGCCTTCTTTCACTCCTTTTTTAAAAGTATGAATAAATATTATTTAATGGTATTTTCATCAATGGATTTTAGACCACGTTCATTCGCAACAATTTTATGATCATCAAATATTACTTATTTGACTGAAACTGTGTGCCACATTAGACGGAAAATGTTTAATTTTATGTTTAAATCATCGGTGCACGTCCTATTTTCCTTAAAATCCATGATTTTTTTAAATTGCAAAGATTACATATTTTTCGCTGTCTTCCTGCAATTAACATATTGAAAGTAAAGCTTTTTTCTTAATGAAATCACTTCTTTAAAGCAGATTTGAATGTACAAGTTTTCGAAAGTTTGAGAAGTTTTCACCTAATTTTGCGTGAAATATAAGCAGTTCAACTTTTTTTTTTACTTTTCTCAAAAACCGCACAAGGTTTTCTTATTAAATTTTGTCCTTGAATAGTGTGGAGGTCTCTTACGAAAATGGAGTAGAACTAATTTCGGTTTTGTTATTTTTCGAACATTAGAAATTTAATTATGTAATCTTCAGAAACTAATTGCACAATATGTCCGACTTTGTGCAAACCAACCTGAAATCTGTTTGCAACTCTGTATTCAGTGATTTATTGATGACCGACTCCTATGTTCTTTATATTTATTACTTACGGAGGCTGACGTCCAATCCACTTCGGAGTAGGTGCTTCTCAAAATTTACTCTTTTTTAAGAACACGTAATGTTGATCTGCGGAGTCTCTATTAATAAATATCAGCATGTATTTATCCATGTTTTTTTAGCCGTCAATCGGTTTTTGTTGATTCCGAAAAAGCTATAGACGGCTAAAAAATCTGTTCGTATGTGGACAAAAAGCTAGCGCCTAAACCGTTGAGAGGATTTTCTCCCAAATTGATATTCTCCAATCGTTCCTGCTGATGTCGCGGGCATTAGAATTTGATACCAATTTTTTTCATTTTGGGAAGTACCCTAGGACATTTTCAAAATTAAAAAAAATGGCTCTAAATATTTTGATGAAGTTTCGTTCTTGACTAGTACAAAGAATGTTTAAGATAATTGTATAGGCCTCATTTTCCTTGACATCCCCTATTTTTCGAAAATTGGAAAAGAAAACTTTAAAATTGAAATAAAGATATTTGTTTCAGACAAAGTCTGTTGTACAAAATTAGCTATTTAAAAAAGTCATGTATATTTTTTTCCAAAAACGACTAGTGTTTGCATTATTTGCTATGGAAATGAACGATTATTCTCAAATTAAACGCCCAAAAACGTTCTTTAAATTTTCTTGACTTATGTATTAAAAGGCGATAAAGTATTGGGCTAAGAATATTTTCGGGTATTGGACGGTTTTTTGAAAAGTAACAAAATTGAAGATAGAGATTTTACCGCAGTCACGGTCTACACGTAAGCTTCAGCGGCTCGAATCCATAAATTCTCGGCTATTTACTGCCCTGCCCTGAGGAAGCCTGCGTCATGTCAGGCGAAACGTCGGCCTCCCAGCCAACGACGCGGCGTCTCCCGAGTAGAAGAGTATTCTGTCACGGTCTGTTGTACAAAATTAACTTTTTAAGAATGGCATGATCAATTGTTTGAAAAAACGACTAGTTATTGGGTATTTTGTTTGACAAAATATTTTTTTTAAGAAGATCATTAATTTTTTTGTAAAAGTTATGGTTTTCGCGTAATTTCTGTTTCAAATTAATGATTATGGAAGTCTCAGGGTAACATTGTAATATTGCGAGAAAATATGTGGTGATGTGCACCACATGTTTCTTAGTGAAATGTGTTCATTAACAAGAGATTTTTAAATAAGATCGTGTTCAACTGTTCACAAAACAGAGCATCAAATTTTGTCAATCATTGGCAGATTTTACTTTCCCTTATACATACGTATATACGGAATACTATGTAACGCTGCGCGAAGAAATGGCGTATTTTCGGCTGAACAACAATCATTGCCGCGGCCGAAAAGTAGATAAATCCAGTGGTTAATTTAAGACAAAATATCTTCTAACCCATGGTGTAGCCAGAATTCCTATTTTGTGGGTCCTTATTACCGAAAAAGCAATTGACGGGTCCGTCCTTCCGTTCATCCGTCCGTCTGTCGGTCCATCCGTCAGTCTGTAAACACCACTAGTGCCTATATCATTGATACTTTTTTTTTTCAAAATGAACCCGGTCAATTTGGTTCTACTCAGGGTGCTGAGATTTTAAAAACCTTTCTTCAATTTTATCAAAAAGGCTCTAATTTTTTTTACATTTCTTATAAGAATAAAACAAAATACACTTATAAAAATGGGATGGGTCATATTTTGAAGGTTAACTCTAAATTTTCGAAAATTGCAAAATTTTAAATTTTTAGCGGCAATTTCAACAATCTTTAATTTTGTTGTTGAAGGAATACACCGCAATAAGTAAAAAGTTTCCTTCAAATAAAAGTTGTAACGTTGTAATAAATTGCTAAAACATTTTCTCATATACATCCCAAAATTTTTTTCTTGAAACTTTTTAAACGAATAATACTAATTGCACTCTTTTCTGACATGAAATTGATTTTTTTTTAATTACACAAATGTAATTTTTTGGAAGATCTGTCACGGTGTTAATAAGCACATTTCCACAAATTTGTAAACATTATTGTATTTGTTAAGGCATTTCAAATGACCCAAAGTAAAGTTTTTCGAAGCCTCAAAAATTTTCTGTGAATAAGAGCTCCAAATTTTGAATTTACAGTAGCGTTTAAACGCCAATTTCTTAAAAACGGATAAAAAATATTCAGAGAAAATTGCCATTTAGGACAGTTCTTTAATATTCTATCAATAATATTTTTGTTCTACTTTTTGGAAACCGGAATATTAAGAAAATTTCAAAAAATGTAGCTTAGGCGGCGATAGATGGCATCTGGCAGGATCATGAGGCAGATTGGAAGAGTGCACTGAGACCAAAAGAAGTAGAAAACTAATCTGAAGCATTCCGTGGCGCTACTAATTATTTACTTAAAACCACTTTTTCTTAAAAACCGCAAACAACGGTGTTTGATTAAATGAGGAATTTAGGTAGCATAAAGAACGCTTATGAGAGAGATGAAGGTCTCATGTTCATTAACATGAGTGATTTTGCGAAAATTAAAAATAACGCGGCTTCCTACTACTACTACATTTGTGAAAATACCTCTTTTTCCTTGTGAAATGTGATTACGAAAAAAACATATTTTTTAATTAGGTCAGGTTCAATTTTTTGAAAATATGACTATTTTTGTGAAAATTGGTGACAGAACGACTGCAATTTTACTGCACTTCGTGAACGAATCCACACAGTTGGATGCTACGGATTCAGAATTTCTACATTATTTAATATTGGGCTTTTCGTTTCTTACATTCGAACATTTGTTATACATTGATCATTTAGAAGATATTTGAAACCTATTTCAAAAATTTCTATATTTCCGAGAATATCAGATTGGATTGTTACAATGACTCGGCAACAATGATTCGGGAGCTCATTTTTGTGTATAACGTATTATTTTTGGATGATTTACCTGCATGAGTAGCAGTTATATTTGTCAAATTTGTGTTGATATTTGGTTGATAAAATTTAGTTACGCATCAAATGTTGTACCATTTGTAATGAGAAGGAGTTGGGCAGTATTTAAATTCTTTTATTTGACATATTCGTCCACGACAGTTGAATGGGTGTTTTCCATTGAAGGTTTTAAGCATTCGCCAACTAGGAGTTTATTGCTTGATGATTTGTTTGAAAAATGAGTCGATTTAAAAAAAAGTTCGTTTCGTCGTGTTGGACATATTTTTGATATAATTTGATCAAGTCATTGTTACCCCGAAGGCAGACGTTAGTGCGTTTTTAGAGGATCCGCGTGGAAACATACAAGTCAGGAACACGTAGCGCGTCCACGTAGTGCGCGTCATTCAGAACGAGCGACAAGTTCTTGGCAAGAGATCTTTCACTCCTCTCGGTGAACTAACTGAATTTTGATGGCTGCAATAAAAATATAAATTAACTTGGATAAAAATTAGAATGTAGAAAATGTGTTGAATTTCTGCAACTTTCAAAAGGTGAGGGTTTTCAACAATAATGAGATCAGCTTTATTCGCATAATTGTCCTTCATACTATCGAATAACAAAGTTTAATAAAAATCGTCAGTGCTATTTTCTCATTTTTAAAATGTCCCAGGGGCTTAATGTGAAATAATAGGAATAGCTAAAATTTCAAAAGATTAGACATCCATTCAGTGTTCGTAATATATTAAACAAATCGTGACTTTAAAGCAGATGTTCTATCTGCACCGTACTAAATTTTGTAGGAGAGCATTTGAAAGTTTTAGCCCTCTCTGAAACAAAATCTATGTTATTAAATGTATTCAAACTTTAACAGTGTACTTGACATCCAACCAAAAAATTGTAGAGTGATAATTATTCCAAAAGCACGGTAACTTTCGTAGAAAGTAAGACCCTATTTGTACACATAGAAGCTTTATGTGTAAACAAGATGCATTTTCAAAATGCTATCTTTGAGCTATCTTTGATTGTTGAAAAATTTGACTGGTATATTATTTAATTAATTGCATTTACCCATGTAATATCATTTATAAAAATATTAATACATTTAAAGAAATCTACTGACATTTTAGGGACAAATCTTATTTTAGTGCTCAATATTATTGACATTTTTATTTCATGTCACTTCTTAGAATTAGCGAACTAGAAGTGGAAATGTATTATATTTATAATTACTGAACTACTTTTATTTTTGAAATGATATTTTACACACATTAATATAAAATGTTTCTTAGCTATAATGTTATTATTTTTGTTTTTAACAATTATTTGAAGTAGTTTTTATCCAGAGTTGGAATCCATTTCAATATGTAGGTTAAATCGGCTACCTTTTACTTCCTTAAAATTTTATATTTTTACAAATTGACATCTTTCGTTTATACAACAATCCTTGTAGAGGTCTTACATGAAGATAAATAACCCTTCGAGAGACCTGTCAGTTTAATGAAGGCCTTGAGTCGCACTGGGACTAGTAGCCCCTTGCTGTACCTGTGGCTGTTAGAACATTCTGAGGATCTGTTGGGGAAAATTTGTGTATTTTTTCGGAGAATATATTAAAAGGGAATTTAATAAGACAGGAACTTCAGTATATATTGCATATTTTAGGGATGATTTAATTAACTAAATGAGAAAACGCAAGCCTAAACAAGAAATCATAATAATTTTCCTGCCTTATTCATTATCAATAGTAGCGTTGTTTATATTAAGGCATTTATATATAATTTTTGCACGTTTGCATAAATTCAAGACCATATAACAGTTTTTGCAAACATCTTTTCTGCCATTTTTTTGTAAAGAGAGTAATTTTGTTTTGTACTTTCTGCGTTGGAAGGAATGTTACTCCTTTCAACGTTTAACGAATTTCTCCTGGGAGACAAGTAATATTAGATTTTTGCAACTGCTGGTGTAACATGTTTTGAGTCAAATTCTTCGTGTACGTACTCCCGTCGATACGAAAGAATTTGCGAGCTGTTTCATAAATAAATTACTCTGTCATTTGTAACAGCAATAATTTGAAAATGGGAAATCACAATCGGCAGTATGTTAATCGTGTTAGTATACCTGTGGAAAAATAAGTGTCCTCCAAAAATGTTATGATATTGTTCTTAATTCTCTTTGCTTACATAATGATGCACATATAAACTCACAGAATTGTCTTCGAAATATTCATTTCAACCGTCGTATTATAAAATAAGTTCTCGTATCTTACCAGCATTATCTGCCATTTACAGTTCAAAACGTTTACTTGTTAACAGTTTAGTAAGAGAAATACTATATTATTCTAACGCATTCAAACACCCGAATGCTCCGTGAAGCACACGGAGCTAAGTCTTTCTGACAATTACATGTGTCGGCAAGGAAAGAGGATCTATGTAATCTATAGCCCACCAACTTATCTGTTGGTTACCTTACCTCCGGATGCAAAACCGTTCAACACAAGATGTCAACAGACTGCGAAAACTGCGAGGTTGTCACAACACAGCGAGGTTCTAAGTTCTTAAAACGGATTGGAGCTACTAGATCCATACGCATCTAACGAAAAAACTAACAACACATTTATTAACTGAATAGAATTACAACTCGTATTAATCTGGGTTCTAAATAGGATTTATAGGCAAACAACTTTATAACATTATGTCAAGTGTGAAGCGGAGTTCAAGTAGTTGATGTCGCGTAAGGAACAATTTCGTTAAGTTAATGAAACATTCATTCAGACATTGAAAAGAATTCCCAAATAAAATTACTTAAGGCGAGAAAGTATGTGCTATTTTAGCACCACTCGTTTTTTGTATATCAGGGCCTCACAATACCAAAAAGTTGGTTTTGTCTTCTCATTACAGTACATTAATGTTATGAATGTTGCCTTCACATACTGAATTTAATTCAAGTTTTCTTTCTCTTCTAGAATAAGAAGAATGAATAGAGCATGTTTGAAATGTACAATAAAAATCTAATCAAGAATATACATTGTAAGTGAACTGTTGTGCAAAGATCATACTACACCCCAATAATTCAATTAGGTTTTTAATTTTATACTTGTCTTTATTTTCAGTAGTAGTTCCTTTGTTAGTATCCCTCTAGTTTTATATTAACACATTTTTTCGCTTTCGTTATTCTTTTATATTTCATACTCTCATTATTTTTTTTAAATTGTGAGTTCTTTCTTCCATAACATTGACCTCTTACCATTACATCTTCCATGCACTCGTTAAAAAAATTAATGCCTATTTAAAACCCGAAGCAGTCATGTGCTTCTTTTAATCGTATCTCACTTCCATAATGTCACGTTGTATTTCAACAACTCATCAACCGCCACTCTGCAGTTCTTGCATGCAGCAGTGTAATGTATGGTTGAAGAGCGAATGACAGACAGAAGACATTTGTTTTCACGCTATTTTCAACGCCGCCATGTAGTGAGTACTATCTCAAAAACGCATTACGGAACATGTAATAACGTGCTGTGAACAGCAGTGAAAAATCGGGGGAGTATTTACATCGCTTTTTGTAACTGCGTAGCTGCAACGCAGATGTGTGTTGAAAGCTCATTCTCACGAAGCGCGAGTGTTGTATTGGAGCCTGCTGCTAGACATGAGCAACCGGCGCAACTGTTTTCAAGATTAGATCAATGGTCACACAAATTTTCAAAAGCTTTGTAAGGAAGGTTATCCAAGAATTCTTGTAGTAAGTGAACATTTGTTATTCTGTAAGTCTTGCAGTGTTTCTTCACATTTATTCATTTTGAAAAATTAATTAAATAGTTAAACTGTTTGATGACATTCATGTAACCATGTTTTAAAATACATTGTTTTAGGAAAATGCAATAAAGGAATTCGTACAACACGAGAGAAGTATAATTCTGAAAAATACAAGGGAAAACAGTGATTTAGAAAAGGAATGACTCATTAAATAAAAGTTATTAAAAATGAAAGGACGAGCAAAAGTCAGATTCAAAATTGAAAAAAATAAATAATTCACATAAAAAACTAAGTTGAAAGAACAGAAAGAAAATGGATATAAAAGAAAATGGGGTACTCATAATAGACGTAAAAAGTACTTTTTTTTCGAATATAGGTTTTTGCATAATACATTCGGAAATATTTGGTATGTGTGATGATATGACTCCAATTAAACATGGTTAATAACTGCTAATTACCTACAGTTATCATTGTGAGCAGGTTGTGAGAAAATTGTAGGGAAGTTATCGCAAATAAAAAAAATAAATTTAAATGTTTGAAAATGAAAATAGTTTTGGAAAAAAATCTTTGTTTTTATAGGCTTCTCTCGATATTTGTTGTCTATTTAAAAACTAGAGGTGCTACAATAGCATATACTTTTTAGCAACATTTGTAACTTCGACGCAATAATATACTACTGCATAAACCTCTAAAAGGGTTTCAAACCATTTTTTTTCTGCAGGTTGAAATCGAGAGTCTATCGCGTAGAAGAAAAATCCTCGAACTCGTGATGTAGCCAGAATCCATGTTTTATGATACCAAATATTAGGTTGATGGCAAAACGTCAGCCTGTCTATTCGCCCGTCTTTGCGCAACGCTGGCGGATAAACTTCAGCCGATTTCTTTAAAATTTATATTCTAAAGTGATTTAGCTGCTGTCGAGGTTCCTTAAATTTGAAACCGATATTTTAATTTTGGAGGGTACATTACATGAAGTTCCTGTAACATTTTCAAAATTTAAAAAATGCGCCATCAATTTCGATTAAATTCTTTGGTGAATAGTATAAAAGACTTTCAAGAAAGTGGTTACGTATGTTAAAAACTCTAATTTTTCAAAAATTGTAAAATTCCAAAATTTTTAAATTCCAATTTAAAATAAGAGCAAATACAGTTTTTTCTAAAATTATAGATTTTTGCGTAATTTTGCGAGAAATATAGCCAATACTTAATTTTTGTGTAACCATTTTTTCTCAATAATGACTCCACCGTTTTTGATCAAATTTTATTGGTGGATATTCTAAAGAACGTTCAAGGGAATGATGTAGGTGTCATTTGATGGATAAACCTGAGTTTTTGAAAACTGAAAAAAAAAATGTTTTTGACGTCTTCATACAACTGCAATTATACAGATGCAATTTGTGAAATGTTATTATTTAAAACGGATCTTTCAATAAAGTCAAGTTTAATATTTTAAAACATGAGTATTTCTTGCGAAATTTCGTGTCAAACTGAGGGTATATATATTTTCTTTAAACCCTGTTTTCTTAAAAACTGCACAACGTGTTTTGATTAAATACAAGTTAGATAGCATAAAGGACGCTTCAAAGAATGGTGCAGGTCGCATGTTCATTAAAATGCGTTAACTAGCGAAAATTAAAAACTTAGTCGTTTTCCTATATTTACAATAATAGTGAAGATAAATTGTTACTTCCCCTTATACGCACTTATATATGGAGTAATTCACGTAGTATAGGACAAGTAATGAAATGATGCGGAAAATCAGTTTCGAAATTTCGACGGAAACACACGTTTTGGGGTTCCCTGACACCGAAAAAGTGTTTTTTTAAACATCCGTCTGCCCGTCCCTCCGTCTGTCTGTCCGTCCGTCTGTGAACACTACTAGAGTCGTAGGAATATTACTAAATTGAAGAAACACCTGCCCATCTGACTCGATTCGAAACTTTCAGATTTTTAAAAACATCCTTCAATCTTCAGAGGTTAAGCACTCCGAACATTTTCAAAGTTTTCTCAAAAACGACTTCGTATTTTCCTTTAAATTTCTTGTAAGAATAGAGCAACATACACTTATGTACGTGGCATAAATCCGATTTTCACAATTAAATCTGAATTTTCGAATATTTCAAAAGTTTGAATTTTGTGCCTTCCTACGACTATAACATTAAAGAATATTTTACTTTCCTATAACTTCAAAACTAAGGAGATTTTTTCTTCAAATAAAATTTGTTCTCCGTAATAAGGTCCTTTCATTAATGTCACGTACATTTTTGTGAAAATTACAGTAGTTTTCGTGCAATTTTAAATAATTACAAAAACAATATTTTATGAAAAGAAGCTCCACATTTTTCTTTATACATTTGGTAGGGACAGTACTAAATGTACTCCATAAGATGGCATAAACGCCATACTGCTCTATTCTTTTTTTTCAAATTACAAAATATAATTTTGAACTCATTTTCACGGCCAATGTAGTTGAGTTTTCGAGAAACTTTATATGACATTATTTAAAACACATGTACTCATAAATACAATAATGTGAACAAATTGCCATTAATGTAAATATTAACGTCGTGAGAAACAAGTCAAAAAATTGTATTTTTCTTAACGCAACTAGAGCCAGATGAACATGTGATTCATCAATTTGGAAAAACTCTTACGCATTGCTTAGACCGACGGACAGTCTGACGGACGGACGTTTTAAAAAAAACCATTTTTCGAATCAGGGAACCCCAAAACGAGTATTTCCGTTCAAATCTTGAAATCGATCTTCCGCAGCATTACGAACGTTCATTATACTACGAATATTACTCAGTATACACGTACGTATACGATAAAGTAACTGAATTGATGAGGGAAAAAACCGTACAACAAATTTGACAGTTTTTAATTGGGATAGCCAAAATCGCTTTTAATCATGGCCTTTCCTTGTGAAATGAAGAGGATCCTAACACACACATTGTGTTCGTATTTACGAGGCGAGAAGTTATTGCAATGAGTGGAAGAACGATATAACTGGACGAGCTCCTGCTGGCTTCAGTATGGCTCCTGCTCTTTTCCGAATGAACCCATACTGCTCCTCGTTTTACTCCACCTTTGCTCTGTCACTTTCGGCACTTTGTTAGCCCCTTTCATACTGCTCCCACCTTATTTTCAGCCTGTCTACAGCCACCTGCTAGCATTCTCTCTGTCTATTAATACCTTCTCCTTCTTAACTTACAGTTCGCTCTCGCGTTTCTCCTTCACTTTTCCCACGTTGCCTCTGCCTCGCTTCTTCACGTTTCCCTCGTTGTGCCGGCGTTGCTCCCGCTTAACATTCCTCCCCCTGCTCTCAGCCTTCTCCTGAATCCCACCCTGACCGCGGCCGAGGACGCGGGTCGATGGGTCGATGCTACGCCGCCTCGGAGCCCGGTGCCACTGACGATCTGCACGTAGATATCAGAGTTTGCCAGAAAAGGTATCATTTTCCATCCGCTTGCTCACTGACCTTTCAGGGTGATCAAATGGGTTAATTATTATTTTTGATTAGTTGAGCAATTAGTAATTTCAAGCGCGTGAGCTGCTAAGGTCATTAGTTCCGTAAGTGTAGTGCATGTGTTTCTTCGCGGGAGGTTGCGGTAATCTGCCCCCGCAGTATGGCAAGATCCCGCGCCATCCAACGTCGATTTGAGGGATTTTCCTTAAACAGGTATCTTATATCAGAGCGGGGCACCTCCCGAGCCGGGAAAAACTCTAGGATTCCAACCGGTCTCCTGGCATGTATGGTAGTGTAGTGCATGTTAGTGAGAGTTTTAGAGGTGATGCTATGACTAGGAAGAGAAATAAAAAATCGCGCGCGGACCCTGGCCCACATTTTGCAATATTTCTCTGGGTTTGCGCTGTATACATCAGAGAAACT
This sequence comes from Gryllus bimaculatus, assembly GCA_017312745.1. Lineage (NCBI taxonomy): Eukaryota > Metazoa > Arthropoda > Insecta > Orthoptera > Gryllidae > Gryllus > Gryllus bimaculatus. The sequence goes on from BOPP01000016.1 coordinate 12,365,460, forward strand.
GGAGATACCGTCAGTGGGTCGCGTAAATTCTCTTACAGACAGACACCGAATTCGACGCGTCTCTCCAGCGGGTGTGGAAAATCCTCCACCGCTAGGACCTCGAGACGAGCGCCGGCCGCACCTCTGGGCGCGAGGTCGCATCATAGGTGTGACGGCGTCGCGCAGGGGGAAGCAAGAGAGAAGGTGGGTATAAAATGGCCGGTTGGGGGGGGGGAGCGGTCAGCTCATTGAGGCTTGCAAGGGTGCGCCAAGAAAGCGCGGATGCAGTGAAGCCGTGGGCAGCGTGAAGGGCGACGGAAGGAGCGTGGAGGGCGATGGCGAGGGGAAGGATGGAGCGGGTGGGGCGTGGGGAGAAGAGCGGGAGGGTGGTGTGCGAGGAGTAGGGCCGGGGCGGGTCGCGGCGCAGGTGCGCATCGGAGCGCGAGGCGACTGATGCAGTGAAGCGTGGGCAGCGTGAAGGGGCGGGGAGGGCTGTGGGTAAGGGCGATGGCGAGGGTGGAAGGATGGAGCGGGTGGGGGCGTGGGGAGAAGAGGCGGAGGGGCTGGTGTTGCGAGGAGAGGCCGGGGCGGCGTCGCGGCGCAGGTGCGCTCGGAGCGCGAGGCGACTGATGCAGTGAGCCGTGGGCAGCGAAGAAGGGTGACGGGGAGGGCTGTGGTAAGGGCGATGGCGAGGGCGGAAGGATGGAGCGGGTGGGGCGTGGGGAGAAGAGGCGGAGGGGCTGGTGTGCGAGGAGTAGGCCGGGCGCGTCGCGGCGCAGGTGCGCTCGGAGCGCGAGGCGACTGATGCAGTGAAGCCGTGGGCAGCGTGAAGGTGACGGGGAGGGCTGTGGGTAAGGCGATGGCGAGGGGGAAGGATGGAGCGGGTGGGCGGGGGGAGAAGAAGTGGAGAGGCTGGTGTGCGAGGAGTAAGGGCGTGGCGGCGTCGCGGGCAGTGCGCTCGGAGCGCGAGGCGACTGATGGCGGCGGCGCACGAGCCCTTCGCGTGCCAGGCGGGCGCTGGGCGCTCTCTCGTGCGGTTGACCACTTAGCAGGCGAGCGGAGCCTCGTGGCGGACAGACGTGGAGGTTTCGCAGTGGATTTTCTTGATTCGTTTCTTAACATTACTACACACAAGTACCGTCATTTCTCAACAGAGTAACTACATAGTAATCTTCTCCTCTTTAAGATTTACCTGGATTTTCCAAATTACTTCAAATTTTACCCTCAATTTCTAGGTTCATTTCACAAGTTGTTCTACATTTATTGTATATTATTTGCCATTAAGAGAATTTATTAGCATCTATAAAAATACCAGTCCTAATATTGTTTTTTTTTTTGTTGTTTTTCTATGTACCTACTTACAGAAGCTCTTTTATACAAAAATATTGGTTGGCGTCAAACCAGTTACCTTTTATGGTCAACGCTTGCGGCTTAACTATTTAGAAGATGTTCTCCAAAATTTGTATATTTTCATATCTGGCTGTATTAACTCGAGGTCCTGTAATTATAAAAGGAATTATTTGACATTTTGAAACTACTATACATGAACTCTAATAATTTTATTGACTTTTTTCTCCTGATAGAGCAAAGAACCCTTAACATTATTAAGTGTCATTTTTTTGAACTTGAAAATTTATTTGGCATATTCCTAAATTTACAATATTTTCGAGTATATATCATCATAAATTATGCTTTGTAATGGCATGTAAATATCGACAAGAACATTCTTTTGAGCACACATAGTTTTGACGTAACTTTGCCTGAAATGTACGCAATGTTTAAACAATTATTCTCTAAAAAATGTTTTCCAATTTTTCTTATTTAGTAATTTCTTATAAATTATTATTTTATTCCTATAGAGCATTAGACAAATAAAAAATCACGCAAGTCCCTATTTTGACACACATTGTATTTTCGAAAATTGCAAAAAATAAACTTTACAAAACTGCAACATTAATGATAAATATATGTACTTTCTCGCACTCACGAAGTATGGTAGGAGGGAAGAGAAAATTATGTAATTGTGCGCCGGAAAACGGAGAATTTTTTCCATAATGAAATCTGTGCTTTAAAATTAGATATTCTAATAGTGCAAATGAAAATGTTTGAATGTTTGAAAAGAGCGAAAGCAAATGTTAAACTTTTAAGCGTCAGTAGAATGAGTTTATCGAAGTCTGGTGGTGCAGGAGGAAGGGCGTTCTACCGCTAAAGACCTGTGTTCGAGCCATTGACGTGAAGAAGTAAAAGCGGTGCTGAAAAAAGCCACACAAATTGTGTCGAACTAGTAGCTTGTGCACTGTTATAAAATCACAAATAAAGCAATTTTGGTAAGTACTGCTCTAAATATTTTTTTAAAATCTTCTTTCCCGGATTCTGTAATAATATACTCGTAGTATTGTTCAATAGAATTAATAGTGCAACTGCTCTTTTCTTCAAGAACGTTAAAATGTGCTGTTCCATAATGCAATACGCAAATAGAAAGTATGTAAAGGTGGTTTGCGTCTGCTTGGGAGCCTTGCTATCGCAAGACGACAAATTCGTCGCCAACAGTGGCGCTCTTACTATGAGCAATCAGTGAGAAGGCGTAATATTAGAATAAGCGGAATACCACAAATATATTTTTTGGTAAAAAGTCGAAACTCTTTCATTGTCTTTGTATATTGCCCGAGTTGATCGACGTCTAACGTCTAAAACCATAGACACTTCTCACATGGAAAGAGGCTGTTTATTTTTAGTACAGTTTTTGCGAACATTGAATATTTGTAACATACACGTACATTATTTGTATTTTCCCCGACTTTCTGGATGTCTAAAGAAAACAAACATTTTTTAAAGGCCAGAGGCTGCATATTTGTTTCAATTTATTTCGCTTTGGACGTAGTATTGTAGATGTTTTTGTATTTCTCCCGTGCTCCTGGAAAGGAAAGGAAATCATAGTCGCATCACACATGGCCTTAGGCTGCATAATTTTCTTGACATGTATGCACGCTTAGAAAATTTGGTATACAGACCCTAACGACGAGAAAGAAGTGTAACGGGTTGGAAATATTTTTGAAGCGTGTACGTTACCAATAATTCGAGGATGATCTAGAGTGAGCTGTTGTAGCTCCGTTTGTTTAAAGATATTGTACATTTTATGGATGTTTCATAGTAATTCGATTGCATTCTACCATCACATTATGCTGCCGTCTACGCATTTCTTTCAAGTGTTGGAAAACAATTTTCTAATTAAAATGACTTATAAACAAAGTTTCATATCATTTACTTAGAAAGGGTACCGAACCTCCTGGCAACACGTTCTTACAACCGTTGTGGCGGGGAGTCAACAATAACTTACTCCCTCGCACTTCTGAATGAGGCAGTGAACCTCAACAAAACCTGCAGGCAAGCAGAGATTTTGTAGGGAACAGCTGTCGGGTAACTGAAGGCGTTTAATCACGAAGAATCGTTTATTTGAAAATATTGGGAAGGGGACATAGTCATTTCTTTGATTTGTTTTTGACTTAAAAATTAAATTAAAAACTCGTTTTAAGACATTGTTAAGGAAGCGTTAAGTATAACAGAAACCGTTCCACTCTTTTTCTATCCTTTAGATGGAAAAGGGCAAGAAAAAAGTAATTTGAATTACATTCTATGTTTAACTTTTTAATTTGAGCACAGTTTACACAGATACACATATTTATATACTTCAAGCTTTCACGGGTTCTGATTCTTTGTCCTATCATAGTTCTTTGTTTCAATACATTAGTGTTAAAATTCTCCAACAATGTTTTTTATCCTGTTACAGACTACTAACCTTAAACACCCGAACCTTTAACAAGCCGATTTAACTCTTTTCACTTATCGTCCTATCTTAACACATAAAGTAATACCACTTAGACATCATGACCTATTTTGTAGTTATAAAATTTCGCTTATCCTCTTCCCCCATAATCTATCTTGAGCCTGTCTTATCCATGATACGAATTAAAGTAAATGTACAATTGTTGTTGAGCATTGTTGTCGGACTAAATTTTGGTTTTTCGTAGTGTTGAAGTGGCAACATTTTTCTAAACGAAATATATCGCTACAAAAGGCCATTAACATGTGCCATGAAGTTAATCATTGCCTATGCAGAGGACTATTAACATGATACGACTATCTAAAACACAAAACACTAGTTCAGACTGAAGATATGCTAAAAGTAATTAGAAAATGTCTTGTGTTTTGTTAATTTCCATAAGGTTTGGTTTATGCTCAGCGTTCCTTGTTATTCCGCTGATTGCTATGGTTATGATTTAGAATAAAATTAATTTGAAGTACATTTAGTAGATTGAATAGAATTAATCACATAACACTAGCTACTAGCGTACTCTAGTGTGCAGCAAGCAAAATTTCCATCACTCATCATTTTCACTGAAAAGATGTTGGCAAACACCGAACTGGTATGCGGATGCCAGTTTGAATTTCGCTCCCGGAAATACCATTTAAACTTTCAACGTTTACAATCACTTTTCTGGAAGACATTTCTTTTTTGGAAAACTTCGATCTGCTATTCTTCAATAACTTCAACATAATATCTGGGATATGGTTTAAATCTGTAGATTCCGGATATTCTAAATACGTAAATTACAGAACACTGGTACTTTACGATATTGACACAGCTTACCAGTAAACGTCGTGAATCAATATAATTTATCTACTTTAAGAATCTATCAAGCTTATTGTATTCAATTCCAACTGGAAACTTTATCCCAGAAATTATTATTCATTATTTGGAAATTCATTTGGTAATACGTTTCGGTTGTATAATTAGTTATACAACATAATTGATTGACTGGTATACAACAACTGATTTGATATTCTTATTGTAATTTAGAGGTTTGTCATGATATTATTACATATCTTTTGAGTACTTTACATTCGGAATACGAGCTCTAAAACACACCATTTCGTGAACGTGATGTGAAGAAAAGTAATCTACATCACCAATATTTACATAATAACAACTATTCAAATACAGTAAAAATTTCATTTTGAATAATGTTATAAATAAATAGTAATCCTTATATCCTGTAAAGTAATTATAAAAGGAATTTTAGAACATTTTAATTTAATGAAGTGAGACGTTCTTCATTTAAAGTATTAAGAAATAATTTCATAAACACGAGTGATTTCTTAACATGTTGACTAAAACAAGAAGGAAACCACTGTGATAAAAGCCGCAGATCAATCTTATCCTGGTAACACGAACAGGTCGATACTAATGAAGATAGATAACATGAGGTGCTTAACCAACGTGCGTGTTCGGGTGAAAAATTATGTTTACATCAATTTACGTCAGATATGCCCTACAGAATCATGATTTTCTTTATCATTTCACAGACCAGATTCAACTAAAGAAAGCCATTAAGGTAGAATAGTAAAGAAACCCATTAAAGTAAGAGAATAAGATACTACTAGATGTTTTGTTTGCATTACGATTATTTTTCTGATCAATGAGTAAGGAAATAACTAAAGCAATAAAATGGTGAAACTTTTATGAAACATTTTTAAAAAATATTGATTTTACTTTAGTGCATACGTAACTGTGACCGAACTTACCTTTCGTTTGCTAATTCGGCAAATATTCTTTCCTTTCTGCTTTAGGAAATGTAAACGAATTTCTGTTGGGAACTAGGGATTCTTATGAAGGGGGAATCATCTTGATAACATTGTTGGTACTATTGACCATGCTTTGTTTTGTTAGTAATACAAAAAGTAATTTATTATACATGGTAAAACATCATAATAAACATTTCAACATGTTATGAACATCTTATATACAAAGTTTGGTTAATTGCAATTTTTTGGTTATACCTCTAATAATGATAGATCATTATCATGCCTCCATTAATTATCTAGTCTGTTTATTAGCATTTATAATTGTTTTTATACATCTACTGAGATATCTCTGTACTGTACACCATGGCCATGTATCACCCTTGATTGTCAGAGTTACCTCTGTCCAGACGAAATCAAACGTTTCTGTACGAATTTCGTCGTTTTTACTTCATTTTACGACTGCATCCAAGTGCCTGGCATACCCTGAGTCGAATCTTGAATACATCCAATACGTTTTTTCTAAGATTTCTGCACTTCGACTCGGGTCTCCAGAGTGCCAAATTTGAAATGTATGATCCTTTCGTCTGACACGCCTTCAAAGAACATCAAAAGTGCCCTATTAAAAAACAAGGCAATTTAAAGCAATTTGGCGGTCAATGTGCCAACAACACTAGTACTTAAACCGGTCGTAGGAATTTTTCCAAAATTTATATTTCCAGATCGGTCTAGTCCCAATGATTTAGAAAAAGTTTCTTTAGATTTTGGAGGTAAATGAAGATTCTGGGACACTTTATGAATCAAAAATGTTTAAAATTCTCAAAAATGTCTCCAAAGTTTTTACTTTCTAGTCTTACTCTCTGGATATATACGTAGTAATAGAACCAGTCGTATTCTTTAAAGTTCATATTTAATATATACATTATTTCATATACATTTCATATAAAAGTAAAGAGGTGCACTTAGAAAAATTTCATTGGTGTTATCTTTATTAATAATGCAACATTTTTAAATATGCAAAACTTTTAAGGTTTTGTCCCTCCTTTTACTATTGTATTACTGAAGATAATTTCTCTTCAAATAATAATATTTTCTCCACAATTAGTTATTTAATTAATGTATTGTAGAATGTTTTAAAAATATTCTTACTTTCCGCACAATCGCTGCTTGAAGTTGATTCAATTGATATATACAAATTTCAAACATGGCTGTATATTTTTCATTTTAACTTTTTCCTAGAATAGTGAAAAGGACGTTTAAAAAAGGCGCAGGTAGCATTTTCGTTGAACACTCTGAATTTTCGACAATTGGAAAAGTTTCTCTAATTTCTGAATGAACACTGAATTTCCACCAAATTCTCCAAATTGCTCCAAATCCTCTCAGGTTCGAGTGCCCAAAGTGATAGAATTTTCGACACTACCTACAGAGCTAGGCCGAATTCAAGCAATGTCTGGAGGAGAATTCTAGCGGCTGGATGTTCTGTTCCACAAATTTCCGTAGTTTCTCTGTTTAATACCAAGCAAATGCCGAACCCAGACGAATACCATTCCGAACGGGAAAAGGATAGCGCATGCTTCCCTTCCTCTTCCCTGTCCTACCTTCACCCCTTACTTGCATACACTTGCACATTACTAAACTCCCACATACAACACACTACATTCACTAAACTACCACACATGCCGGAGGTGGCTTTGGGCTAGTGCCGGCTGAGGCGGGATCCCGCTAGTGGGAGATACCTGGTTGGGGAAACCCCGCTAGGCGACGGTAGCCCTCGCTATCTAGCGGCGAAAAAACATTCGTCACCTCTGGAGAAAAAGTATGCACTACACTTATAGGACTAATGACCTTAGCGGTTGACGCGCCCTGAATCACTAACAATGAATCATTCAAATAATGACGACGGCCGGATATGCGAAGCTGGCTAGACAGCTACGTCGAATTTAGCCGCTTGCTGTCAGGAAGATAATTCTAGCTGCCGGTCGCACCGATCAGTATTCATTCGTGACTTCCCCATCCACATGAGCACACATCAGTACTAGCCGAATGCAGGGGCAGCATTTTAGCAATCGGGTCACGGACCGCACGAGATCGTTCCTTCTACTTCTTCTTCTTCCTTATCCTATCCTCACCCCTCACAGACATACACTTAAACGCACTGCACTATCGTACTACACGTACTTCCTGCTAGTAGGAGATACCTGGTAAAGGAAAATCCCTTTTAAGCCGACGCAGGTCAGCACCGGATCATAACAACGCAATCCCCGTGATTGAAGCATGCACTACACCTACGGGACTAAAAGCCTTAGCAGTTGATACGCCCGGAATCACTAATCAATTAATCGCTTCGCTGACAAAGCGGAACCCTTCGGAATAGTGGGGAGCTTTGATAGCTAATGTTACCGCCGAAGAGAGATACCACTTTCAGAAGGCCGACGATGAAAATCGTGCTGATAGTTTTATTTAAAGTTTTTTAATCACAAGGGGATACGAGGAGCTTTACCTAACTAAATGCAACATTATTAAAGTAGTAAGAATAAAGAGAGCAGCTTGGGTGACTGCCGTGAATTGATAGAGAAAAAATTGCATTACGCTATACTCTGTGTATTTTAGAGGGGAATGTTTTCGACAAGGGATTCACATGTTTGTGGTGTTTTTTTAGTGTAAATGTTATGTAAAAAAATACAATTATGAATTAAGAATTTTAATGTTTGGATTGAAAGATATTTATGAAGTATCAATGTAATGATTCTGGAGAGTGGTCAATCATTTGTGAATTCAGAAGGTTATCGTATGAAAAACCGATTTCCGGTTATGATACAGAATAGCTCCTTTATCAGTGATGATTAATGAACAGATAGGCATGATTTGAGTGATATTTTTTATGTTATGTCAGCTTCCATCCACATCTAGGTCATTAGCAACCACTATTGCATTTAACGGCATGGTAACTGTGAATATGACATGAGATGGTGATGATAGGGGGAAAAGACGAGCACAATACAACCACGCCCGAGGCGGGACTCGATTCCGCGATCCTTCGGTCCGAGATCGCTGCGGCACTACTGCCTTAACGAACTCAGCCATCCGAATCGGCTTAATATTTATTTGATTTGATATGTGATGTAAAGGATACAACTAAATTTGTTTTATTTTCAGACTATTAATTTTTTTGTCAACATAATTTTCATAACTTTATGCAAGACAAAGAGAAAAATATCCCTTCCTTTAATCCCCCTAACACATGTGGAATATAAGTTCCAGAAATGTAAAAGAAAATATTATAGAGAACAACCAATTTAACTTTAAAGCGCGTTCTTCTACCTGAGCACCTTCGTTAAAGTTATATATTTGATGTGGTGATCTTTTGTAGAAAGTCACTTTGCTGGTTGTAATAGAACAATAGCCAGTTCCTAACATTTAGAAAGAATAATAAAAGAAGTATTAACCATAACAAGATTGCTGAAGTGTATTAGCTACTTCTTCCATCTGTTTTTAATAACCATATCGCTTTAAAACATTTTTAAGTTAACACAAGGATGGAAAATGAATTTATCTAAATGATTTTACACATTTCGTAAATATAAAGAAAATAATTTGTATGGTGAGATGTACACCTGTGTAATTTGACTGCTGTTTTCAAATCATAATTGTAACAAATTGTTAGTAAATTAACCGATAATACGCCCTTAATGATCGAAACACGCGAAAACAATATACATCCAATTATAAATAAATATCTGGGAATTACGGTCTTCTACCAATATCAGTACATGTGCAAATTATTCGCAATGAAATTCATAAAACAAAATGCTGGCTACTTTCATTCTTTAGGTGTTAGCAGCGTTCACGGGTAGTGTTCCTCTCACTCTATGTTCTCCATATTCACATGTAACGTACATCGAATGCAACAGTATTCACCTTAAAAATTAAATTTGAAATATTTTTTTCCTTGACGCGAAAATTGTTAAAGAGACAGATCAAAAATATATTTCATTCGACTATTTCCTTGACTTGGGAGCAGATGGTATTTTCGGAGCTACACGACAAACAGTAAATTATTGTGTCGCGAGTGAATATCAAGACTGCTGATAACTGTTATTAGTGTCTATAAGTAAATTCTTGTTACAAAGAGAGAAGACCGTGGCTGATACGGCTACCAACATGGGTTTTTCTGGCTACAGGGACACCCTAACCCCCCCACAACTCAGAACAACAACATGAAGCAAGCGGATCTTATGCTAATGTTGCCCAGAAAGATACTTTTCATAGCAAAGATCAAGCTATAATCATTGCTGCACTTGACGGTCAAAGCATTAAAGAATACATATATAAGACTGCATCAATAGTTGATTCCAATAACAAACGATTTATACCCCGTATATCCAATAACAGGATTTGAATTTTTCTTTCAAGGCCTGAAATAGCTAAAAGTATTACAGATAAACACAAATTTATAGAAATAGATAATAATAGACCAAGTGTAAGACCCTTAATTAATAAGCATGACCGGGTCATCATCTCTAATGTTTTCCCTGTTATACCCCACGAACAAATCCTAAAATTTCTAAATCAAAAAGAAATTAAAACATCTAAGAGTTCCTTCGTCCGAGCAGGCACATCAAAGCGTGGCTTTCCTCATATTTTGAATTTCAAAAGGCAAGTGTAAATAGATACCGATGATGATATGAAATTACCCGATTCTACTTTGATTTCGTTCCACTCGAATATCGTTTCTGTACATGGTATACAGTATATACATATTCCTTCTTCTCATTTCATAAATTAGGTTTTTCATATTAATAAATTCATTTATTATAATACATATTCTGTTGCTTATTCTCAATCACACCTTTTAGATCACAAGAATCACAGAAAGCACTACAACTCTGCCAATGGCTCTCAGCAGATTTATAAAACATTACATGTTTATATCTTATTAAATCAGAGAGAAATGAAGATAAATATGGTCAATAATAAATTTTTCCATTATACTATTTGACAAATACTTTAATGAAGAAATTATATCATTGACTCTCATTTAAAAGACGCCGCTAACTTAAATTGCTACGGCAACACCTGAGGCGGACGCATACTTCGTGACAACATTGGCAAAGCACCGAGAACGCGCCGAAAAGGAGACTGCGATGACAACGACCGCCAAACCGTCGCCGTAAAAGATGCAGCCGCGCTCCGACGGCCTCGCCGAGGTGCAGTTTCAAAGTCAACGTTTCTCCGGCCAGCGTCATTACGGAGTTTCAGAATCCGAGCCAGACAAAAATGAAGGCGCGAGCCCGGAGGGAAGTGGGCGTCGGCAGGGAGGGGGAGGGGAGGAGGAGGAGGAGGAGGACGGAAGAGGCGTCACAGACTTTCCGTCCTTCCGCGTCACCCGCAAAGAAAAGAACGGCAGGGAAAAACCGGACATTAATTGATGAGGGCGCCTGAACTTTTAATGAGGCTCGCGGCGTCACCGCGAGGTGGCGCGGGCGCTTCTCCCTCCATTCATCGCGTTCCGCGGCGCGGCGCCTGCGCACTGTTGGGTATTCGTTTGTAACCCCGCGCTTCGAGAGGAGGTGCCGCGAGATGACGCTTAGATAGTTTGCATACTTGTTCGGAAACTGCCATATTGCTGTGATTCGTACTTACACGAGTAATTTCGAGTCAGGTTTCATTTGATCCCATGTCGCTGTTTCAAACGATCTTCCATCTAGGCCAGGGCTTGTCCAGTCAATGGAAACAAAAAAACGCCTTCCTGTTATTATATATAATAATCACGTTTTAAATGTGAATTATTATTTAAATCTTTATGATTCAATAAAAATATGAAAAATTTAAAAAATGGAACATGGGTTATTTCATAACAAAGTAATATCTCTCCTCAGAACACCCTCTCGTCAGAATACTAATCAGGAAACACTCTAAGCGCCCAACTGATCTCCCCATATGTGGGTATGTGTAGTGCAGGTAATTGTATGTGCATGTGTAAGGGCAGAAGATACGTCAAAAAAAGAACGCGCGCGGTCCTTGCCTCATTTGTTCAGAAACTGCTCGGGCATTTGTCTGGCATTGATTACGAAAACCACGAAAATAGCTGCCAATCAGATAAACCGGCAACCAGAATTCTCATGCAGTTGCTGAGTTCGCTCTAAATGTTTTGCCTGTGTCAAAAACTCTGCCCCCGTTGGGACTCTAGCTCTAGTACCTATAAGCCAGAGTCACTGTACTACTAGCAGTCATTGCTCTGAACTAACTCGGCCGGTTAGCGTCTTTCAAGATCATGGGGGACGGGTGAATAATCTTTCCGCTCCTGCGAAGGGAGTAACACATATCGAAGTAGAGTGGTTTACTGGCGGTCCTTTTCACACAATTTAACATACTTCTCCTGCATCCCTTTACTCTCCGGTTTGGATTTCAATTTTTAATATAATATTTTAAAATTTTATCTAACGATGACTTTTATTGCAAGATTGGAATATGAAAGTTAACTCACGAGAGTAAATATTTCATTATGTAAATATAGTAAATTAACTGAGATTTGTCAGCATGGCGAACGTTAGTCAACAACGTCTTTTGTAACAAAGACCCCATGTGACACTTGGCCATAAATGTTTTCGTATTATGCGAGTTCACGCAATACGACTACAATTTTGAGTCCCTTAAGCAAATACAAAAGGAAAATTCTGAACCTGTGATCTCCTTGTTCCTGCAGACGAGAAACTCGAGACGCAGTGCGTCGGGGAAATTCGCCTGGCTGACCACTTGACTACTCCGCCTGCGACTAAGAATGGAAATAAGCTGAGCCTCTTTCGGGAACTGGATACGTTCACACTCACGCAGGCGGCAGCGCTCTAAAACACGAATCGCGTCTTATGCTGACGCCTCCGCCCACCCAGCACCAGCCTCCGCCGCCGTCTCCCACGCAGCTTCCGCCCTCGCCTCCTCGCCGCCCCCGCCGACAGATGCCGGCGACCCCGCAGCCTCATTCTCCCCCTCCCCCCACAGCTTCGAACGCTTCTAGCGCCCCATCTCCTCCCCATCATCTGACGCTTCCGTAGTCCCACACCGCCGCGGAACCTACACATCCACTACACCCCGCCGCCACCATTGCCCCTGAGCTGTCCCCCCTCTCCCGCACCGCTAAGCCACCACTCCGCCTCCGTCGCACGGAATATAAAAGCGCGTCTCTTTATTTTCTTTTTCCGACACTCTGCCGCTATCATCGCCTTCAAATCCGGTATCGGCCCATATTCTGAAAGGGCCTTCGACTTTCCCCCAAAAATCCAAGAAGCTTTTCTCGCCCTCCGCGGCGCGTCCGGCCGACCG
>BOPP01000016.1:12378346-12419044 GCA_017312745.1 Gryllus bimaculatus
GGAGGACACACGCGCTGAATGCCAGTTGGAAGCGCCCGATATGCCGAAGGGCCGAAGGCGATGCTCTTCCCTTTCCGAAGCCTCCGGAGATCTAACCGCTTCTTTGGGCGAGGTGGTTTTCCAAGGACAAACACGCTAACTGAATGTAAACGAGGGGCCAAAATGTTGCTTTTGGTTTCTTGGTTTGTTTGTTTTATTTCAGCAATGCGTCAATTTGATGGATTGTAAGCATTTACGATCCACGAAGCAAAATTGTCCTAGAGGGCATGGTATGGCGCACGATCATATGGGATTCCGGTAGGTTTCCGGTCGCGCGAGAATGGGCCCTTGGCGGCGTCTCGAGGGAAGCACAGAAAGCGAGGGAGGAGCGGAGGTGATGTAACGGGGGGCGTGGACGATTCGGGTCAGGAAGGAGCGGGAAAGGCCGGGCGGGCAGGGCGGAGCGGAGAGGGAGGAGTGGTGTTTGGGCAGGGAGAGGGCGGGGAAAGACGGCACGACGGCGCGGGCTGTGCGCGGCGGGGCGAAAGTGGACCGGCGGTGTGCGAGCGGGGCTGGGCGGGGCTCGCGCCAGATGCCGCGGGTTGCCAGCGAGACGGAAATGCGCGGATCCCGTGGAGGCCCGCTCGACGCCCAACGCCCGACCACTCCCCCTCCACCCCCGCCCCCACCCCGGTGCTCGCCCATTGTGTGAGCGGACATAAAAGCGGTGGACGCGACGAGCCAGTTCACGAGATTGTTACGTCAACTGCGCTGCCGACAACAGACATTTTCCCTTCTTTCCCCATGTTGTTCAATTGAAAAAGGTACTACTTTTACTTTCACATATCAACAATAAAAATATTAAAATTTCACACAAAATAGTAGAATTTCCCTCGAAGCGTGCCTGCTCTTCCTCCAAAAAAGAACTTTTGGTCTTTCCTAGCAACAAAAAAAAGTATTAGTATTTCAAATCTTGTACTGTAATTATAGGTATAGGTGTGCCTTCTGCGAAGGCACATTCATACAAATTTCATACTTTGTAATGAACATTTCATTTCATGCAACTGCGTAGGTTCTAATGTCACATGGGTGGAACATCGCGTTCTCTGCGCCTGAACCGGCAGACCGGGAAGTCTGAGGTTCGAGTCCGGACGTTGTTAGGATTTTACCATTAGCTTGTCACCTACGTCGAATTCAGTCGCTGTCTGGAGGAGAAGAATTCTAGCTGCCGGCTGCACTGATCGGTAGATTTCCGTGTTTTTTCCAATCAACACTAGAGGAATACTGGAGCAGTATCCTAACAAACGGGTCAAGAACAGCGTACGTCTTTCCTTCCTCTCCTTTCTCCTATCACACTTACACACACATACACTAACAAACACTACACTGCCAAACATGCCGGGAGTCCAGGCAGGAGCTTAGATCTTTTCCATGCTGGGGCGGTGCCCCGCTGGAGAGAGACACCTTGTTGGGATAAACCCTGCTAGGTCGGCACCGGATCGTGCCATACTGTGGGGGAAGATCATTGCCACTTCCGAGGAAAACATGCAGTACGCTTACGGGACAATGACCTTAGAAAAAGATACGCCCGGAGTGACTAACAATGAATCAATCAAATGTGTGTCTGAACCAGCAAACAGAGCGCAGAGCGCAGAGAAATCGCGCGCCTGACTCAACAATTGCGAGGGGAGCTGTAAGTTCAGACTAAATTAGTTCTCCACGACAGACACGCCTGCCATCACGTTATGTCTTTGGTAAATGTACTGGTATGTCTTATTGTTAGGCAATTGTACATTAATGACATGTCAATAACACAAACTGTGGAAGTCGTAATTTGTTAAATTGTCATTAATTTCACTACGGTTACATGAAATTAAGACCATACTAGTCCACTGAGGAGACTTGAATTCTTGTCGCGTGCCGATCGCAGTGCTTGCGTGATACTCTGTCACATCGCTAAACGTTTAAATAGCGTGTAACCGCGCGTGTCGACATCTCTTCAACCCATTTTCCTGCCGAGCATGAGCACATTCTACGAGGAATTTGCCTACCCGTCTTCTAGCCGGCGAAGCTTTTTGAGTGAACGCCGCAACTTTTGTTATGTGTATAAATGTGTATAAGTGTTTAACAGGAGCTAATTCTATTGTGATTAAATGATACTTGTACATCTACATGTGTGTGTGCGCTTAGCCCGCTCTCTCGATTCGCGCTGTTTCGAAATTGGTAGACATTTTAATCTTGAAATTTGTTGTGTACTTTAACAAGCTATTACAAATACTATGATTGACCAACTAATTATTCTTCACTACTGCTGTTATCATTAGGATCCGGATAATTATGTACTAATCATTGGGAAAATAAGTACAAATTATATGTATTACAATATACAAAATATGTATTAAAAGTAATAATTGTGTATCATTCAATCAATTCTTTTTTATTAAAATACTTCTATTATTGTGTATCTAACCTAATCTCTATATTGTTCAGATTCACAATGTTGGGACCAAAATGAATTATTATAATATTCCTAATCCTATTATTTACAACACCACCGTCAAGCTGCAACCCCCACTTGTTTGAAATTCAAAATCAAGTAGCCTATAGTTTTGTACTAGTTACGTACTAATTTTGTAACATCATAAAAATTTTATACTCAAATGTAAACGATAAAAAACCACATCCAAAGTGGTGATGCTATCTTGACGTCAAATGGGCACTTATCATAAATTCAAAATCAACTAGCCTAAAAGTATCTACTAATTTGTTCTAATTTAAATCTACTAATTATGTACTAAAATAAAACATTTGTACTCAATTATAAACAATTAAAGAACGCGTGCCAATAACACGCTTTTCCCTTTTTTTATTCTGATACAAAGTTGTAGGCTAGTTGATTTTGAATTTCAAACAAGTGGGGGTTACAGCTTGACGGAGGTATTTACAACGATTTCCATACAAATAAGAAACAAATGTCTGTTACAAATTTATGGCAATGAAAGTTTTCCTATTGTATTGTAGATCTTGTACTAACTGAAAGAGCGTGGTACTTCGCACGAGTCACTAGTGCGTATTTGAACTTGGACAGATCCTCTGGTGGGTGGTCAATATCCAGTGCGGCGGAATTGTCCTCTCAATGCATTGTACTAGTAGTACAAATTGGTGCGAATCCAGGGTTTTCTTCAGAACTTCTCTTTCTTCAAAAGGTACCCTTTTAATCTTCGAATAAATGAACAATTCTTAGCGAAGCGACTGCTGATTGGGCAATTTCAGAGCTGTGAGATAGTTTCAAGGAAGAGATCTGCAAAGATTTAATTGTTGTACTTGCTGAAAATAGAGCAATGTAATTTTTCAGCTTTTCGGCACCACGCAATTGCTTTGATATACATGGACGCTGTTGAATCAGAATCAAATTAGTATATAACTAGTATGTATAAAATCAACATTCTCAGAATTGTAGACATAGAATCAATCCAGGTGCCCCATCTTGTTTATCCTTTTTTCTATTAAAAATCCATGCGTCAACTTTATCTATTTGAGATCTAATCAGTTCTGCAACTCAACGCATTACAGTACAGGCTAAAAGTTGTCGAGTCTGAGAAATATTACTTAGATGAATTGGGAGAGCATTAGCAGAAACTGCAACGAGATGTTTTATGCATCGCCTTCTGTGTTCTCATCAGATGAGTGAGTTCTGGAGAAAAAAGCGACACCTAATTGACAAAGATTATTACATTCCAGTGACAATCAATGAGTATTGAAGAGATTGTCATGGTTACCTGTTTTGAAAAAAATAAACGTTTTCCTTTCAAATTTCATGTCATTCATTCTGTCTGCATTTTCATTTTTCGTCTCAGATAGCTGCTTTAAAGAAACTACACGGTAATTGTTTCTTTCAATTACCACAACTTTCAATGCGCCCCATATGCGTATTGCTTAGCTCCTCGTCACGATCGCTACAAAAATGGTAGCGGCTTCTATGAATTTCTAACAATGCGAGCTCGTCGCGTCTGATTCCAGAAATCTGACAATGGGCAACTCTTTCTTCGCGGCCGCCCAGGAGGTGGTGCAACCAGTTAGTGATTTTCCAAAGCTAAACACCGATTTCAAAGAGCTTATACAAAAATGAGTATTTGGCAAAGAGTTCGAGGCAAGAATCTGCGATGCAGGAAGTTAGAAATGAATGATCTTTTCTTCTTAAATGCTTTCAAAAAGCAGCAAAAGAGCAATGCGAAGCGTGACGCCATATTTAAATTAATTTAGCGGTCCATTTACCAAAAGAAGTGGTAATTTTGGATACAACACTTGCAGGACACCCGCCTTACACATGTACGGCACTGCATTAGCACCAGAAGGAAGATGATACTCTGTTTATATTCACCAGGCCACAAGACTGCCATTGTATTGGTAACAGTTTGATGCAATTGTTTGATGGATACATTTGTGTAACACTAAACAAGTTAGTAAAAGAGACTCATACTTTTCACACCAAAAAATTTAGACACGATGTTCGTTTTTGAAACTTTTTTCGGTGAAATTCTCGAAATAATTGGCGAACAAATAAATAAATATTCGGCCGGTTTAGATGAATTTCCGGTTTGTTAGTCTTGTGCGCCTGTCCTTATACTGCAATCTTATACACCCATAATACACACATTTAATGCATCCTTATACATCGGAACTTTTCCAGATATTTTCAAAACAGATCAGAATAAGACGGTCTTCAAAAAAGACCACAAAAGCCAAATTCAAAATTATCGACCATTTTCCCATTTGTCAGTTTTTTCAAAAATATTACAAAGACTTTTTAACGTACGAACGGAAACTTTTCACAGTAAACACGGCGCGTATTCAAATTGCCAACATGGATTTCGAAAATAAAAAATGTGGGAAACAGCCGAACTTGTTTTTGTTAAATTTTCAAACAATGTTACTACTCCCACGTGAAGTTTAATCGAAAAACTTCAGTCTCACATTGTGCTTTTACTTCAGATTTTCGGCCCAAAAAGATAATTTACAAACAACGGCGGAGATCAACGGCACTTTCTGAGCTGTGCAAATAGTTTCTGGTGAAGGGTGTCAAGGGAGACCTCTGAAAGATGCAACGTGGCTTCGCCATATCGCTTACTAAACGTATCGTTTTCACAAACCTAGCTTCCTTTGTGCTCTCTACCATACTCGCGCTGAAAAACCAACACACCACAACCAGGGATTGCGTCGTCGTTTTACCCATTTATTTGCAGTAACTTCGGTATTTACGGATAGACTCATTCCAACGCGATGAAATAGCAGCATTTTAGAGTCGGGGGAAAAAAAAGAAAAAAAAGCGGAAGTTTGAGAAAGCGGAACTGTTCTGGGAGATTTCTTATTAAAAACCTACAGGAAAAATGAATAATTAAATACAAAACATTGCAGAAAAATTTGGAAAATTCAGTAATAAGTAAAAATATGAATATTGAGTAAAATATGTAAATGTATATACTTTGGGGTAAAATATGAACTATAAAGTCGACTTTTTTTGGCCCTAACCGATTTTGAAACGTGATGATATCGTTGATTCGACTGAAAAAATTTACGTTTGGAAAATATATTATTACATAATTATCCGAGCCCTAGTAATCATTATTGTCAGTCTTTTCCACATGAGCATCTGCCACTGATGACAAATGTAGATACAAATCTCTTCCATTCTGTTCTTTCTACATCTGACGTAGAATTCATTTCTTAATTATTACTTTGTTCCTTGCTCAAATTCACAACAGAAAGGACATATATTACACAAGGACATAATATACGCTACCACTAAATTTCTAGGACAAAAATAATGGTTGTGGAGAATAAAACACATTCACAAAACAAATATTCTCATCCATTGCAGACATTGAGCTAAACTATGCTTGACAAATATTCACGGAGAAAACTTACATTTAAAGAACTATAGTTATTTTACCAAAAAGACTCTGAACTATTTTTCTTTTATCAAAAGTACTCAAGCTCTTGGAGCTAACTACTACAGACAGGAGCTGATTTTTTTCACAGCAACACAGTGAGCAAATGGTGGCTATGAAGCTCTCGTAATAGTTCTAGTATCTCAAAATCCTACTTTTGTACTAAGGTCGGTCTTTCAAAAAGTCTTTCCAATATAATAATTTTAAAATTAAAAATGACACAATAAAAATTAAGTAAGCGTTCGAATAACTATGATTGCAGATGGCTCGGGCTATGTAGTGCCTCAGCGCCCACCGCCGCCTTCACCGTGTAGCACGGCCGCCCTGGCCATCCGTCTCCGGCGGCGGCGGCGGCGGCGCCTGAGTCCACAGCGGCGCCGCGCGCGGCGGCAAGAGGGTCAACATTTGGCCAGCGCGAGGGACTCCGCCGAGCGACTCTGCGCGGCGACAGCGCGAGTTATGGCGCGCAGGTGTGTCGCCGCTGCGCGCGGTGGCTGCGGCAGGAAGGCTGCTTCGCAAGAACTTGAACGAGAGCGATGCCAGGAAGGGAACGGGCACACGAGATACGCGCGTGTCACAACGCGCCAACAGGGAGAGGAATAGCGCTATGAAGCTGTAGCGGCGAAAGAGAGGAGTTCCAGAAACGCTTGCCAACTCAGCCCACTTCTAGCTACGCTGCTCCGTTCACTGTTTGATTTGCCGTTTGAGAACGAAAAGATATGCAAAAACTACTACGAACCTACGGAAAACTAACTAAAATGGTATCAAGAAATAAACTTTAATACACTTTAACGGAATATATTAAAAACCTGGAGAAATATTAATTCTAAGTATGAAACAAAAAAACCTGAAATAATTAAGTCTATATCTAATCTAACTATTGTAAGTAGGTTCTCATAAGGCCGTTCGTAGATACAACGGTTTCTTCGTAGGTACAGTAATACCTATTCGTAGGTATAATGGGTTGTTGTATTACCAACGAACACAGAAACGAATTTAGGGTTTTAATTTTAATTTCCGTCAATAATTATGTTACTATTTACCGGTGAAAAAATCAATATTATATAATTAAAACAAATTATCAAATCACTTTTCAATTCTAAAGACTACAAGACTACCTCAAGAATATTATACAAGGAGAGTGTGGTGGTAATGTATTCTCTGGCGAAGTGACATTTTGGTCCTATAAAAATAAAAATTATCCTTAACTACATTATTTACAATACTCATAGTCATGAACTAAATATAAATAATAATCGCCACAAGCTTATTGTGTGTTTGTACAACAAGCTTATTTGTAAGCTTCTTGTACAAATATACAAGAAGTAGTGTCATCAACATCTCAACCTTTAGTACTTCAAAAATCTCAATGTCACATGAATCCCACAAATATGGATTTGTTAGAACATACCGAAAGGTTTGCTTATTCAAAAAGCTATTACAATAATAAGTAATCCGGAAATTACAGAGGAAGATTTTAATATGGATTATCAAACTTATCCTCTCCTCCATCATCTCAACTACCTCTTGAACGTCTTCCACATCATGCTCAAGTTTACATGTATAACTATTAATCTCCGCAAATAATACCATCGCAATTAATTTTACCTTCGTAACCACAAACAAATTTAACTCCAGCTCCAAATCAAATTTCTTCAAGTCAACAATCAACAACATTAACCTCAACTGAAAAATCTCTCCATCAAAATATTCCACCAAAAACATCTAGACCAAACAAACATCCCGACAAAAAAGCAAATCTTCAACAACAGATAATAAAATAATCTAAAACATACAAATATATTCTAGATTCGAATTATTATCAGAAACTAAATACCCAACTACTGAATCTACGGCTAAAAGTATTAAGACACCTCCACTTACAATCACAGGAGAAAACTACTCATTAATTCACGATATCAAATATATATGTGCATAATGTCTTCTCAACAAAAACCTGCAGAAATGAAATTATAACACTTTTTACTACAATTGAAGACTTTCGTAACTTTATAAGTTCTGCGAATCTTCTGAAATTGAATTCTTTTCATGAAGGGATCCAACTACAAAAACTTTTCCAATTATGCTTAAAAATATTCCCATATTCTTCATTGAAGCTGATATTTATAAAGAACTAAAAAGACAAAACTATCCAGTGATACGTGTGTGTAGACTCTATAGTAAGACAAAACAACCACTCAAAATATATTCTGTAGATCTTCAAGAGAAACCTGCAGGTAAAAGTAGTATGTCTTTAAAACTTTTTATATTTTTGCCGAAATATTTTCCTGAATCGGTTCTTTGGGGGCAACAATTGGTTGGATTAATGGCGAGCTAACGACAACGTTCGTGTCAGCATAAAACTCTGTTGATAAAAATCTTTCATTTCATTGTGTAACGTGATAATGGATCTGCGAGTTTTCAGGGGTTTTATTGTTGGTTATTTTATATTGATGTTCAACTTAGTTTGTCAATTAATTGTCACACATTTTAAATTTTATATTCAAATTAATGATGCTAGTAGAAGCATGTAACTTTGAAACAAAGAGTGTAGCATTTGAGACGCTGTCACTTCAAGTATTTGGGCTTTCGTGACGGCTCAGATCGTTCTCTAGCCTCTTAAAATCAGCAATGTTATCATGTCAACAATTAAGAATGAAAGAATAGAATTAGCGAAGTTTTCGAAAACAAGAATTTTGTTTTTGTCAATCAGAGAGATGTATTTTTTGTCAAATTAGTTCATTTCTCTCTATTAGTCGTGAGTAACAAATAACCAAACTGAATAAAGAGTTTGCTCAAATTGAAATCAGATGGATATATTTTTATTGCATCCACAGCAAAAAATATCACGCTGTATTAAAAACGAACGCAGCATTCAATAATTCAGTTAAAGTACGCATACCATTTCGTATGAAAAAGTATAAACAGTGGAAAAATGTTTCCACCCACATGAATCAGAGCGGATAAAGACATAAAAATAGCGATATTTTGTTTGCTTTATTATATTGTATATATATTTTACGCTATGCAACTATCGTGATTCACTGATCTACTTGTGGTCTATTCCAGAATGCCAACTTTAGTAGAAAATATATACGATTAGACGAATAATGATGGATAAAGAATGAATCAGGGTGAGGCAGAGACTATCAGTAAACTTGCGGTAAATTTCTTCTGTCCGCTATATTTTCACTTTAAAAGTAACATCATTCAATCGTCAAAGAGGGATCGTCATCTACGGAAAATCAGTTTTACTTCATGCTCTTTGTGGCCAGCATCAACATTCATGAACAGTAGTAATATAGAAGTATATTTAGAAAACCACTTTCTTATAAAATATCTTAGGTGTATTATTTCATACATGATAAATAGATTTATTCTGTGAAACACTTTTAGTTCATCTGTGAAGGAACGTCCCCAAAAGTTCGCCACGAACGATATTTTATTTGATATTGTTCATTAAAATTAGGGTAAGTAGTTCAAATCACACAGAAAGGTGAGCCAAGTGTACTTGATATTCTTCATAGAAAGTCACGTTGGCTTGATACTGTCGGAACGGTGTATTAGAAGAACCAGGAGTAGATGTGAAATTGGAAGAATAAAAGTAAGAGTGAAGGAAGGTAAGAGAAAGGGAAAGGGGGAAGTGGAAGGAAAAAAGCAAGAGCAAGGAGAAAAGGAAGAGGATGAGAATAAAGAAGATGATTTGTACGGGAATATGAGTGAGAGGAAGATCTAAATGACCAGCATTCTACATGTTGTCGTACACACAGGGAAGGGCAGTGATACAGAACGTTGCAATTCTGCTGTATCATGTGCGTTGCACCAATGTCTGTGAGCTGAATACCAATTTGCATTGCATTTTTCCGCTCAGTTGCATCCTCTCTCCGGTGGGGCGGCGGCGGGGGTGGAGGGGGGGGCGCAGGCGCTCCGCTTTCTACGAAGGCTCTCGGAGCAGCTTTTGTTTGTTGTATTGAAACTGCGCTGTGATGCCCAGGATCTCTTTGCTGCTATCAGTCGATTCGGAGTCAATACAAAGCCACGCCCTCATGCGTACTCAATGGACGAGACACTGGGGAATGTTTATTTGATACGGAGAGGCATGTTACTGCCAGTGGCACAGTGAATTTGGAGTTAGTTGTGTCTCTTGTTGACTGGTGAAATATAGCATTTTGTATGACCTTTATGTTACTCTCAAACCCTGCTATGTAATATTTTTAAAGTAACGGAATATAAGGATATTATTATTATTTAAAACATCATTTTCTTACTATTTACGTACATAACAATTGTGGTCTTCTTTAAATTGAATACTGAGAGGTAAAGGAGGAAAATAATGGCAGGTGTTACCGCAATGAGTAGTTTGCCTATAGTCAGAATTTACTGCAATCGATAGTTCATTAGCATGATAACTGTTACGTCACTTATTGATTTCGATGTGAAAAATTTATTTTTGAGTAGAAACAAAAAATGCTTATTTCTAAAACAGTTGTACTGACGTGTGATACATATTGGCTTATGCCTACACCAAAAAAATACTGGTGAACAAAACATACTAATATACTCCGTCTGTCTCTCCGCCTCTCTGTTTGTGATAAATGGTAGCGAGTAAACAGTATGTAGGATTTTCACCAAAACTTATATTACCCATTCGGTCTGATTGATGTCGCGGCCTTTTCGATTTGAAACGGATATTTTAATTTTGGGTGGTATTTTACATGAAACCATTGGGACATATTCAAAATTTTCAAAGAGATGACAGCAATTTTTTTGAGTAAATTTTATTGTTTGATTGCGTAATGGTTCTTAATGGAATGGTGGAGGTTTGATTTTCCCAAAAATTCCGTATTTCTATGAAAATTGGAAAATTCAAATTCTTTCGGTGTCTTCTACAGTTACAATGATGAAGATTATTTTTAATGACATTTAATTAAGAAAATTATCTTCATAATAATTTCATCAGAAACAAATCTTCAAACACGCACACGTTGAATCTTTGAAAATATGAATAAGTTTGCGTAATTTTGCGTGAAACAGCAAACTTTTAAATTTTAAACATTTTCAGTGGCAAACCCCCAATTTTTGTGTAATTTTTTTACTTACCCAGTAGAAACGGTAAAGAACAGTCCACTTTTGGCGCACTCTTTCAATTTTCAAAAAATGAAATTCAAATTTTCAGTACTTCGTTTGAAGTGGTGGTATTACACTTTGCCCTCTGATTAGCGAGCTGATAAACGTCAGAGAAGGTGAGTGAAATCATATATTCATAAATGTTCTGGCACACAGCCATTTTATGAGCTCAATTATTTATCTTAACATATGCACGTCAATGCAGTCAGAATTTATACGAGTTATTTTTTTTTTAACATGCACAACTGTTAGTATCCCAAAGCCTTGATACCGGACGTGGGCGATACCGGAAACATTGGCTGCCTCGGCCCGCTTGCCTGGTTACGTGAATCTGCCGCTTGCAATAGATTACGCAACATAACTGCTTCAGCACGAAAATGGCATTCCTCGTCTCACAATTCCGTTAATTTGCAGAATTCTTGGCTGTCCGGGAGACGCCGCGTCGTTGGCTGAGAGGCCGACGTTTCGCCTGACATGTCGCTGGCTTCTTCAGGGTACTTCTCTGAGGAAGCCTGCGACATGACAGGCAAAACGGCGGCCTCTCAGCCAACGACGGAGCGTCTTTCGAATAGCCAAGAATTTATGTTGTTTTCACGCCCAGCAACTTAACAAGGCAGTCTTCTAACTGATTAATATGTTCTTAATACAACGTGAAAAATGTTTTTATATTGGGGGCAATCTGCATCCGTACATTTATGAAATTAAGATATTTTGTTAATGTAATGACTAGCCAAGATTGTCATGTGTGTGTGTGTGTGTGTCAGAACTAGCTCGACGTCTGGTAACTATACAACTGATGCAATGTGTAAAACGGTGGCTTTGATAACAATGAAGAGAAGACATTAACTGAATTCACTATATCTCATAATTGGTGATTGCATAATGCACAATATGCTATTAGTTATGTGTTTCACCGAGACCAGTTATAAGCACAATAGGAACATTAACTTATTGCATGAGCTTGCAAGCACAACACTGGCAAAAATACTTTCTCCGAGCGAGTGACTGCTGTCGGCGCGTGGGCGAGCTGCATCCGGGATGTGCGTGCGTGTGCGTGCGTGTCAGCTCCCTCTACGCGATCGTCAGGCTGCAACCGGACGGTGTCTGCGATCTCAGAAGATGGAGCAATCCACCCGTATTGTTTATGCGATCTATGGCATATTTCCACAGGCACATCCTAACGATTAATGAATATCATGATCTGCAATTTTTCATGTGCTTACAAGGTTATTAATTGATTCACAATTATGCGCTACAAGGACCCTTCATGTCCTTTAACATAACTGATTCAGTGATATATACCATAATTCGCTCATCAACTCGTTGTAATGTTTATTTTACGATTCAAATATATGTATGAATTTCAGTGCTTTCATATATTCCTGAGAGATAGAGACACTCCCCAAATAATTAGCTTTCAGCCCTGGTGCTTCGTCCAGGTAACAAAATAAGAGTTAGAGAAGGATGACGGGGATCAATATGCCAAAAAGTCACTCCGAGCAATTCACAGTCTGCTGATGCATATCACCTCCGCCAATAAATGCCATCAGTTATAAAAATAAATACCATCATCAAGAAGATGAGTTATATTCTCTGATTGTTGTTGGCTCCATTAGTTATTAAATACAAAATAACTGTCGCGTAAAAAGAACTGAAATAGAAAAGGCATTCTGAAATAAACGTCTATTGATTCATCAGAATTAAACTTTTCTTCTACTAGTTGAACTTTCAAAGTGTCCATTCAAATGCCCGCGCACAGGCCGCCTAGACGTGAAAAAACCCATGTAGGCGAAGGAGATGGGAACTCACGCAGTTGAAAGCGTTTACGAAATAAACACTAACCATTGGTTGGGACGCGGAAGGAATGAATGAAGGTCGACCGGGGAAGATTCGGCCTGAGAGGGTAGATGAGAAAGGATGTAAATGCGAGATAGGGGAGACTAGGTTCCTGGCCCTGCCGGCGATCACACAGGGCACCCACCCAGGGCCCGACCGAAGAGGAGCTTCTTTTCGGGAGACGGACTCTGGAATGGTGGACTGTCGCTGAAGTCATATTGCGCCACCCCGCCACGCTGAAAGAAAGTGAATGACAAGCTAAATATGAATACAACATTAGCTGGTACTAAAGGATTATATGAACAGTATTTCTTTGGACTTGTTAGATTGATAGATAGATAGATAGATTAGATAGATAGATAGATAGATAGAGAGAGAGAGAGAGAGAGAGAGAGAGAGAGAGAGAGAGAGAGAGAAAGAGAGAGATTATTTCATATTTTAATTCAGCCATCAGTTTCACCAACACGATCCATTGCGAATTGTTACAGTAAATCAAAAAACAGTCTAAATGAAATTTAGACTTTTGAACTTTATTTATATAAACTTTTATAATACTCGTAGAACTTTTTTAAAAATTTGTTTTTGATTTACAAGTTTTTATGTACGCACTTTAAGTCAATGAATTATATTTCACCTCACTGGGTTATTTGTTACAAAGTTTATAGTTATTTAATTTGTAATTAGTGCGTGTGAAAGACTAATAACTTAGTATTTCACCTCACTCTGTTATTTGATACAAAGTTTATAGTGTATTTACATTTTCATTGGTGTGTGAGTGTAAAATATTTATACTGATTTAAAAATTGCACCTCACTGTGTCATTTATGTTACATAATTTATAGTGTAATTAAAAGTGTTTTTCGTTCACTTACAAATATAAGTGAACCTAAGTACTTTCCAATGCAATTTGTATCAGTGGTTTTTAAAATTATATTAAATATTAAGGAAATGGACTTGCCTTTTAATTCTGTTGTTCCCCAAAATTTCACTTAAATTGCCTCGAACCCATTCAATACCCCCATTTATGTTCCCCTTCTTTGCAACAACTTTTTAGTACTTTCAAAAACAAATGACGCTAGAAACGGAGAAAAATCTCATTATCAAAATATGAAAAACATACAGATTTTATATTCAAGTAATTTGCATCATTAAGAGATTTGATTAATTACGTTATCATCTATTACATAATATTTGTACATATACAACATATTGATATTCAATCTGGAATTCGAATATGGTTTCTGTTGTCTAGGAAAAAACTTTAATTTTAGGTTGACTGAAATCAAATAGTGGTTTAGGGTTGCGGCCAATGTGTTCCCGTTGTATGACGGTTTTCTCATGTGTATAGAAAATAGGACGGCAAAATTTTCATGTATTTCAAAAAAGATCGAAAAGATATACAGTTCCTATTTAATAATGAACATATAATTTTTACTATGTTTAAAATGTAGATGTATTCCAGAAGAAACAGCATATTCTACCTAAAACTGCAAACTACTAAGGAACGCGAATAATGCTTCCTTGGTTTTTCCTTCATTGGCGTAGAATGACCTGCACTCAGGAATATTTACTGTAGTCCTTTGCGTCATACTCAAGAGAGAAGGAGCTTTGCTATGCAGCCTGACAAAAAGCTCTTCTCGAAATTGTGTATTGTGATGGTAATCCTCAAGTACTGAATAAACATGAAACACGCAGAAATTTCAATGGACTTTATTTAAAAATTTCACGGAAATTACACCCTAAATTTCGCCGACCCTCCTTGGCTGCTTTCTTTGGAGATTCGTCGATCGCGTACCCTGTGCTGGGTGACTACACATGATAAGCATCAGTGCACGGTGGTTTTGCTTCCAAAAACGTGGTCAAAGTTATGAAATGTAACTTGTGAACAAACGTCATGGTAATGTTTTCCTAAATAAGTTTGAAAGAAAAATTTCTGACAAATGAAGCTGATTAATATTTTGGGGAATACTGTAATTATATCATTTATCTCGCCAAAAAAACAAAAACAGAAGAACGTAAAACCACTCTCAACGACCGGTTTCTATTACGGATTTAAGTTCGTCGTCCCTTAGGAACACTAGAAACAAATAAATTATAGTTAAAGTACACATTTACCAACAAGTAGTATTAATTCTTTACTATATGATTTTCTTTAAAAGAAGAAGGTATTTAGAAAATACTGAACAACACACGGTCAGTAAAAGAAATAATAAAATATTACTTGTTTCTTGTTATTTTGATTGTCGAAATAAAATTAACTTCCTATTCATTATCTATTCATTTCTTGAAAATCATGTATTTAGTAATAAATTGTATTTTTAACAGCAATTTATTTTTTTCAACAGTTTTATTTCAACGTTTTGAGAGCTGATTTTCTTCTCACCATCAGGCTGAGTTCACTTTATTTCTTTTAATGCATACATATTCATTGTATTTTTTTCCATATATTTTTTAGTGTTAGCGTGAGATTTTATGAACGGAAACGAACAAAACAATATACAAGCATAAAGAAGTAAAGAGAATAAAGAGAGGGTGCAAGATGAAGGAAACTATTTGATTTTATGAAAACAATGTCATAAATATAATATGTAAACTGATTATTTTCAATTAATGAATCCATGGTAGTGTTTATTTGTTGTTTATTGTCCTACTCACGTCAATAACTGCTTTGATAGTTTTGTAGAAAATTTACAATCGTGTAATGTAATGGATGCAATTTGTAGCCTTGATTCATTTTATACCCGTGTCTCACAATATGTCACAAATATATGGGCATGTACATATATGGGTCGAAAATGAACACGTTTTGTTAAACATGTTGTGAGAAATTGTATATAATGAAATTCCAAAGTCAACATTTTCCCCTGGCTGGCACGGGGTCCTTGATGGAATGGTGCATGGCGCAAGTATGAGACTCCCAAACCATTTATGATTGGTTTCTTATCAAACAGAGGCTAAAGTCTCTTAGTTATGTGGAATTTCCCACCATGCGTTCATTTACACAAAGTGATCATTTTCCACCCTTCTCTATGCCCTACAAATTTCAATTTTGAAAAGTAATGTTCGCGATGATTTTAGAACACAACTATATGTGATCAGTCATCTTAATAATGAAACCATATCGGTTTAGTCAATTAAGATTCGATTACAAAAATACGTTTCAAATAGCACTCTTAATTGCCAATCTCTTACCAAATAAACTGTGAAGTAATACTATTTTATGAGACGTGTACCAAGACATGTAACTGAAAGTGTCATCCTATTTGAAACAAAGACCATTAACACAATGTTGGAATACAATTTTTATTCTTATTGTTTTTCATTTTAATTCCTGTTATTGTTCGTGTTCTGTACATCGCTACTGCACAATTTGGGATTCGACCAGATTTCAGTAAACGCACAGTCCTGCCGGAGTGTTTCTTACTTCGGAATACATTTAGCAAACTTCTAGAGCATGTAGAACCGCACAAAAAAGCGATCAGTAATGATTATTTTTTTTTCCGATGAAAATGTTGTGAGAAACCTTATATTTGCATTTGACACAGATCCTGCTAGACGCGTGTTACATCTCTTGCACGAGCGTTCAGAAGGTTATGTTCTGACACAGTGAAAGTTACTTTGTGTACCTGAAGAACGTCGGTGAATGAGAAGTCGCCTAACAATTTAAGGCAAATGTCAGGTAAATTCATTAAATAAATTCATCCTCCCCCCTCATTCTCATTTGCAAAAAGAGGTGATTCACAACCCAAAACATGCCCTAGAAGTGTGTGACATTTATTCCAAGACATCAGAGGGTCATTGAAAAAACGACTTATTAATGTTGACCATCAGTATATCGGCCGCTTTTAAGGGCTGGAGTAGGGGCAGGACAAGACCTGCGCGTGATCTGTGGCCCGTTTGAAGTTACTGCTCCAGCATGCGCCAAGATCTATTAAAACCAACAGTAAGAGGCTGAGATTCTCATTGCAGTTCCTTTCTCGGACACTGTTCATTAACAGATGTGGAAAATCTGGCGCCGTTGTTTCATTCGAAAGACTCCACTGATTATGAAATTGTATCTGATGTCTTGCAATCATATTAGCAATACGTCGTCAAAATCTGACAATACTTGTATTTTTCGATATAACTGTAATGCATTTGCAATCATGAGTGTAATGGTCATTTCTGAGCGAATTTGAGGGAAGGAATTTGAAGGAATACGTCTTTGTGTTCATCTCTTTCTGTAGCAGCTATCTTAGTGGTGGTTTGTTTTTTCTATCACTGCAGGAGAGGTAAAATTAGGATGCGAGGTGAATGTAGTATTATTACGCTCAAGTAAGCTTCAGTTTCATTCAAGGAAGGATTTGACTCGCCTCAGAGTGGACACTTTGGACGTCATGACAACTATCTACTCATCCCTCTGAGACCAATGCTCCTTCAGTCTGTCATCCGGGTACGCGGCACGCAGCGTCTACCGAATTAGTCCTGCGTAGGGTCAACCTGCCAGATCAGGGCTACTCGTACTAACTTTCCAGCCTAGCACCGGAGTCGAACTAAGCGCAGGAGAGAGCCCTACTCGGTCCCCGTTGGTACCGGGCGCTGCCTCGTCAAAACCATCAGTCCAAGGGGAGGCACCCGAGCCAAAGGCAGAGTGGATCGAAGCCCCCACCGGACTCCTCAGTGCAACCACCTGGCACCAGCGACGTGAGTTTCGCCAGGAGGCTGGCGTTCGGGTGGACGATCCCAGTCTCCACCAAGAACCTTTGGTCGCCGCAGTCGACGGATCCCGCCGTGGGGAGGATGGGAGTTGAGATTTGGCGGTGCGAACACCTGGTGGAAACACCCAAGACAAACGCAGGACTACAACCCACAGACTTCTACAGTGTAAACTTTCAACCTGCGTTCGTCTTTCGCTCACGTTTTTCACTTTTACGGCACCGACACTCACCGAGACACATTTTCGGTCCAGCAATCTATCTAAAGAAGTCCGACATGGATGGGCGAGGTGGCTAGAGCGTGTCACACTTAATCTGATGATCCCATCAGCAAACAATTGTAATACAAAAATATAGAAAGTATTACAAAGCTAGATTTTATCAATCACATTTTTGAAAGAAAGTACTGTTAGCACGTTGAACACAATTCTATGTTATTTCAGAACACTGTTCGTAACCGCGTAACCGAATATGCTAATGTGCGTGAAGTGGATTGTAAACTTCAGAAAATATCTCCATTTATTTATCATTCCCCTTTAGAAAGAAACCCGTCTCTCATGCATTTCCCCTCTTCCGCAGTGCCGTGGCTTGCTGCGACTTCGCCACTAGCTCTGATTCTTTCACCAGGTCGAATTGCAATTGGTCTGGGAAGAAACGAGTCGTGGCGTTGGTTGAAAGTGCAAATCTCTGCTTCGGAGGCCGGGCGTAGGTACAAGTACATCCTGTTACTGCATGTAGATGATTGCGGCGGTATCAAGAAACATAGTGGCAGATCCATTCTTCAAATCGGTCTAGTTGAAATGTGCCACCAACTTTTCTAGTTCCTTGAGAACTGTAAGGAACCGTTAAAGGGACACGGGAATACGCTTCTGCAGAGAAACGCTTAAGGAGGGACTCTTCGAGTACCATAGACTCCAGGTTGGCATTTGCCGAGGACACCGTGACTGGGGAAATGTAATTTTTCCGACGAGACGGTTTTTTCCTTTGCCAATGACGAGCTTGTTCGGGTGTATAGACTCCAGGGGACCCGTCTTTATCCGGATTATGTGCATCAATGCACTTATTTCGGGTGCGTATCTGTGAAGGGTTGGCGATGGACTTTTGCACTTGGCATTGGAGTTTTTCATAGAATACAAGGTCCCCTCAAAAGCTTCGAATACCTCCATATATTGCAAAATATCAATGTGCCGTCGGTGAGAGACCGAGAAAAGAATAGCAAATTGAACATTGTAAAATAACGATTTTGACAATAGTCGCAAATTGATTCCTTAATATCTGCTTTAATTGTAATTATAACGATAAATTTACCTTTGGTCTTTGCCTTTGAATTTTATTGAGAGGAGTCCTCTATCGATTGGTTACACTCTTGTGCTATTTTTTCAAATTTTATGAACATACAATTGCAAATCTGCAATTATGATAGTTTTTCTTATTGATAAAATTTATTGTAAACTGGATATTTGATAAAGTTCATGGATTGTGTATGAAAAATAATATTGAAATTAAAATGTCTATGACAAAGTAATTGGTTCAAAATTAGTGTTATTTATTCTCAGATCAACGTATTTTCTTTAAAAAGAAATATGTTAAAACTGGTGAAGTGGATGCTTTTATATGTTTGTTTCAATGAATTTACTTGCAATTGTTTCATTCCCTGTATTTTTATTCGAAAATATTTCGACATCTGATCTAGAGTCGTCCGCCATTTTCAATTTCATAATTTTGTTAGATCACACCCCCCTCCGTTAAGATTCGCTGCGGTGATTTGTGAGGCCCCGCCTAAGACGTTTAATGATAAGGGCTGCCCAAGCCGTGCAAGAGCTGAACTTAGCCGCAGACGGTCGCAATCAACTTTTGTTTCCAGAACCATACAACGTGCGCTTATCACAAAGCCATATTTTGAGAAAATGACATTAGTTAAGTGTACATGACATGTGCCAATGCTTCATTTTATCAAAATATAATGTAGATGACATTAGTGCCGGTATTGACAGCATAAAATACTCTATAATGGGTGTAAGTGGTGGTTTATCCAGAAAATATGTATTGTAAAATATATTTTTACACACCTTTAACCATATGTCTGATTTGTTACGTATATGATGCTCATTTTAAATTATTTTGACATTCATCTTCAAGTATTTAATTATCAATGGAATCGTAAAGTTGCTACAAACTGAAACGCCCAGTGCAGATATCTATATCAGTTCAATGAAGCATCTATCGATGAGTGTAAACAGATTTTTATACCACATCAATGACAAAACAACATATTAAACGTTTTAACTTTCAGTATCTCTACAGATCAGTGCCCATCCCTTAAATCTCTGTTTACTTCTGCTTCATCCTTATCTTTTTGATTGTCTATTGAAAGTAAGTATTCAAGACAACATCCTCTTCAGTGAGTATAATCTGAAGAGATTCCTTATGCCTTTTTCCTTATCAAAATTCAGTTGAACAATTTGCTAATCGTTTAAATATAATAAATTTGAAGGATATTTTTGGAAAGGAAAACGTTTATTACAAACAAAACATGAATTGTGTACTGAAACTCCGCCTTGCAGTGAAAAAGCTTTTTTGTGAAATGATTGGAAATTTGCATTTCAATTCTCGGATATCTCTGAAAAAATGTCTTCAAGTCAGTGATTCCAATCTTTTTCAAATATCCACATATTTAGATGATCAAATATCTACAGAATGTGGGTTTTTTCAACAATTCTTGATTATGTTTACATATCAATATACTCGTACATCTCAATGAACATTCTCCATATTTTGAATTTTCAAAGAAAATGGCGCCAATCCTCTAACTTGCAAGTTACAGAACCAAAAATATAAGTCAATAGTGCAA
Source organism: Gryllus bimaculatus (assembly GCA_017312745.1). Classification (NCBI taxonomy): domain Eukaryota; kingdom Metazoa; phylum Arthropoda; class Insecta; order Orthoptera; family Gryllidae; genus Gryllus; species Gryllus bimaculatus. The sequence goes on from BOPP01000016.1 coordinate 12,398,782, forward strand.
AAAATTCTCGAGCAAAACACGAACATACATTATACCAAAAAGATATTCAACCTTTGTGCATGTAACACCTCTACTCTCCGCCGGTTCCATTTACGGTATGATAAAAGAATTTTCGCAAAACACCTATTTTTGTGATTTTGATACGAGTGAATTGGTGAAAAGATGTGAATTACTCGCTTATTCACCCACTTGCTCAGTCACTCGTTCGCTCATTCACTCGCTCGCTCATTCACTTTCTTACAGAGCCTCTCTACTCCGTTTCTCACTCGTTTACTTACACACCCGAATAACAACCCGTATTTGGCGCTTCCGTGCTCGAAGTCTCCCTTGGCTGTGTTTGTGCCGGTGGCGAAGTGCGACGACGCCCCACTGTGCCGGCGGCGAAGCGACTGGGGCCTCGCCTGAGACGCCCTCTGCACAATTTTTTCATCATCCGCATCCTCCGCGCGCGGCGGCGCCCAGTCCGGGGGGGCCTCTGCCTCGGCGCCCGGTCCGGGGGAGCAGTGGGAGAGTGGGGCGCAAACGGCAGCCGCCGAAACAACGTACTGCCGAAAATGTGGCATGCGGTTTGCCACGTTCCTGGCATCTAAGACCTGATTCAATTAAACATTGCCAAGACGCAAACGTTCCTACTTACAAAACATAACACAATCACTCTTAACTATTCCTGAAATATCAAGTGATACATATAATACATTAGATTACTTGCGATGTGATGAGATAGATAGACAGACAGACAGGCAGATAGATAGATAGATAGATAGATAGAAAGAGAGAGAGAGAGAGAGAGAGAGAGAGCAGAGAGACAGAGAGTCACAGAGAGAGACAGAGAAAGACAGGGAAAAGAGACAGAGAGAACAGAGAGCAGAGAGAAATAGAGATAGAGAGAGAGAGATATCTATTAATTCAGTTTTATTTGGTTCCGGTTTTACCCTTCCAAATCCATATGTACAATTACGCCGCTGCTCCGTCGACGTACGCCAGCTACGCTGACGACCGAACTAGCCAGGCCAATCCTGAAGACGTCATAATGTGTTGTATTTACTTTCAGTTCTCAAATTTAAGAAATTGCTTTCATGTGTTTTTTTTCATGAACACGTTCTGCAAATTCCGCCGAAACCATGTCAAGTGTGGCCCAGTCAGATGTCCTGAGAATGAATGCAATCAATAAAAGTAAATCGAGCAACTTATGTTGGACCTTGTAAAGTTGTGCCCTGGAATGGCGGATCCTTTCACCAGCACAGCGAAGCCCGTCTTATGGAAAATTCGTCATGTCACCTGAGTCTGGACGTGGTGACAGATTTCCAGAAAAGACGAGAGATCGTCCTTATCCGTAGATCGTTGAAGGAAAGCGAGCTGGCACAGCTTTTACCTCCGTTTATCTCGCAAGTTGGAGAACCCATGTGAGAGTTTAAATATTTTGCAGTCTATCTCCACGCATTTCGTTCTGAGGAAGGTGGCAGAATGACGGCCAAAGCGTTGGCATATGTAAGGTAGTCTCCCGGACCGCCATGTAGATACTGACTCAAGCCACGGAAGCCTACATCTTCGAAATTAGCCCTTTAATGTTAGAGATAGTTTACCTCAAACCCCAACAAAATTTTCAAAACTTACACAAAAATGCCTGAAACAGGCTCTTTACTAGTATAAAGTATACAGGTAAAAATGGCACAGTTATAGTTAACATCTCTGAACTACGACATTTACCAATTCTCCATATATTTGAAGCGCTCTCTTGCAACAATATTACTAAATATAGTCATTTTCTCAATGAAATCACTAAGATAGATGGCTCGGAGTGTCAAATGATATCACTACAGTGCCTTTGTCAGGGAGGTTCTAGGTTCGAGTCCATACGGTGGCAATTCTTTCGACTAGAGTGTCAGCTAGATTGAATTCATTGATCTACTTCATTGTTTGGTCCAATGCCAGACACTGTAAAAACTTGACTGCTTGTTTGTTTATTTAAGATCGTGAGGTTATTAACGACAACTATTGATTGAACGTTATTAATATACTGAATGAAGTGATTTGGCAATGTTGAGGGGTGAAAGGACGAACACAAATATAACCATACCCGAGGCGGGACTCAAATCCGCGATCCTTCTTCGACCCGAGATCGCCACTGCACTATTACAATAGAGATCTCGATACCCGGAGCTGCTGTAAGAACGTACTTGAACAAAGATAGGCATGAAAGTAATGATGTATGAAAGAATGTTTCTACACATGAAAATACTTTTAAAACAGTTTACAGGGTCAGCGATTCCACATTGAATTAGTTTACTTACTAATAAAGAAAGGCAATAATATTTAGAGTTCTTCTCCGTTTTGTACAGTGTTGGGCAAGGGATACTCTAGGCAAGTATGTAAAGGCACATTGCCGAGAGAGACCTTCGCGGTATTCGGGATCGATGTGCTCTTCATTGGAGATGTCATTAAAGGAGCGATAGAGAAATCGACAACACCTGTTAAGAGTTTTAGGCGCCGATAGATAGTCGTTGAGAAGATGTTAGGCGTAACCATTAAGCTAGCCTCGCTTAAAAGAGAACAAGAAACTAACACAAACTAATACAAGAAAGTCTCTGTCATTTTGTAGCACTGAATCATATTAAAGCCATTTTCTTGATTTTTTTCTTCTTTTAATTTGCACAAGTGTAATTTTTATACACATCTCAGGTCGTAAACATTTACATTAAAGCATGGTTTATATATGGTTGGATTTGTGAAAACAAGTTCTTTAAACTATTTTTGCATGACGTTTCTCAGAAATGTAATTTTTTCTCTAGAAATGATCTCAATATTTGAGTATTTTGAAAAATTCTCTAACGACAGTTTTTTTTTAAAATCGCTTCGAATTTTTAATGAAAATTTCCTGGTACTTCTAGGTTTTACTCTTTTATAATGTTCTTTAATTCCCATCTCAATTCTATTATCAGAAAGGAAAATTGAAAATAGTGGGGCTATAACTGCACGTACGTTTTTGCTCGTATTTTCATGCTAAATTACGAGAAAAGTACAATTATTTCAAAAATTGTACATGACCTTATTGCAAAATATATCTTTAAGAAACAGATTTCATTAAGGGAAAAATCTCTAACTCATAACTGTAGTTAAAGGAAGACACCAAATACTTTTTGAATTTTTGCAATTTTCAAAAATTGGAGTTTGTAACAAAAATGGGACCTGATCCATTCTCTTAAATGTTCTTTACACTATCCAGCAACAAAATTTAATCAAAAATTTGTGTCTTTTTTGATTTTTAAAATATCTCATAGGATTAATGTAATGTGGTACCTCTCAAAATGGAAACATCGGTTTTAAAAACTAGAGGCCGCAACATATATTAGGAACTTTCAATTTTGGTCAAAATTTGCTGAACGGCTTAGTTGTTCATAGACGGACTGGCGGGTGGACGGACAGACAGGCGTTTTGCCGTCATTCAATTATTCCGTATCAACGACCCACAAAACTTGGATTCTGGCTACACTTCGTGTTAGAGGATTTTTTTATAAATCTAGCCATAGGATTTATCCACTTTTTCGCAATCAGGTTCCTGTTATAAGAGTGTTTCTACAGAATTTGTTCTCCATAATTCGTCCTTTTTTAATGACATGTACATTGTTTTGGCACGTTCAGTAGTTGCGAGCAATGTTGAGTGAAATATCGGCAACATTAAAAACAATAGAAACCTAGTTCTGCTACTGAACTCATGTACATTTTCTTGAAAATTTTAGCTTTTTGGAGCAATTTTAATATGGGCAGTATTAACAAATGAGTAGTTCCACGTCAAATCGAACAATATTTTTATCTTAGATGTTAGACACTTAAGTAATAAAAAAGGTGCAGGATTACTTAACGTCTCATGATATAAGCCGCGTAATGCCAAGAAGAAGAATTTTGAATCAGTGAAAAAGGAGATCACAGAGTTCAAAAACAGAAGAGGTTGTTATTAGCCAATTGAAATAATATTTTTGATCATTTAAGAATAAGTACCTGGGACTTAAAATTAGTTTTCAAAATTTACAGACTTAAGACCAAAACAGAGTGTGCTTCCTGGAACGAGTGAAACGCATTCAGTTTGTGTATGTGTTTACCATGAACATGCAAAACTAATGATTGATGATGAACATTTTTCAAAATTAACTTGTAACCTAGAATAGCCGATGAGAAATTACAAAGAATAATTCTTTCTCAGACTATGGGCAATCCTCCATCCACTAATTGTCATTTTAGAAAATGTCAAATTTGTCAATCGACAGCAGATCTGATAAACCAGTTACAGGAGATAATGGCTACCTAAATGATAGATGTGGTCAATCAATCGATCACTAGTTGTGACCTTTGGCAGTCGACGCAATTTTAATCTAGGGTGAAAGGTACGTGAATTGAATGAAATCATTTTTGCGGTTTTCTCTGAAGACCTGATACAGGTTACCTCTTACAACAATAAACTTCTATCACATGATTTTGCTCAGGTATAGCGTGATGTTTTTGTTCATGTGTTTTAGTATCGTACTTTTTTGTGGCTATTAAATTTATGAACTTGAGGCAATATTTGTGAGACACAATTGTCACATTTCTCATCACTGTTACATAAGAGACCGTCTATGAACTAAAACTAAATCTTGGCGTATGGTATTCTACAAATAGCTCACCATGAGTAACATTATTATTACCCTAGTGTGTTACAAAAAGTGTCCCTGGATGCCGTAGATAAGGTTCCCTTATCGGGAGTGCTAAGCTACGCTAAGCAAAGCTAAACTAAGCTAAGGCAATGGCGACGTCACGACTCACTTGAGAGTGGGCTACGCCTCCCCTTTGGTTCAACGTCAGGAGCAGCTACGCATTTCGATGTAATTTTTCGCATGCTGCATATACTCTTATGCGATCAATTAACTATGTATATAAACAGAACATTCTCAAGAAATAAAAATTGATGTGAAGGAGTTACTTATGCCAGTCTCGGCTTGAAGTGTCTACCTAAGCCAAGTCTGCAAAGCTCGAATCTCGGAAAGAGTACGTTTTTTAATTATTTTTTGGCGCAGTTGGATTTTCATACGGTCATGCATTATTTTTTAACATTCTCATTGTTGAACTTTCATTATCATGATCACTATTGCAACTTTCATTATCATTCAACTGTCACTATCACCTCTATTTTCATGCGGTTTGCAATGACAAACCACAACTATAACCCCTGGCTCACAAAACGGAATTCTATAAAGACGGTAACATCATCCTTCACAAACGCTGGTAAATAAATTCGACTGTCACAAGAATTTAGAGATCTAAAATTTGGCCGGAATCGAAGGATAGGGGAGCGAGTCGCGGGCGGTGGATCGCTGGCAGGCCACATGCTTAGACAGCTCTCGCACCGCCCCACGCGCCCACCCGCTCTCCACATCTCCCTCGCTCCACCCGACGATCTTCAGCCTCGGTGCTCCGACCTGTTCCCTCCCTCCGCTCTTCATTCTCCGCCCCCCCACCCCTCTCCACCCCTTTCCTTCCCTCAGCTCTCCCTGCGCTCACTCCGCTCTGACCTCCTGGCCACCTCCCCTCCGCTCTATCTCCCGTCCACTCTTTCCACTCCACGCTGAGCCCCGCTGCACCGCTGTCCACATCCTGCTCCAGAGCGCGGCGTGCGGCACCGCACCTCACAGCGGAGGATCCCAGACGTCGGAGATAAGCGCCCGCAGGTCGCCTGGCGCCCGCCCGCTGTCACGCGCAAGATGGATGGACGCGCCCCCGCCCCCGCCCCGCCCCGCCCCGGCGCCGCCGCACGGTGGGCCCCATCATTCCAACTCACTTCGTCCAACAAGATGGACATCAATAACAATAGAATGGATGCGCGCCCTTGTTGTGTCGAGACCCTTTCAGCGGAAGTTAACTGTCAAAATCACTAGGTAGCATAGGGAGCCCAGGTGTGACAGACTTGAAAATTGTCAACAATACACTCCACGTCGTCGGCAATGCACTAATTTCGAGATGTCGAGCGTTGATTGGGAATAGCAGTAACAAGAACTACAATCATAAAAATAAAATATGAACAAACTGCCAATTACATTCTGGACGCAGGGGTCTCGAGTCTTTATATATCCGAAATACATTTCTTTATTTCTACATTTGGCATTCGTGCCCAAAGTAATACTTTAGTTCATAACCAAATGTCATGTTGGCGGCGGTCCTGGTACTTTCACGCCGTATTTTGCATTACCACATAAAGACTAAAAATGCCAACATGGTCATCGTTGAAACAAGCTAGACGTTACCAGGCTTTAGCTGAAAAGACCTCTAAAATTGTGTTATAGAAAAACTTCATTTTTCTATGACTTTCATGTAAAGAACTATAACCACGTATACAAGGACTTCCATGTAAACATAAAAATTATGGAGAACGGGTTGTCGTCCTCCTGAAACGCTGCTTTTACGTAGAGGATACGTAAGAAACAAAAGTGACACTGCTTTAATATTTCCAATCCTATAATATTTGATATTTAAAAAAATAAAATAGTAAATGAAAATCTTACAAAGAAAGTTAAATCCTCTAAAACAAGTATTTTGCAGTAAAACTGAGTTTGGATGATCCAAAAAGCGTTTTGTAATTAACAAACCAAGTGGTAGTCATGTGCTTTTGGAAAACTTTTGATTTTATCTGACAAAAAAATTATAAATTATTGAACATAACCGAAATTAATTTTCATCTTGTATTGAATTAGCCCATAGGCTACTACCTGAAGCAACAAAAATGCTGCTCCGCAGATACCAAGAAACTGCTTGTCCAAAACGTAGCACATACACTGCTCAAGAACAAAAAATAAAAACTTTCATAAAATCCTGCAAAAAAATCAAATATTTTAACAAAAACAAGAATGCCGCCATAACATAGTTTATTTAGATTTACCTTCTTATAATACAAAATAACGGCACTTTAATAATGCATTTCGTCAATAACAAATAGTTAACGGCAGGCGGCCTCTTTCTTAGAGCCTTGCTGTCACATGACGTCAACTGGGTCGTAAGCAGGTCCCGCTGAGAATGAGATTGAGTCACGAGTACAGCATGGAAGTTCATTTGGGGTTACAGCTCGAGAATAGGGGGAAAAATACAAACATTAACAAGTCAAAATCCAAACTATTTTTTCGTTTTAGTTGTTTTTTCTTCAGAATTCCTAGGTATCTAACGAAAACATGGACTTTTTCACATGGCACAAGTCATTGTGACATTTACAAAACTTTCTGGAAAATAGCTGCACAATTTTCTTTAAATTTTACTCTCAAATAGAAGAAAGTGCGTTTCAAAATATAGTAATTCCGATTTTCATTAAAATTTTGATTGTTACAACATTTCAAATTTATTTTCTAATATACCCTTCACCATTAATATTAAAGCCAGATTTCTTTCTTAATGCAATTAATCGTACAACCTGAACAACACCATATTCTTGAAGATTTTCCCCTTTTTAAATGAGTAATTGCTTAGTAACGAAATTACAAGGCAAAAACCTTTCGGTGAGTGGCGTCCCGCTCCCGTCGGGGACCACTGCGCTGGGGCCGTCCGTCGCGGGGCGCGCCCTCCGGGATGTCTCTTTAAGGCGCGCACTCGCCCCTCGGAGCGCCTTTCTTCTCAGGCGGCCGCGCGTTCTATCCCGCCTCAGAACGATGCCTGTCAATTTTTTGCCGTTCAACGACTGACAACCACGATTGGTCAGTATATCTTATAAAGTCATGTGTTGAAACACTATTTGGTGTCATCCGATACGAGTGAAAAAGAAAAAGTTTAGTTAAAGAAGCGATTGGGTGGTGTTTTCGGGCGAGTCGTCTGTTTTGGTCATCCGTCCGTAAAAGCAATGCGTGTTACATCTGAGGTGTGGGTGCTGCTCCTTCGCGGCTTGAACGAGAGATCCAGCACCAAAAACGCGTCGCCTTGCAGGGTTTCCCCCTCCAAGGAACAGCCCCAGCCGGGAGACGTCTTAACTCCCAACTGGTTTCCCAATGTGGGTGTGTGTCCAAGGAGAGATGTGGGAAATAGGATGGGGTGGTCCGTGACCGTTTGTTATGTTACTGACCCGGTATTCGTTTACAATTTATCGGAAAAAACATGAAGAACTACTGATTAGGGCAACCGATCGCTAGAGATCTCCAGTTAATGACTGAATTCGACCCTGTTTATTATCTGGGGTCAATAATTCCGCCATCATTCAGCATCCTACACCTCCTCAAGAGATGATACAGAGGCAGTTCATGCATTGAGCTAATTCAGTTAAAGGAATGTTCGATGATCTAAAGTAATTTTGACAACGTACACAAGCGAAATTCAATTAATGGATGAATAATCGAAAGTTAATTAGGAAATATTCAAAGCATTAATAACCACGCCCCACCCCAGAGCTGAACGTGGGGGAAGGCGCAAGCTGCGGGGTTTGCGGGTTTGAAACCCGGCTGGACATGGATATTTGCTTCAATGTTGTGACTTGGAGGGGCATATCACCTTCAGTATCTCATTCCTTCCCAGACATATCCCTACCAGAATAAAGGTGACTGCCTGCACGCCAGGAGGAAAGATCTCAACATGATCGCCACCTGGCCGCCCCCAAACCTCCCCACAAGTAAAAGAGTTTAATCGCCGCCAGGGAATTACGACTGGCTGGAGTAAATTCTCGGGCAATGGGCTTACGAGTCACAGTGAAGTTACGGAGAGGAGGCTACTTCGATTTTCACTTTCTCGTATATACGAACATCCACGGAGTACTATACGTAGTGTAGAGAAAGTAATGTAAAGCTACGGAAAATCCATTTCAAAATTTCAAAGAAATAAACATTTGGAGTCCTCTGATTCCAAAAAAGTGTTATTTTTCAAAACGTCTGTCCGTCTGTGAACACCATTAGCGACGAAACCAAACGTACGCTATTTTTGAAATAGAAATTTTTCGGTTGACCTGTCTCGACACAAAACTTTGCTATTTTGAAAACCTTCTTTAAAATTTGGGGAGGGGGGCTTCACATGAAGCCTCTGGGTCATTTTCAAAATATTCTCCAAAATGTCTCCAAATTTGTTTTGCAAATTTCTTGTAAGAATAGAGTAAAATGGACTTAGAAAGATGATATAAGTCTTATATTCTTTGATAAATTTTTGAAAATTGAAAAAGCGGCTTTTTACTACTACAAAATTGAAGATAGAGATTTTCCCTTCAAATGAAAGTCTGTGTAATGAAAGTCTTCTATACAATTCTGTAACACCACTAGTTTTAAAGAGGTCTTTGACATTAGAACACTGTTACACCTCCAGCCTAATAAAATGAATCATTTTAACATTGGTAAGCACATTTCTGAAGTCACGAGCCCTGTTCAGAAGGACATTTGTGAATTAAATAAAAAGATTCATTGTATAAGGCAGGAGGTGTAACGGTGACTTAATGTCATCGGTCACTTAAAAAACGAAGTAGCGAAGAAGGTGTAAAAGGGCAGTTGAATTAACTGAGGCCAGGTAGCTTCAGCTAATACCTGAAAAGGTCGTTGGTGTAAAACGCCCGATGATGATTGCTGATGACTGAAAATTGAACCCTTCGGCCCATTTTCTTCTAACATATACTACTAATTATGCTATATTTCTTTGAGATTTAATTCACACAATAAAATCGTATAATTAGTCTTACTTTTTTGTGTGAAGCTAAAGCTATTTTGCCGGACATTATAAGTATAATTTACCCTTAACGTGCTGGCTTCATGTAGTAATGTGTTTTGAAATATAGTGGCAAGATCTAAGTGAATGTTTAGAGAAATATTCGTGAAAATGGAAGAAAAGTTATTATTTCTCTGTCTTGTGTATTCTGCACTCAATAGAACATTTGTTTCTGGAGTGTTTCTGGTAGATAATTAAGTCGATTGCACGCACAAGAACAGCAATGTGATTTCAGATATACTTGTATTCACTGAATACTGTATTGAAGCTAACTGAATACTTCAATTTGCGTCTCCGTTTTCTGTATTTACTTCAGCATGATAATGTGGGCCAAAATGAAAGAAGAGGAGTTCCACGAATATTTTCTTCTCTCAGTCTCGACTGCTCAAAATGTCAGCTTGCCCTTTCGTCTGGTGGGCCAGACCGCCTCCTATTGACCTCTAAACTCGCATCTCCCTTGGCACCAGTCACCTGCTGCAGTTTAAACGCTTTGAGGCCATCGCACTCAGAGACTTTAACACCATGACATTCACAGTGATATCAAGAGAAAGAACCTCGAAAGCAAGTTTCAAAGAAAATTGTAGAATATCCAGAATAAAAGACACAGTTATACACTATATGAGGAGCGAAATATCAATTCTTATTCAATAGACTTTGAAGCAAATTCTTGAAATACATTTATGAAATAGTCGTTAGTAAATTAAGAAGTGTAGAACTGCCAAAAGCTTAGCATGGTTGAATTAGGTTTCATGTGAAACACATAGAACGCAAATTGTTTGTATATTTGCTCTGAATACTGTTTCGATACGTTTCAATAATTTCTTTATCTTAATTAGTTTGTATTCTATTCTGTTCTTCTGTTTACTTATGTAGTATATCTAACTGTTGTGTGTCAACAAAATTCAGAAATATTAAAACATACTCTCGTGAAATGAAGTAGTATTAACAAAAACCTATGTATTGTTTAAATAAAATATTATATATTTTCGGAAACCTTTTTGTACTTGTAGAACTATATGATTAGGCTGTTATGAATAACTGTTTTTGTATATATTAAATATTGTACATTATATGTTCTTAGTTTTTCACACAAGAATTTTTAATAGATAAATAATGTAAACAAATAAATTAACTGAAAATTTAATATTTCCTTGTAATTGTGGTCAGTTCACCATCGATTACTTCACAGGCGAACATTGTGCCAATTCTTATTCAAAATACGGCCCTGGTTGATCGGAACGTATCGGTCCACTTCCTGGCAATTCTGGAAACATACGGCGGGCGGGCTGTGAATTCCCAGTTACATGACAGCTGTCAAACTTATCATCCACATTCCAAGAAAGTAATTTCATCAGTAATAGCAATAATGGCTGATGCAACGTTCGGCTGATGAGTTTATTAATATTTTGTACCATGAGATAGATCCCCGATCTCTTTGAATAGAACTCCTCTTTTTCGAACGTCGGGGTGTTTATTCGGGGCCTCAATGCGGTGCACTGATTTCGCCATTACTTCCTCACTCACATTAAAAGAACTGTTAAAAATGAAAGGCAGGGAAGAAAATATTAACATAGCATTACAACATAATTTACCGAAACTTAATTCATGCCATTTAAGTTTTGAGGCAAGATGTTTACGAACAAGTAATCTGCAATAAATAAATGAAGAACAGTATATGTTGCGAAAAGTCCAATGAAGTGAATGCAGGAACACATAATTAGTAGCGACAACAACACATACTTTTCACTTGAGTAATAATTTCTCCTTTATATTGTACTACCACCTAAACATGCAAAAGTGTTTTCATCCAGCAAAAATTACCGTTCACTGAATCTCATTTCATTCAAGTTAACTCGTCGACAGCCATATCACTACGCCAAAGAAGAACGGTATGGTTCGAACACCAACCTATGCTTAAAAATGTAATTTTCTCAAACCAAAATATTTCCAATATGCAATTTTTATTTTCAAATATAGTAAGAGTTCTCCGAAAATAGGTCTTGCCAAATTTATTACCCTTAGTTGTTACATACGGGGAAACATTTAATGAAAAAAATTAGAAAATATTTCTTCTGAAATTGCATTATGTTTGTACATAAGTAACGCAAAATCTACCTATTTTTTGAAAAGCTGTTTATGACAAACTTTAAAGGAAAAAATGGAGTAACTTTTGATTCCTGTATTTCGCACAAAATTACACGAACACGACTCATATTTTTGAAATTGAGATTTACTTAATTTCATGATCTGATTTTAAGAACAAATTGCATTAAGAAAACAATCTCTATCTTCAATATTGTAGATGTAACAAGACGACCCTAAAAATGCCAATTTGAAATGTTTGAAAAATTAAGGCATTTTAACAGAAATGAAACGTGCACCATTCTCTTTACGCTATCCAAGGAAAAAGTTAAATAAAAGATAGTTAGTTGCATTTCTGAGAAACTTATGAAAATGTTTTAAAGGGCTCATCTAAAGCACCCCCAAAAATCAAAATACCCGTTGTAAACTTCCAAAGCCAGGCAGCCATTCAAAGTTCACGCAGATCGATCGGAGAATATGAATTTTGGAGGAAATCGTCTGAATGGATTACGCGCTGGCGTTAACCCACAAGGATAGACGAACGGACAGACAGGCGGCCGGGCATTTTGCCGTCAATCTAGTTTGTGGTATCGAGGACTCAGAAAACATAGATTGTGTCTACACCACGTGTTAGATGAAGTGATTTACTATGTACAGCAAGATCATTTATCCACTTTTTTGTTACCTGTACCCAATAAGAGTTTTTTGCCGGAAATTTGCCGCTTCCGACGCACGATTAATATAATTTCTCTTGTTTCGAAGTTAATGCGACAAAGTAAAGATAACTGTGAATAGAAAACTAAATAACTGATAAATAAACTTCAGTTTTAAAGTAAATAACTGGATAGCGTATAAGAGCTTCAACGTGCGACAAAAACCTTTTACAATAGCTTTAACGTTCCATAGACTATGGTAGTATCTAAGTGAATGTACAGCCCATTGAACGACCAATCGCAACAACTTTGAAATGCAAATTCCAAATCACAATTCACAAATTGTGCATTTATATCAATAAAAGTCGGCATCTGAATGCTTTCCTTGCAAGCCGGGTTAGAAACGGCCACATTGCGTTACCTAGCTTCAGTGAAAGCAACGTCGCTCATTCTGTACATTTATAATTACCAATTAATATTGAAAACACGGCTTTTGTTAGGTGTTTAATGGAAGGCTTTTTTGCTACAGCCTTCGAGCCCGGCGATCATCCATCATTTGGGAAAAATTGATGACAGCGATTGCAGCGTTGCGGTTTTTACGCGGAGCAAATTGAAATCGCTTGGCTGATACATTAGATGGCCCTAATTCGTTTCCCTCGCTTTTAGGAAAATCATTCTATTATTAGAAGACATAATACATTATTCCAGTTTCCTCTTACGAGAGAGATTCGGACGAATCGTACCAAATCATTAGAAAATAAATAATTTATAACTTTGAAATAATCACTAGAAACCAAATATTTCAATTAAACATATCACATTGAAAAATTCCTATTCTCTTTTATTTTAATAATGAATAATCGAAACAAAAATAGTTCAATAGCACTGTTATAACATAAGTGGCTTGCGTGCCCTTTGAACATAATGCAGTTCTGTATTTGTAGGTAGTAAATGCTGAGATATATTTATTTTGTTTGTACTTTAAAGTGCATAGAGGACAGGATTTCACTACAACATGATACTGCGAAGAAAGCTGAACTTTGCATTTTAGAGTCTAGCAAGCTAAATACACGGCACATTTCATATTTTTTACATTTCAATTTACTGAATCATGTAGAAGATTAACTTTCGTCCCTCTCACACTGCAATTTTGTGGTGGTCTGTAAGCCCACGATTCCTTCCACTAACTGTACCTTTCCCTCGCATGATGCAATACCCGTGAGTCACACATACAGACAGCGGAGCGCGCGGAATACTAGTGCGCAGTTCACCACCGAAGTCAACTTTGTTCCTGAGCACTATGAGAAACAAACGAATAACTTCCCTTTCTGCTTAATTTTTCAAAGAATTCAGACATAGATAATATGGATCAGGGAGTTAGGGTTGTCTTTGGACCCGCCAATTTGATGTACCAAGAAATGGTAATAGTGTAATATCCTCCTTGAATGTTACTGTGATCAATCTCTTCAACAATAATTTTGCACATTCTTCAATCCTCCTATTTATGTCATTGATTCTCCCGGCTATTACAATATTTATTATTTACAATGTTTATTATTATTACTATTTACGAGGCAAATAGACAATCAATTCATTTTAAACTCTCTATTATTCAAAACCTTCCCATGTCGCACCGTAACACTATCATATTACTTGGCAAGATCTATATGGAGAAAGTTTGTTTGTTTCCTTTGGTAATGTTATAAATATGCAATCTTCGCCGCAAACGCCTCTAAAAAGAACTGGGGGAAAGAGTGGACTATTTTTCAGTTGTTTATTTACTGATGGTGCCAGAAAGTTTGGCTGAATGAGAAATGGACGAATGTTTATAAACGAGAGTATACAGTTTTCGATTGAGAAGTAGATCACTTGGTGGAATTCGCATTTCTAAGTGTTCAGTAAATATATTATCTCTTGATAAAAACATACACATTATTTCTTGTACGACTGACGCTAGCAACCTCAACGAGCCCCCTTCCCTCTCGGGAATAGATGTTGCTATTTACACTCTCGTATTGGGAGGGTTATTAGAGTCCATTTAGCAATGATCTTACTTTGAAGAAGTCCTGCGTAGGATTCAACGAACCCTTCGGATGTCGGAGGGAGGGCAGCCCTCCGCCGGGCCTTTCCCAAATGCGTCACACGATTGAAGCGCGCCCTACGTCGTTCATCTTCAAACCTCCCAAACTCGGCCACTCGGGAGATTCCAATTTGCAACTTGCTTACATGCGGGCACTACAAAGTGGTATGAGGAGCGTAGCGTGTTCTGATCACAAAAAAGACGGGAGAATATAGCACCTACACCATTTCGGAAATAGTTACTCACCAATGCGGCAGAAGCAACTGCATATCCCACAATAAATTTGAAATGTAATTGAATAATGTTTTATATTTAATAATTTACTACAGGTGTATTTACCATTATAGCAGGCTTCGGCAAAATTGGTGCTGGTGTAAACCAAACAAAATGGTGTTCCAAAATGAAGCATTCTGATTGTTCAGCAAGAACAATTTTAATACTCTCTTATCAGACATATTATGTTGCAATTCTCCTAACAGTTATAAAGTAGAATATTCGTATAACAGTCGAAAGGATCTTTGCAGTCAAGAATAAGAAAAAAGTTGTCCCACAACGTCACACGTGCATAGCAAATATTTATTGGTAAGCAACCTCTTCTTTGGATCCTTGCTGGCAGTTGACGACAGCTGTCTCAGTCGCACAGCAGTGAAACAGTGAGTTTGAGAATTCAGACAGCGCAGTGTGGTGAGGCACAAAAATGCAATCAATGATGGATCAGAGCAGACGGCCGCTAGAATTATTCTGCAGGCAGCGGCTGATCCAATCTTACCGCCGTCGGACTCGAACCCTGGAACCTCATATCAGTGCTACCTACTTCAGTAACATTAGTTGATGCTCTGAGTCACCTATGCGGGACGTATTTTTCGATTTTTCAGTAAAAGTTTAAACGGTTTTATTGTTTTTGTATTTTTCCAAGAACTTGGGTATGTATCGAAATCGTTGACACCACTCACTGCCCATTTGTGTTCTCTTTTTTTAAAATTTACTTTTCTGCCTGTTCGGCATAATATGCCTTTCAGGGGTTTTAATTTACAATTTATTATTACACATAATTTTTGGCCTTTCGACTGACAGTATTTGAGGAGGACCACACGGCTACCTCGTAAACAAAGTCTGCAAAACAGTAATTCAAAAGAAATTTATTTAATTTTTTTAAAATTAATGCATTTATTAGATTTTTCAGCAGCGGAATTGATTAATGGGAGGGGATGGCAATTAATCTAATTTAAGGTAGTTTAAGAGAGTCTTTGGGGTATCGAGAGATAATGCGGGTTGGGATGGAGGCATTTTTGCCTAGATCAAATATTTCTGCACTGGCACACGACGGAAGAAGGGTGAAAAATCTGTTACTCATCCGTTGAATATATTGGAAGGAATGTTTAGCTCTGTGAATTTGCATATTTGAAATAAACCAAGGGGCTTGTACGGCTTTTCTTAGATACTTGTTTTGAATGATTTGTAGTTTTTTAGATGTGTTTGCTATATTGTTCCAAACATGACAGGCGTATGTTAATGAGGGACGTATTAGGGTTTATGGCAATTCTCCATTTCATTGTCCATTCGACAGATTCATTTAAGTCCGACTGGAGATCTTTGCAAGCGTTGGTAATGTTAGAATTTGCATTAAATAATACTGTATCATTTGTGTTCTCAGCAGGCATATGAAATTAATAATATAGATATTGCAATCATTTTCTGAAAGTTCAAGTTAAAATATTTCACGTTTTTGTAGAATGGCAAGATCGTATCTATGAACATTTTCATAAATTGTTTGCTATAAGCACAGATGCACAACATACTTACAAGAATTAGTTCAACATTTAATATGTTGCTACGAATGCACTTGCACATACCAACATTAACAAGTATTAAAAGTAAATTGCATCGTTTTCATTTAAGTGCTTCGCCGTATGAGAAGGAGTTTAAAAAGAAAATTGCTTAAAAACTTCCAGAGAAACAAAAGGTAGGCACCACATTCAATAGTTGTGTATTTAATAAGTACGTCATCAAACAACCCCATGAATTTCAGTTTTTCGTTTTGTGCATTTTCTTTTTGTTCATATTTGTACTGTATTAATCCGTACTTGTAGAGTTCTGTTTTATTTTAGTATTACAGACAGTCTTGCATAAGTAACAAAGAATGCAGGTAACTAGGTAGTAATTGAAATCATCTAAATATGTCAACGTAGCAAAGTAACATTCACAACGACTATCAGTTTCACCAACTCACATTTCATTCGAGAAATCATACTGAATACCACTCGTGCTTTGGAAAGTCCCGGATGAATCTCCTCTTCGCTTAGCGAGACGGCGAGTAGTTGATAATTTCCAAAGCCCTCCTGAAGAAGGGTGTTCCGTGAGTCTTCGTGCCGCGGTGGCTGAGGCCTCCGGCGCCGCACACGCATAGGCGGGTCACGGCGCGGGGCCGCCAGCGATCTCCCGTCGAACCTCATGCGGTAATAGATATTCGTGACTTACGCGCGCCACTCGCTTCTGAATTATGTGACATTGATTTCACATACGTCAACTCTAAGTTCGGAACCATTACTGAACGTCATGTCCTCAGGTGATTACCCTGCATCACGCAAACGAGCCGGCCCGCCTTCGAGCCGAGGCGCCTGCCGCCCGCCGCGGGCGAGGCTGGGCCGTGGGCGCGTGTGCCGTAAATCAATCGCTCCTAACAGCGCGCGCGCTCCGAATCCGGGCCCGGAGGAGCCACGAGGCCGCCGCTCCGGGCTTGTGCTTGTATGTGCACTGCTCTGCGCACAAGCTGCGATGGCGTCCGCTCATAAGGGATAGGGTCACTGGTGACCCGCAAATACCGGAAAGGGTTAACTGGTGTTTCCGGGAATTTCAAGTGCTTTAACCATCAGTCCCGCTAGTGTGGTAAAAGTTTAACAACGGGAGGAGGCGGTGTTCCCTGCTGGATGGTGAGAGCAGTCCGGCTGGCGATGGTCCCATAGCGATGTTCCGATGGTTCCGTGGCAGGCTCGAACCGCCCGGCTGGGCCGTCGAGTAGTGTAAAGGCTCGAAGTGTGCGTGGGTGCGAACAACCAAGAGGAAGAAAATACATTTTTCATTTATTTTCTTCTTGTTCGGCCATGTGGCCTTTCAAGGGCTTGGATATAATAGATTTATCATTTTTAGGAATAGACATCTTTGGCATTTTGTGTTTGGCATCACTGCTCCGTTTTTAAGGTGTTGGATTAGTATTGGAATGATTTATTGTTTATTTAAAATTTACATGCTTTAATGTTAGGTTGGATGTTTGATTTGGTTTTATCATGTGCTTACGGGGGGCGGAACTTATCGTTTGGGAATTTGGATTTGATGCGGGAGGGGTGCATAGCAGTACATCCTAGGTTAAATTTATTTGTTAAGTGAGAAATGTTGAGTGAAGTATAAAGAAAATACTGAGCTTGATCCGTGACCCGTTTGTAAGGAATTTGTCCACTTCATTCGTTTCTTAGCGATTGCGGTCACCGATGACGTGTAGTTGACGTGTAGTTGACGCGTAGTGCCGCGAAGGAAATATCGCTATATATTCATGAAATATAATTACTGGCCACGAAAACAAATCAGAGTACAAGTAACATTAAGATATTGAAAAATACAGATGTTTAAGGTTGGAATTCGTAACGGATTCTTTGCCAGTGCACATTGAATTCGACTTCACCATACTCTGTAAGCTCTCCCTTGACGAGTATCCTATGCCCTGCGTCTCTGTGTGGGATAGTTCGTAGTTTCTGCGAGCTTTCACAGCACAGAGGTGGCGACCGAACATTAGAACGCTGTGAACCACATCCTTCCAAAGCTCCGATGGCTTTCCGCTGACACACACGAGAAACAAGACAGGCAGTGGCCGGGATGGAGGAGAGAAAGTTCACAAACAGGGTGAGTCATTTCGGTTCATAAGACCACCAGTGTGGTCTGCATAATGAGGTTAGCAACAGTTACGAAGTTTCTCTTAGAAAACCTTTGTAGAAAATTCCAATTTGAAGATTTTTTAAAGAACATAGTTCAAAAACACAATTTTTCAGGTTAGCGAGAAAACTTTCCATGACGAAATTGGTAAACATTTAAAACATGTAAATTGTTGTGTAATTTCGCAAGATATTGTAAATACTGATGAACGCTTGAGTGTAGTACAAGATTGAATTGTATTGTGGCAGTTAGTGAATAAAGAAAGGTGTGTATGAGCCATATTATTATTATTATTATTATTATTATTATTATTATTATTATTATTATTATTACTAAAACTTTGTATAATTTTCAAACTGTTCATAATATAACTTCTAATTTCTCTAAATTATACTAAGTAATGAACACTTTTTTATTTTTTCTGACTAGTTTTTTAGTTCAGCTGGTGAAATGTGACCTCCACAAAGACTTGAATGTGAGTAGTCTCGTTCATTCATTGCCAGCTACCTCCTTGAAGCTGTTTTTCCATCTTTTATTTTGCCTACTAGCATGATATCAGCCGATGATCCTGCTGTCTGATGACATTATCCTGGCGCCTTATTTCTATTTTTGCGCAGCTGCTTGTTCTGCTGCATCTTTTATCTTGGTCCTGTTGACTGTTCCCGTACAGGTTATATGGTCTTTCAAAGTGATATTGAGGATTTTCCCTTCCACCTTTCTGGGGTACCTAGATAGTTGAAATTTTTGTTTTGTCGTTAACGAAAAAGTTTGGCACCCGAAAATTAAAGTTGGTAATAATCAGGAGTCTAGTACCCTCTAATAGGCTCCTAATTGTTTGCCAAGCCAGAGTGATTCTTCTGTTAATTTTGCCATTAAGTCTGTTATTGAAAGATGGCAAATGGCCAAGATAAGTGTATTCTGATACATACTCTATCTGATTTACTTTCACTTTTACATTCTCGCACTTACTAACGTAAGAAGAGAAAGTATTGTTATCATGCGCTGTGAAACGGGGAACTTTCGACAAAAAACAAACTATTATTGCTGGGCGCTCGTAAAGCAAAAGTGAATCAATCAAGTTGTTAATTATAGAAAGTACTGGTGCTGCCAAAGCACATACCTTCTCGCATTCTTTTTTAGTGCTCCATAACATTACACTATTTCATAAATAGGCAAAAGTGTTTTCAAGCAGCAAATTATTTTTCCACTCCGAGAGTCGAACTCGTGCCGGCACTCATACCACTACGCCACAGAAGCGCCGCATGGTCGCACTCAGGCAAAGTCATAAAAAGGTAAATGCCCGAATTATGTTAAAAACCTTCAACAAAATATATTCCTTAGAAACTCCCGAAGCCTCTAGTCCGACAAGCCACATTCTCTTCAAGACTGCTTTCAGTTTGTCGCCCGAAAAACAATATTTTTCTCATTTTCTCAATTACTCGGCTCCGTAATGCTAGAATAGAAACCTACATACACTTATTACTATTATAAACGTATCCATCTGATGTCTTAACAAATGTTGAGGATGGATGGCTGAGGTGGCTAAATTGGTAGGTGCGGACTCGGCTCTTCGGTGAGAAGGTTCGTCTGTCGGTCGGGAAATACTACTTGTGAATGTTCTGTGTTTCCACAGCTAATAATTGAGGATTCTAGAAACTTAATAGGAAATCATTTGAAGTAATTCTTATCGCAAACTCTATTAATTAAGTTATATTAAATGGAAGAGTCTGTGTGTGACTTTCGAATTTTAAACTTTTAAACAAAGTTTCTCATCTATTATTTGTAAAACTTATGTCTCGTCAACTGAATTGACGAGACATAAGTTTATATATATATATATATA
>BOPP01000016.1:12419069-12443835 GCA_017312745.1 Gryllus bimaculatus
ATATATATTATATTATCATACTATATTATATAATAATATATATCATATATATATATATACAAAATTTTAAAATATAATAATAGCCGCAGTACCAATGGCATTCCAACTAGCCTTTTCCCAAGGATTTTGAAATTATTATTATTGCTTTTCGCTTTCTCCCTTCGAATCTCTTCAGAAGAGAGAAAGTTATGTAAATGTGCGCCGGAAAAACGGCGAAGTTTTGCCATAAATAATTTTACTGTCGGCTTCTATTCTTAGTTGATAATTTTAAAGTCTGCGAGTATTCTTATCGTTTTTTGTTATGTATTGATTCTTTTACCGATAATTCCTTCAATGCTGAACGAATAGAAAACTGGAGTGCACCCGAGATCAATGTCATGTGTGTGGGAGGCGAACAATACCTACAACGACTACTCGCTTAAAATTGTTAACTAATGTTTTTGAAATTATACTTTTATTAAATTTAGTTTAAATAAATTAACCATGAAATGCTTACTTTTACTACATGATAGTTTATCTGAATTTTAAAGTTACATTTTAATCATTTTGATAGAGCTCAAGCCCACATTTTGTTGGGGCACCAGCCACATCTGCTGTATATAGTTGACAAGGAAAATTTTAGGGAACGATTACGATATTAATAGAACTTTAGAGTCTTTAAATATATAGATTTTTCAAACATTTTATTTCAATCTTTACATTGACCGCAAACGAGTATCCAAGAAGCATTGATGGCTTTATCAAACACATTTTTATCAAAAACATTCATTCTCAACAAGAAAATCTAAAGCAAAGCAATTACAGTGAATACTACAAGTGAGATTTTTTACTAACAAAAAAATTACTTTCAACATTCAGTAGCAATTTCTTGGAAGTTTACACTTAAGTTTATCCTCATAAATCGATTGGGTAAGTTAAAATGTTTAATTGTTATTTAACCCTCGGAAGGCTTTTTTTTCGAGGAAAGAAATTTTTTATGGGGGGCATTTATTTTTTTAAAAAAGAAAAAAAGAGGAAAAAAAAAAAAAAAAAAAAAAAAAAAAAAAAAAAAAAAAAAAAAAAAAAAAAAAATTTGGAAAAAAAAATTGTAATCTCTTCTTTCGTCCTAAGCCGCCATCCTGATTGAGGTTTTCTGGGTTTACTCAATCGCTTATGGCGTATGCCGGGATGGTTCCTAGATTTGTTCTCCCAGACGTAAATGTACAGCTTGTCCTCCCTCTTAAAATGTTACTACTCTATATGTCTGTAAAGTCAGTGGATAGGCAGAATAGCAGGCCCTATGGCCTGAACCTAGCCATTAATAAAGGAATTATAATTATCATTATCATTATCATTATCATTATCATTATCATTATCATTATCACTATCATTATCATTATCACTATCATTATCACTATCATTATCATTATCATTATCATTATCATTATCATTATCATTATCATTATCATTATCATTATCATTAATCATTATCATTATCATTATCATTATCATTATCATTATTATTATTTTCACCGAAATTGATATTCCGTAAACAAACTGGGTAATTGAATTTGTAACCTATATTTTAATTTTCTGGTGTTTTCTGCACAAAGCCCCGAGGTCATTTTAAAAATTCTCTAAAGAATAATGCCATCGATTTTGATTAAGTTTTGTAGTTGGATGATCTGAAGGACGTTTAGGAAAATAGTGTACATCTCATGTTAGTTTAAATACCTATTATTTCGGAAATTTAAAAAAATCTCAAAATATTTTTCGACGTCTTCCTACAACTAAAATATTAAAGATAGAGTTTTTTTTGTCTTAATAAACTCCATTCCATGAAGGTAGATTTTGAAATACGGTCATCTATAATTTTTGAAAATTTGATTACTTTTTGCGTAATGTTGCGTGAAATATAGGAAAATTTAATTTTTCTCAAAAACGGCTTCATTGTTTTTGATAAAATTTAGTTGGTGAATAGTTTGAAAGACATTTAAGGAAATAGTGAAGGTCACTTGTTGGTTGAAATCCCTAATTTATCGACAATTGAAAAAACTTTTTTTTTGCGTCTTCCTCCATTTACAAGTCTGAAGTTACATTTTTTTAAAAAATCTTTTCACCAAAGCCACATTTTCAAATCAAGTCATGTTGCATTTTTCAAAGCTATGAGTATTTTGGGAGTAATTGGGCGTTAAAGTTAATCGCCCTCTCTGAAAATACTGCGCTTCGTAATTTTAGGTGATTTGAAGCAGTTCGATGCTACGTAATTTAGAATGTGTAAAGTATTTCTTATTTTATATTTATTTGTTCGTTTCCTACGTTAGAGCTTTTTTATACAAATTAATATTTTAGTAGTTATTTAAAATCTATTAGAAATAAATATTGCAAGCTTTCAGTAGCTAGTTCCCAATTTACTCAAATGAATACTACGAAAGTTAAAATTTGTACATTATTTCATATTTCATTTAATTAATTAATAAACTTATTTACGTCAGACACAGTTAAAAACAGTATGTAACATGCTATGGGGAAGAGTTAAATTGAAGTTATATTTATGTTCAGAAGCAAAACAAGGGGCCATATCAGCATTTGCTCAAGGTCAGGAAAACTGCAGGAAAAACTGATCGAGATGGGGATCATTGATCTGGAAGCTGAAGTATCATACTTTTAACGGGCCCATAAATCCAAATGGTAAATAATACACTACATGTCGTTGTTAATATTAAAATTACTTCGGTTTTGAATGCTCAGTATTGTCTCTAATTGTAAAGAAACAATTGTTCTGCAGCAGAAAAGATATTACTTGGGACGTAAACTTTTGAATTGAATTTAATGTTTAATGTTATCTGGCAAGGTGTTGTAAAATAATGTACATGTATTGTGTGACGTTTTTGTAGTGAGCTGTTGATACTTTCACCTGATGGATATGACAACTACTTTGAGTGTTTTAGTTATAAATATTAGCGTTTGCTGAAAATATATTCCCACCCCTAAGTAAGCCATTTTTAACAAAAACTACTGATTCATATTTTAAGGGTAATATACCTAGATCAATAAAGAGATGCTTATAAGGATCACGTGGGTGGGGTTTACTTATTATTAATTCTTTTTATCTTAATTCTTTTTTGTAATGTAAAAGTCTCGGAGCGATAAAATGTATTTACCCAGAATATTATGCCATCTCTTATAATGAATATTCGCGAAATATACACAACGTGCAGCACATAGACTGACTGAATTGAAAAACCTAAAAAAATTCGTTCTCTTAACATCAGCCAACGACACACCGTTCATTTTCAATGGAGTTTATTCGACAAAGCTGTTTATTCGAAATGGAAAACTGCATTGAAACCGTTTTATTTTGAATTACTATTAATTTGTTATTAGGAACCAATTTAAACTATCAAATATTATTTATGATATTTATCATTTTAAATTGCGGTTTTAAATGTGAAAATGTGAAAAACGTGTTAGAATGATAAAACAAATAGATGAGCGGTCGTTGTTGCGTTGGCGTTTTGACCTTCTAGACACAAGTTACTAAAAATATACATTGTATGTACTATAACATTATTCAATACATATACAATACGTACAATTAGAAAGCCTACTCTCAGCCTCTGCATCTCGACGGTTGGTCAACCGCAGAATACTGGTGCGTGTGCTGTGTTCGAGGATATAACTCAAAAGAATTTGCATTCCGCAATGCACCCATGTGAGGCGATATTACGGGATTAACACTCACGTCAGCCCTGGGTGCCGCCCCCCACCCCGTCACCTGACCCCCCGGGTGCCGCTCCGGCGCCTCCAAGGCGGGAACGCTGCCCTTTGCAAAATGTAAGCGCAGGAGTTACGAGGCTGCTCGACCTTCGGCCAAGCAGCCCGGCTAGTGTAGGCAAATTTTAGCAAAACATCGATACCTCCATACATCACCAAAAGGTTTTTCATGTCGGTGAAAACATTAAATAAATGATGAAACATCCATGTTTTATGTATAATGAAACATTTCAAAGTAAAATGCTCTGGTTTTAATGTGATACATAACACGTCAATATTAGTTTAAAGCCTTAAATTTGCCTTAAGTTTGACTGCCATTTTCATTTTCTAATCAATGTTATAAGCAGTCAAGTTTCAAATTACAGTTTAACGAGTTCACCACGTACAAAATTATCAACAAAAATACCAACGCTGAAGGAAGGTAACGGATTACTGTCGTTTGAGGATCAACGATTGTAACAGTGGTCTGTGGCTGTGGATTGCGAGCATACCACGAACAAAAAAAGGTACGAGAAATGTTATTTATATCATGATATTTGTTATTTGAAAACATCAATATTTCTGGAATAACATGTCGATCTGACGAAAAGATAGAAAGCAAAACATCGATGTTTCTACTGGAAAATGTGGATGATTGAAGAACATGGACGTTATTTTCCATCCCGACCCGCGGACCGCGCTCCTGCAAGCCCCGATGCGCTGGGCTTGTGGGCTCGACGACGCCGCGGAGCCCGTCGCGGGGGCCGCGCTCAGTGAGGCGAGGCGGGCAGCGCGACCGACAGAAAGGAGCCGCAGATGTCCTTTGAAGCGACGTCTCCTGGTTAATTACGTATGTGCGGCGGAGCTTCACACCCTCGTAATGGGGCGGATAGGCAGCGTTCGCGCCCAAAGGGAAAACAGACTGTGCTACTCCTGTCAGACCGCCATAGGAAGGGTTACGACAGGGGAGATTCCCATTGCGTAGAGGTCCCAGACGTTCCGCCTTTCAAAGGTTTTCTTCCTTATATCCCGGTGTCTCAACAAATAAATTTTCGGACGGCAAATGTCACGATTTTCGTTGCTGTCGCTTCACCCTCTGAGTATGAATTTATAATGCAGTTGGCTGTGATTGCTACTGTTGGTTGTCGTCGTTAGCAGACAGAGCGAAGCACGTCTGCTTTCATTCAAACAGCATGCGTGAGTGCGCGGTTATAGGTTATAATCACTTACTTGTGGACGTGCAATGGTATGGAGTTGGTTGTAATCTTCTGCTTCACAACTTTGGGTCTAATGTCTCAGTAGAACGAGCTTTTCTCTCAGATGAAGTCGTTACGGTTGAAGAAGAGGAACAGAGTTCGCATAGAAACAGTATGTGCAATGTTAATTGCTAAAACACACTAAGAATGCGTCGTGTTCTCCATGTTTCATCTCATTTACAAAATCATAGACGATTGAAAAAATTTCATTGTTCAAAGAAGTATTGTTCAGGAAAGAACAATGAAGCTGATGCAGCTACTTTCAGGCTTCAGGCTGCAGGACTTGTAACTCGACCACTGAACAAACTTTAATTCACAAATTCGTACGTTTCTCATAATTGAATTTAATACTAGATGTTTCATATATCAGACTTGAAGTTTTTAAGAGAGTTGAATGTGTTTTAAGAACTGTTGCAGGAAGGTTATGAAAATATATTTTATTCTGTAACTTATTTTATTAATTGCTATTATCAATGTGTGGGTTGCCGTCATGAATTCCCAAGAGTGTATAAGGAGTATAGGCTGTATAGTAAAGGTCATTGACCACATGCCCCGGTTTTTCTTTGCAAAATATGATATCCTTATCATTGCTGGAGTATCAAATGCGACTGACATACTCCAACAAAATAAATTGAGCAGTTCTCCGCACACGTGTAACGTTCTCGCCCCGAGTGTGGGAATAAACATACTGAACACTGCGCGCGATGGTTCATTTCACTTCCTTGCCCTATCCTCATCCCTTACATTCATCGCACGTACACTTGCGTGCACCACACTCCCAGAAATGTCGGGCGGCCAGTCGTTCCAGATGCGGCGGTGCTCCGTTGGAGGGAGGTACCTGGTTGAGGGAAACTACGCAACCCGTGTGCGGCGGTAAATCTCACCATCCAGCGGGGAAGATCACCGCCACCTCTCGTGATAAATGCACATAGCCTTCTTTTTTTAGTTATTTAAAGTCGCATCAACATCTAGGAAATTAGCGACCACTATTGTATTAAACGTTACGGAAGCTGTGAAGATATCATGATATGGTGATGAGAGGGGGAGAAGGACGAAAACAATACGATGCCTAAGGCGGGACTCGAACCTGCAATCCTTCTGCCCGAGATCGCTCCGGTGCTACTGCCTTAACGACTTCGACTATCCGGATCGGCACAAAGCCGTTGAAGCGCCCGGAAACTAACAAACGACGGTGGTGAATCAGGGAGGCGGGCAACTGTGTTCTAAAACAGTTGCACCAATTTTGCTACTTTCGTTGGCATTTGAAAATATTCGAATGCAATATTTAAACACAATTTTCATTCTCACATCCACTTAAACCTTATAAATGCTTATCATTTCTGTTACATTAATGTATGTAGATTAAATCATGTTACGAGACATGATTTAATACGTAGTTATTTTCGACACTTGAGGTAAAAGTGGCCTTTCATTTAGCGAGTAGGAAATTGTGCGACACAGGGCCGATAGTCCGAGTGACACAGTCCCACAACAAAAATAAAATCACTTCGTTAATCACCTTGTGTGTCATGCTTTACTTCTTAGACAAACTACTGGCTTTTGTTTTATTTCAATTTAAGTACACGAATCATTTAATGATAATCAAAGTCACTAGTATCCAATACGCTCATACCAAAGTATTTTGTTTACTTTGTTGTATATACTGATTTATCCGAACACTTGAGTATTGTCACAGATGTAGCAC
This sequence comes from Gryllus bimaculatus, assembly GCA_017312745.1. Lineage (NCBI taxonomy): Eukaryota > Metazoa > Arthropoda > Insecta > Orthoptera > Gryllidae > Gryllus > Gryllus bimaculatus. Next base: position 12,425,766 of record BOPP01000016.1, read on the forward strand.
TAGCGCTAATAATCCAATCACGCTCTCGTGTCCTGAAGAAACGTCTTTTACTAGTGTCTGTCTAGAAATATTTTTCTCAATTTATTTTTATTTTGAAAAACAGGAAAAAACTTTCTGAACTTAAAAGATATTTTCTATCGCTCCTACTTTGTATAATCTTACCAAAGATCTATATTTATTCATGTGATACTTGGCAAAACAGATTTGCATCTTTCAATAAAGGTTTTGCAGAGAACTTTCTGTCAATGAAGAACAACGAAAGGAACGGTCTGTAGTCATTGGGAAGAAGTTGTGTAAAAACAAAGATTCACATGTATTCTCAATGGTCACAATTAAATAACACTGTCAATCAAAACTCGTAATTAGTGCATTATTGAAATTCATATAGGCTTAATCAATATTTTCCTCACCACTTCTGAACTAGGCTCCCTCGGACTCAAGGAGTCGACACGAAGAATATCCTCTAAAGATTGTCAAACTTCCTTTGCATCTCATCCACCGACTAAAATGGTAATTGCAACATCTGCTTTCATTCATTACAATATTCGGCATTATTGCTGTCGTTTTTTGTACTATTCCGATCCTGGTTTTATGTTCCCATTGATGCCGATGCCTGATACTACTATTGCGTTAACTGCAATACGTACGTTACATAACAAATGAGTGAATCACATCGTCCACGTGTTTATTATGCTATATTTGTAGCACGTCGCGAGCAAAATGTTTTCTCAATTAACTTCAAAATTATTTTTACAAAAGAAAATGGATTGAAGTCTCTATTGTATCTCTCTTTCGAATAAATAAAAAATAAACACGTCATCTGCACAAAATACAATTGAAAAACGTCAAATGGTGCGCAACCGCTTTTCTTACATTTCGGAGGGTCGTCCTTTCGAGAGCATGAGGCCGAATAATGATTCTCAAAATAATACATACAAGAAATTAGATGGTTATAGTTGTTTTTGGACTGTCCGAAACCCAAACGTCGGAGACACTGTATTGGTCCTTTAATTTTATGCCTTCTTTCAGTTTTTACTTTGAGATTACGTTTGTTTTGAGAATTATTTCAATATTCTGCTCTGCTGAATATTCAGCGGCTACCACTGGGATTGGTGAATTGTTCTTGTGTAATCAGGTAACACTAATGTAGGAAGAATGTGTAGCTTTTAGATCCTCGTAATTTCCATTTGAAAAATACACGGATGTATGTTTTTGTAGACCACAGATAACTTTTGTTGGTTGGGTTCTTGTAAGTATGGAAATGTTCATTAGTGCTTGTAAAATATTTAATAGCTTTTCTGAACTATTCTATTTGGATAAAGTTAATTTTTGCTTTGCTGTTATTGAAGGTTGATGTAAACTGGTTTTTGATGTAGGTTTTAATTTCATTGTTAAGTACTATAATGTTTTCAATTTTTCAATATTTTTAATCTGGATGGGAGGGATTCAAATATTTTCGGAGTTTTCAGGAACTGTGAAGTTTCCGGATATGGAACTTGATTCATTTTTTTGCAGTTCCCTTAAAGGGTCAAATCTATTTTTAAGAGGAAAACCATAATCTTGAGAATGGCTAAACACGATATTTTTTGTTTGGTTTCATGTTTAGATTCGAATCACTATGCCCTCGCTTACTACTGAGCTCATGGGTAATTGGTGCTGCACTTGCGCTGGTATTACCGTTGCACTTTGAAGCAATGGCAGTGCCGTTGGCTGGCAGATAGTTACTGACCTTACTTAGTTGGCCATTAACATTGCCATGCGGCATTGTTCCACGTAACTTGTGAGGCTGATGCGATGGGGGAAGAGGTAACCGCTGATCTGGTTGACGTTGACCTCGTAGATGCTCTGGAATTTCTAGGAATGACGTTTCACGGGCGTCGCCTTTTTGGTAGGCGACCTCCATTTCGCCCTCGGTCGGGTAAACCTGAGCAAGGGCATCTACAATACACTGGAGAATGCCAGCCGCTGGCGAATGTCCGTTGAAAAAGTTGCACTCATTTGTCTGAATATTACCACCACACTATTTGTGAGAGTAGCTGACAACTGTTAGTATAACCTTCACTGGAACATAGAACATAGGTACGTGGCGAGGCACAGCGCTGTGCTCGTTGATCCGTACTGTACGACTGCTCGCAGCGGAATGCGGGTGGAAACTTATTACATAAATAAGAATAGCTAACATGCAAACTATATAAATAATAATAATAATAATAATAATAATAATAATAATAATAATAATAACATTAATAATAATTTAGTTATATTGATATAAAATCTGGCTGATTCATAAAACATTAAATTACCTTAAGAAAAAGAAACGTCGATAATCTAACTCCGTACTGAATGTTTTTTCAATTAAGGCCACACTGCAGTGTACTTCACTTCACTTCATTTACTTCACTGTGACTAATCACTTCTTTCATTATTTCTCTGCTCTACACTGCATGACATCCCACTTCACAATATATTACTTACGCATCGCTCTATAGCCTACAATTCTCAGTTAAGTGACTCATTTACTTATTAATACCCTAAATGATTTTCCTAAACTGATGAATGCTTCAAGGAAAGGGTGCAAATGGAAATGCAAGGAATTATGTATGTTTGTAGTACCGCTGCTTCATCTTGCTTCAACCATCCGTAAAAAATGGATTGAAAATGTACTGTTCACATTTTGATGCAGAGTATCTTGTAGATCTCACATATCACAAATCACTTTCGTTTCAACAAGCCCGATCGACGGAATATCTTTACAGCCCCTCCCCCTCCGCGGTCCGTCCCGATAAGTCCCTGCCCCCCCCTTCTCTCTTCTCTACCCACCCTGCGTCCTCAAGGGACGTTTACGAGCTCATCTTCTGGCTGCTAGCAAATGCTCCCCTGTTTTCCTTCGGTATCTTTCCGGATAAAGAAGCAGATAACAGTTTCTCCGTGGCACCCAACAGCGAAACCCGCTTCTTCGCATCTTTTCGGCAGCCCCCTCCGCCTTAACTCCCCGCGTCCTTTTCTTCTGCATAAGATAAGGCAATATTGGCGCTGGAGATGTGCATAGCAAAGATACGGCCCAAGGGTCCCTCGGCGGTCCGAACGCCGTCAGGGGACAAGAGACACAATGAAGGGAGGCCGGCGCGCGATAATCGTTGCTATGAAAACGCGGATGACGTAAGACATTTAGTAGGGAGATAGTAAAAGTAGGAAATGAAGATGGTCCGCTGCCTCATCCAGGTCATTCACCAGTGCTTCCATCACGAAAACACTGCTTGCGAAGAGAAGGCTCTTTCAAGAGATGGTGGAAAGAGGGAGCTTCGTGATGGAACTTGAGGAATTTTCTGAATTTAATTTTGAATTGAATTGATGGTTTAACAGATCGTTTAACTGTGTCTGTTTTACTTTCTTTCACATGTTATTTGCCTTTTAATATTAATGTATGTATATATATATATATATATACTATATAATATATATATATATATATATATTTACGACTTTATGCCTGTCGCATGATGTAATACACCCATGTTCTAATGCCTAGGACAGCTAATAACCGCCAAAATGGATTTTATATGCAGATAATATTTTTATTACTAATTTACATTGTATGCAAAAGTGAACAAAACTTCGCAGATTACAGGTACGTAGGTATGTAGGAGACTATTTTGTTAAATGCACAGGAGCTTCGTAAAATTCTATAGCGATAGTTCCGATTTTCACTCGTCCTTATCTGGTATTCTAATACCTTGCGTGAGCCCATTCGTGTGTGTGTGCTTCCGTTCTTCACTCCGTCTGCGGTTTAACTCTTTATATTCCGAAATAAAGAGAAACTATAAATTATAATTATAGAAATAAATGTGATGTCATTCAATGCGTCTTGAACGTTCGGCTCTTTTGGAAAATTTAAAACTTTTTGCCCATCAATCCTGAATATTCTAAGAAATGTGTTTGCGTTTTTAGACGACCACAGGTTTTGAGCAAATTATGGCGCCTACAGATGTGATCAAGAGCTCATTTGAGTCCTCTCAATGAAGCAAATGGATTATAACTAATTTAGTCAGATTATTTTAGTACATTCTAAAAAACTGATAAAGGCTTTTCTTGTGTTTTTATGGCACTTACAGTGGAGAAACACAGTGGAATAGAATAATTGCTGTCTTTCGAGCATGACGTTAGTTCTCCGGTTATGATTCATACGACTGACAATATTTAAATGTAATTACATAAAAGCATATATTACAAAAGTAGATTGGCCAATGAATGATGTACATTAACAAAATTCGTTTTAGAATACGTGTTTTCTCAAGCGCTAAATTACGATTTGGTTATTAGAGTATGATAATCACATAAGTCATCTAACCAAACATTGTAATAAAGTCAGTATTAATTGTTAAAAGTTAAGTTTTATAGTTGATCGAAAAGAAGAAACAATAAGTAATAAATGTGACATTTAGATGGGATATTTCATTCTCGACCTAGTAATCACTTTACTGTTACAATTACAGGAAGAGAGGATTTGAATATAATTTTTCAATCCAAACATATTATACTGATGAAACAATAGTCAAAATAAACAATAGTCAGAGATATATACATATTCTAAAAGATATCAACACAGTTACTTTGTTAAAATTTGAAACTAGTTGCTATAAATGAAATGCAATACTTTGAAAAAAGTGTTGCTCATTTTATTACTTAATCATGAAATAACGATGTTTATATACGTATATACAACGTTGTTACATGTAATTACATGTCAGTCTTGCATTATTTCCGGTGAGCTTTGCTGGAAAACTAAACTATTGCTAGGAAGTAAGAAATATTTTATAATCTTTCATATTCAGGAAATTAATACAAAACTATAAAATAATACGGTCTCTAGATAATGTTGTAGCCTCTATACAATTCTAAAAATGTTACTTAATGCGTTGATGCGGCCATTATTAGAGTTGATTACTTTTCTGCTATGAGACACGCAAGATAACAGGCTTTATGTAAAAATCCCTGTTTTAAGACTGAAATACAATGTTCCTCAATACTACGTAAGTAGAATGCGAGAAAGCAATTGTAATTTAATATTAGCAAACAAATCGTATTCATGTTTCTGAATCGCAATCAGCAAATAACGTCAGATGTAATTTTTCTACCGTATTATAAGGCCGTGGATGTAGAATGATCCCCTGGAATGAGAATGGGGCCATGACCTTTGTGTGAACCGCGGTCGCCAGCCGAGCGAACGACGCGGAGAGATTATCATCCAGCGCCGTCAGCGCCACGCGAAACATGTTTTTAATCCCAGGGGCGAACTGCTTCTTCCCCCACCGCCCCTCCCCCCGACGCGTCACAACCGCGGACCAACGGCCCCTGAGTGCCGATCGACACCCCGCCCCTCCGATCATCGCTTTCATTCCGGCCGTTGCGGCGAATAGGCATCACCATAGCAGCCTGGCTGCGCCTGCCTCCCACGCGTCGCCTCACCGCGACAGTGGCGGCGTCAGCGCCAGGGCTTTAGTCGCCGCCCCGCGCGCTAGCCTCGCAATTAGCCTGATGCAACCCCGGCCACCCTCTCCCACCGGCGTCCCGTCGCGTCCCTTTCAAACTGCTCTCTCGCCTTGCGCCATTCTCCTGTTCGACTGCCTCTCGTCGCCGGCGCTGACCCCGTCCCCTCGTGTCTCTGCCATTCCCTCTTTCACCCTTTCACCTCCATCGTCCCCTCTTGGTATTCCCTCGAACAGTCCCTTTTGTCGTTCTTTCTTGCTGTTCCCTCTCGCCGTCCTCTCTGCATCAATCTCACCACCTCCTTCTGCCGCTCCATTGCGCCATCCGATCTCGCTGTCCAATTTCTCATTGCCCACACGCCAACCCATCGCACTGTTCCCTCAAGTGGCCGCACTCACTGTAACGCCACGCCGTTACTTTCGCTTGTCTCTCACGCATTCCCCGCTCACTATACCTCTTGCCGTCCGTTCGCGCTATTTCCTCACGCAGTTCCTCTCGCTGTTCCGTCACGCCATCCATACACACTACTACTTCATTCTGCCCCTTCTTGCTGTTCCCTCGCGCCGTTTGTAGCCTCACGTCCCCTGGTGGACAATGATTTATCTTAAACGAATTTTTAATTATCGAGGACCACAAATCCTAGATAGTGGCAATGTATATTATAATAATTTACTATATATAGGAGCCAGAATTATCCACTATTTGATGTTAGTGACCCATATTTTTCAATCAAAATCGCTGTTCTTGCCGCAACATTTCTTACTTTATATTTACTATGCAAGTGGTATGCGAGAAAATAAAAAAAATCAGTATTGGTATTATGTATTCTATATTTTATAACTTTGAATACAAATGTAGGAGTTTGACTCGCTGCTGGATCCTCACCTTATCTCGCACATAACTTCCATCCAAAATTCTTCTTTCTTCAAATTTCCTTCATCTCTGAAACATGTGTTCACGATCTTCCTCTTTAATCTCAAAGAATCTACATATTTTCTTGTAACTATTTCACTAATATCTGCTTCCTTTTCAGCCAATTCTTTAATGCAGTCCCGCTATTCAACTTCAAGCAGATACCTTACCATCTGTCAAACACGTAGGTTGACCATCTCTTTGGATAAACTAGAACCATTCATTATAAGAAGAATTACCATAATTAATTAGAATTTTCATTATATTCCTGAAGTAACATGTCTTTGTCATTTTGAACGAACTAGTTAAATATATAGTTTCCTTCTGCTAACCTTGGCACCTCATTTAACAAATAGCCTTTATAATTCCAGAATCTTTCCCCCACCTTTTCTCATTCATATTTCTCAATATACCTTTACTTCTCTAATTCTCACCAAATTTGCTATTGAATCTCATTCTCTAAACTAATACTGGAATGCAAAATTTACTTATCACTATTCTCATTGTATGTCTCTTAGTCTCTCATCGTACAATGTGCAATAATCGACTATTCGGTTCGGTAGCGCCACTGAAGATAAAATAAACTATTCCCGAAACACATGTATTGCTGTTTATTCTTAATATTATATTTATATTATAATATGCTTTGTTGTTGATACCACTTTGATCCTATATAGTTCATTACTTTTTTATATTACAATACCCCGTCCCACTTCAAATTCATGCTAGATTACGTGGTTGTAGCACCTTCTCCTTCACCTCTGTATTCTGCATCCAATGATCTTCATCCATATTTTCCACAAGGTTGCTGTAGGTGTTATACCTCTATACTTACACTCTCATTAGCTCTTATGCCTTTTTCCTTAGAAAACCTCCAAAACTCATTCGAAATCGTGTCAAAACCGCCTGATTTTTCTTTTATTTTTTAATAAACATTCCTTCCTTATATGTACTTCACATGGAAATCTTTATCACCCATGTCCTCTTCACATTCTCTATCACTTTCCTCCTATGCGTTCCCTCAAATCGTTCCTTGAATCATACATACAGATTTTCTATGTCCATTTCTTTCTCCCAAAACGTATTACCATTCCCTCCCTCTGCACTTGATATATGCAATGCCTCAAACGTAACCTTTTCTAAATGAATTAATTCTGCATTCCAATCAATTTTTTATTTACATTTTTAAGCTTAGCTTTCACCGTGCCATGTCTTATTGTTTTGGTTTTTTCACTCCCTCATTGCCTCTCTTATCTCCAGCTTTTGTCCATTACTTTTATTCCACATTCCCATCTATCTCTAATTCTAACTTACTTCTTGACAACCACCTCCTTCTCTATCTCTCTCAATAGTGTCTCATATTTTTTCTCAATATTTTGCAATATTTTTTTTCTTCATGCCCTCTATTTCCTTCTATGAGCATATTTCTTTTTATACCGCCCTTTTTCACCTTCCTTATCCCAATGAAACGGGGAACTGACAAAATCTCGATGATCCGATTGTTATCTTTTTTTTCACTGACTTATATAATCTGCCTCCCTTTGTTTCTCACTATCACATAATTTGTCACAGGTACGTCCCCCTTCCTTCCTACATACAGTAAGTATATTCTCACTAACCACCGTCCATGTTACCATTCGCTACACACAACCCTTCCTCTTCCAACAATACCGATAATCTTTTATTCTCCCAGTGAATTGTCTTATCTTAGAAGTTGGTAGTATACTGCAAGAAGTATGGAATAGAGTAAGAAATATATAATTACTGTATACATCCTCCCCATTTTTGACTTTGGGCCTGTTAATATACTAAGTTAAAATTATAATTAGTAGAATTTCAAGAGAGTAAATGACTATTCACTCATAATTTTTTATTTATTTTATTTTTCGCCGTTAAATGTCTCGTAATGAGCAATCTTCTTCTTATTATGCTTCATTGAGTTAGGCCTTAATGCCTATTTCCACATCAAAGAGTGAGTCTTTCCATCTTGATAGTAGGCGGCCAACATTTCTTCTTCTTTAGGATTGTACTGATATGTTATTATGGGGATTCTGTTTGGAGGCACGCGTTGAATACGGTCATGCCAGTTTCTCCTTAATGATTTATTCTGTGCATCAGATTAAATATATTCAGTTCGGTTCTGATGTCATCATTATATTGTCTATCTAAAATATTGTAACCTGCTACTGAACGTAGGAATTTCATTTCAGCGCTTTCTATTTTCCTTCTGACAGCTCTATTTATAGTCCAGTTTTCGCATGCATAAATTAGCGTAGGTTCTGCCATTACTTTGTAAAAGTTGAGTTGCGTGGTTTTTAAAGTCTTATTTTTTAACGTTCTTCTTATTGTCCCACACATATTATAGAATCTATTTAATTTCCGGCTTATGTTATTTTTTGACAGTAAGACACATTCAAGCCTAGGTAGGTGAAATTATTTGTCAGTTCTATCGGTTCATTATTAATTATAATTTTACATTTTTACACGCAACGAGCATTACAGGATAAATTCTACAAGGGTTTTCTTGTAATTGGGTTTACAGTCATTACTGTACAAGCTTTTGTAATTGAAATCTCAACAATACAATTTTAAAATCGTATGTATTAGTTAAATTATGGATTCGCTTTTTGCTGCCGCCATAGATTTTACTAACGATTCTCTTCGATCGGCCGCGGTTTGAGAAGCCGTGTCCTACGACGCAATTCCTTCCTACTGAACCTGTCAAAAAATACTCCAGAGCTTAAACCCTGAACTGCACCAAAGGTTCAACACCTGAACTGCACCAAAGGCGCGTGAAAAAGCCAATAAGTTGTATAAACGCAATACAATTTGCATGATAAAAATTGTTTTCAACACATATGCGCCTTCAAAGATCTCAGTTGCATTCTGTGAAATACGAAATAAATAATAAAACACGAGTCTTTAAGTAAATTAACAAAGAAGCAATCAAATGAAAATGATTCTTATCAGTGGAAAGACACAAGCAGTTCAAACGAATCTTCCGCCTCACAAGTACGTAGCTAGAACAGAACAATCGCCATGCAACCTCGGGCGCTGAGAACTCGGCGCCGTTGGAGGGGAAGGGGGAGGGGAGCGCGCGGGGCGCAGCGTTATCGCGGGGCGGCGCAGGGGCGGGGCGGGGGTGGGGTCCGCCTGGGAGCGCGCCCGCCGCTTTCCCGGGATTAAGGCGCCTCCTTAAAGCGGTTAGCGTGATGTAGTGCGGCCGACCGCCCCTGGAGCGCGGGTAATCAAGGTGCCAGCGGAGGCGGCGGCAGAGGGCGAGGCGGTTGCGGAGGGGTTGGCCGCCCTGCAGAGTAATCGCTTTAAAAGCGGCCCCGGGGATTCCCCGAGGCCACGGCAGGCGCCAGTCAGCAGTTAGGCGCGATCCGGGGATTAGAAAAAAGGTTAACAGGCGCGCCCCGGGGTCGCCACGCCGCCTGCCCCGCCTCGTCCCGCCCTTGCCCTATGGCGCTAACCGCCTGCGTCCAGCGGCCCCGTGGGCCATCCCTGCTCTTCACTGAAAGACGCGCTGGGAGACGTGTCGAAGGACAAGAGCAGGGGCTTTCTTCCGAAGGGTCGGGCCACGAGACAAAGATACAAGATGCAGGAATAGAAAATAGAACGTTTTGTAGAGTAGGGAACGGAAAAAAAACCTTTCCTAAAAACTTGTTTTGTTTTAATAGCACATACTTTCTCGCGTTATTAGAAACGAATATTGAAATATTGAAATTTCCGCGCTACTAACACCTCAGCTATTACTTGCAAATTGAACGACCAAAGTTAATAAAAAAATCTGGTGCCATTGTTTTGAAACATTTGAAACTGCCCGAGGAGCTTCAGGTAAACTATACCCAAAATGCTAGATTGTGTTCTAGAGACGTAGATGCATTTTCATCGCAAAATGACTGGAAGCTTTTCTATTACCGCAGAAGAGGTTTCATGATACGGAGATTAGAGAGTGTTTTATTTGTAGAAGATATATGCGAATGCTACTCTCATTCATTAAACGAGTTTTTTTTGTAAAACAAGACTGCAGAGTATACTGATTCGTAGAGAGATTGAGAAATTTTGTTTCAAGTACGGTTCAGTGTTATTCACGAAACTGATCATGCTTCAAAGAGTTTGATTGATTGTCAAAGAGATGTTTCTGAGGACTGCTTCGAAGATCCGATTGGAAAGCCACCTCAGCTGCTACGAGCTCGTACGAAACTGACTGGTCTCCCAACTAGTGCAGTAGCCCAGTGTCAGTGTGTGTGATAGAAGGAACAGGAAGGAAATATTGCGCAAGGTTCTTGTCTCATTTATAAAGATATTGCTCCAACAATTGCGTCCAACTCATAGGAGAAATTGAGAAATGAGAGATAACAGCAGTTTTGCATGAGGGAAAATACAGTCATCTAAAAACAAAATTTTCTTTCTTAAATTTGACACTTCAAAGGATTGGGGTAAATGCTGCACAACGGTTATAAAAAGTTTCACGTCATAACTGTTGTTGCTGAATTTGCCAAAAAAAATTAATCTACAATTAGTCCGCTGATCGCACTACAGACACGATTACGTACCATGTGACATTTTCCAAATTCCAAGAAACAACTTCGACAAAAAACGATTTTCTTGACGAAAAGACAGCGATATCTATGGCAATGATTTCTTAGGATCTCTCAATGTATTGTTTTCATCATGTCTCTAAAGACATAAAAACAACGGCAAGATGGTATATTGCATATAATGGGGCTTTTATTATTGAACAGAAAACCAACAACGGTGAGATAGTATGTTGCTTATTATGGGAATCACGGACATTCTTTATTCAACTGCCTTGATATGCAGATGAGAATGTTACAGACTTGTAATAGTATTTAACAAACCGAGTTTATAAGGAGAGGGAGTTGCACATATATACATTGCTTAAGTAGTATGTTCAAGAAAACGAGCGATGATAGGAACGAGTTTCCTTATATCCCACGAGTGTAATTCCAATACTCTTTATACGCATTTTACGTTCAATATTTTTTCGTTTCCTTTTAAGAATAATTTGAATTTTAAGACATTCAAGTACATATTTACCTTCTGAGGCATACATTTGATGACGTTTGTTTCTGAAAAGGTCTATTTTAGTGAACATTTCATTGTTTGTTTGCATTATAATTATTGTAGACTATCTTAAATATCCAAACGTTGCGCATAAAAATAGTTAAAAATATATTTCCATATTAAGTAACTTTCTTACTTAATATCTGTAATAGAGCGGAATATTACACAAGTAGATTAACGTGAGTGGCACTAGTGCCTGTGTATTATCCAGGGCCGTGGCTAGCTGTACTGTGTTCCTCGGTTGCGGCTCTGTAGCGTGAACACCCACTGGTTCTTCAAACCACGCACGTCCACTAGGAGCTCAAGTCACGTTGCATTGTCCGCCTTCCTAAGAAAAACCGATCTGCATGTAGGAGTAGACGTGGTTCACAAGGATAGCTACATACTTCTGTTGATCCATTGTGCCATCCAGAATAACGATATCACCAAGAGAATGCATCAAAAACATCACGCCCACAGCATCACACTCCCTTATCTTGCCAGGGCCGGACCGTCAATTGTTGCAGGGTGTTTGTCTTCAGACGTCCAGTCTTCTTCGCTGATAAACACTACACAGAATGGGTGCATTGACCAGGCGCCTGCTGCGGTGTCTCATACGCAGCAATAGTTGCTGAATTGTTGTTAAGGAGACCCTGGAGGAAGCCCCTTGGTTTATCTCGGTGAGTGGTTCTACACCTGCATGTCCGTCCGACCAAATCTCCGCATTCGTCCTTCTCTCCTGTTATTTATGGCCCTGGAACACCACAGTTGTCTCAACGCTGTTTGGGTATCTCCACTTTACCATGAACGATATACTTTAACCACGGCGGCACGCGAACACTGTACAAACGTGCGTAGGCTTCGGCGGCCGGAGTTTATGTTGCCGAGGCTACCCGGGACGAGCCACGTCAATGTAATGGTGGCAATGTACTACAACAGTACGCTCTGAAGAAGGCCACAATACGCTGGCCGAAACGTTAGCCAGCATGTCAGTGACGCGGCTCGCTCCGGAGCCTAGACAGCATTGCACAAACTCGGCCGCTTCGAAGATGCTTCCGCCCTCGGCCTGACACCTCATCGTCCCCTTTTGGACGTCCGAGAAATCGCTTCCTTTCTGCACAGCGACAGTTACTGCAATATTTTCTGCTTACAGCTGACACCCTTTATATACCCTCCACTTCACTGCTTCTTGCTGCGGTCTGTGTGGGGCTATTGCAGACAACTTTCCTCTCTCACTGTTGTTCAGTGTATTTTAACTACTATTATTTATAATTTAACTACCGAAAATTGTATTTTTATCGTGATTCCTTTAATAAAATATAATTTGTTCATTTTGCGCACAATCATCACGTCTGGGAAATCTGCATTCGGCTTTGATATAATTTCCTACCTAATGGAAAGCAGCCGTCCATCGACCTATGTTGTTCATTTTGAAAAATCAGTCATGGCTAAATGATAATTATTAAAATACCAATATTTTCACAGGTCATATTGAGATATTGCTCAACAGAAGCTTATCAATTGTTTCCATTAAGAACAAAATTGAATTATTGTATTATTTATTTACGAGTCTGACTGATGTCAGTCACTGACGGTTAAAATCCTTCTGATCCACCGTTTGAGAGAACCCAGGTGTCGATCAAAGTGTCTCGATCTGCTAGTAGGAAACTAACCAGTTTTTGTATATTTTTTATTTATTTAAAAAGAATAAAATTAAAAATATGAAAAGAGCTTAAAAACTATTTAAAGTATCGGACACGTCACCCTACAATAGTACTGTATTTTTTCAATAACTTCTGAAACATTCGTTTTCTACTATTTAATAAAATTACTTCTATTTTTATTTATTTTCTTTTAGATTGTATAATTCAAAGATCAGTCTCACTGTACATTTGTTATAGTTTCTTAAATCTACATATATTTAATTAACAAAAAAATACTACAAACCTTTAAATACGACCTACAAACCTACATTACTACAAAGCAGGTAGAAGTAACTTTATATGATAACTTCACATTGGGTCGACATCTGAAAATTTATTGAGGAATGCATGAAAGAAAAAAATTGTCCTAGATGCGGGTTCTATGAATTGGGTTTTAGCACTCTTAGAGGGGTTACATTGGGTGTTGTGCAAGAAGTGGGAGGATAAAAAATGTGCTTTGTTTCCCGTTCTAAATAAAATTCTTCATGAAGTTATGAATTGGAGATGTACCAAGGAGCATTCGTGATGGTGCTGAGGAACTGATTTTGGACTATTTGAAGTCTTGGTAATCGATTTGGCTGGGTTGATCCATACTGGGCATGCATATAAAAGTAGTGATCGAATTATTGTTCAGGATAGTAAATCAGTAAGGCGGTATTGTATGATACGAGTAATTTAGCAGATCTATTTATTATTGGTTTTAGTTGGTGTTATTTAATTTTTGCCTCTATAACTTTCTTGTCGATGTGATTTTTCCAACTTAGTCAGATATCTAAGAAAAGGCTTAGGTATTTTATGGCATTGTAATGAGAGTGTCATTGTACAGATTATTAGTTGAATTGTAAGGAGGTGGGGGAATATAAGGTCTTAAGGAAAATATTTGGGCTGCCGTTTTGACGGACTGATTTGTTTTATGGCTGTCGATTTGGTGTACATATAACTGCAGATTATTTTTATTGTGTTTATAGTGGGACCTGAAGTAAATAGAACCGTGCCATCTGCAAATTGGCCGGTTTTTATAATGCTATGTTTTAGTAGGTCGGCTTCGGACAAGTTATAAAGAGCGGGAGATAACAGGAAGCCTTGGGGAAGGCCTGCCTTTTTGCTTTTGGGTTAGAAAGATGGTAACGACAAACGTTCTATTGTTGAAAAAGCTGAAAATGATTTTAGTAAGATAATGTGGAGTGCGTATTTTTTATTTATTTTGTAGTTTAAAGCTTGGTGCTAACTCCTATCAAAGGCATGGGCAATGACGAGAAAGATTGTTATTGTGTGATGGTGTTTTTGAAATGCCGTATGGATGTTTTCAGTGATTCTGAGTAGCTGGTGATGCGTGGGTACTTTTTGGAGAAACCCATTTTTTCAATGGGTATTACCTTTATGTCATGGAGGTATGCTTTATATTTTATCAATATAAATATTATATATCGATATTATTTTTGCTAGTAGTTTCGATAGTGTAGGAAGCAAACTTATTGGGCGGTAACTATTGGTTAGAGATGCATTCTACTTTAGTTTTTGTACCGAAAGAATGATTCCATGTTTCCATACTTGCGGAAAGTAACCTAGTATCAGGCATGACTTGATATTGGTTAGATATCCAATGCCATCTAGAGCAAGGTTTAATAATATTAAAATGTTAACTTTATCATATCCAGGGGCTTTCTTGTCTGGTAGTGATTTGATGATTTTATTTATTTATTTAAGTGATGTGTAGTGTATTTTGGCCGATGGGCCGTATTTATGCTCGATTTCTCTTTTGCTGATTGTGAGATGACTAGGGTGCGGTATTTAGTATTAGTATTATTTAGGGTGAATTTCGATGCAAAATCACATGCTAGTTCTTCGGGTTTCTTGACAGGCGTATGCACTTTTCCTGTGGGTATGTCTAGTGGAAGGATATTTTTATTTTTCTTAATATTTTGTTATTGATTTGTCATTTGGATTTGTTGTTACAGTGAAGTGATTGAAGTTAGGTTTGAAATCGCTGATTGTTGAACTTTTTAATTGTTGTACGTACAATGTTTATTAGTATGTTAAGTTCTAGTTTTAGCGCCGGCGTTCTTAGTCGCGACCATAGTCTGCGGGTTTGGTTTTCTTATTTGTATTTGTTTCACTATTTCTGGTCGAAGTTTATATTGTTTATCATTGTGGGTACTTTTTGGTTTTAATTCGGTCTTTTTAATTGTGGTATGCATTATGATAGTTAGTTGGTTAATTGATTGATCTGCTTCTAGTGGGTTGGAGAGAATTTTGAATGCAGGTATTGTTGAGCTAGTTATCGTGTGGATTTTTTTCCAGTCAACTTTTACCGTATTTGGATTTGGTACTCGGGCGTGAGTTGGGGATTCGGATATGTGGTTATCAAAACCGGAATATGATCCGAGTAGAGTTCGAACTATGCAGTTGAATTGAATTGAATTGAATGCCTTATTTTACGTGGCGAGACTCAGGCCATTAGGCCTGCTCTTCCGTCTGACCACGCAAATTCCGCTACGCTCCTTTCACCAACTAGAGGAGAATGGAGGTGTATCTTGGGCGAGAAACAGGCGATTTGAATTTAGATCAGAGGCGTCATTTAGGCTTGAGGATCTTTTACATGCAAGTAAATCTACAAACATGGGACAGCCGGCTTTACTTCCCCTCCGAAGAAAGGCGTATTTTTTCGCTCTTAAAAATCCACGGCTTCGATCGAGTTTGAACCCGTACAACAGTCCAGTACGCTGACCGTTACACCATCGCCGCCGCGATGTAGTGTAGTGGTGTATAGGTTCCGATATCGAGGATTACCTAAACGACCATAGGGGTAATATCTAGGGCCTGGAGGTGAAATTATTTTAAGATCAGTGCGATTCACTATATAGGCTAATACTTTCCCATTAGCGTTGGTATTCAAACAACCCCAGTTGGTATTTTTGGCATTTATGTCCCCTAAAAGTATGGTATTATTTAGGGGAATTATTTTGGTAACGTTATCGAAATCTAGTTTATGATTTGGTGGATTGTAGGCAGCAATTATACTCCATACACTATTTTTTATTTCGAAGTTAATGGGAACGGTTTTTATATAACCAGTAGATGGTAGTATTATTGGGTTATGTCGAATATTTTTATTGATGGCTATTAGCATTTCTCTTCCTTTGTTTAGGTTTCTGTTGGCTCTGTGAATTGAATAGTCACTGTCCTTTTCCGAGTATCTGTGGAATCTTTTTCTGGAAGGTGAATGGTTTACTGTTGGTTGAGTCTAATCTGTTCCTTGCCACCAGCGCCGGGGTTGTTATTTTAATTGGTGATGTTCTCCATCGTCACCTCCATTTCGTATTCGGTGAATTGATTTGGATTATCTGGGTTGAAACTTTCTATGGTTGCTAGCTGGCCCTCACTGCTATTATGGATAAGTACTGGCGGCTTTGCTTGTTGGAGGGTTGAAGCTGCATGCCATTCACCACACTGATTTGCACTGAGTCGCCCTTCACCGGAATTATTTCGACGAACTGTTTATCAGAAGCACTTTTATGGTTCACTTCACTAGTTTATTAGTTAATTATGTCGCTATGGGAGGTGTGAGTTCCCGCCACTCCGTTTATTGGAGTTGCCAACTGCAAAGTAACGGCTTTATCGCAACAGATCTGGCAGGGTCGCACAGCAGAGCTCGGACTACCTCACGTCACCTTGGACAAGGAATGAAAATGACTCCTAATTTATTATCATGGTTCAAAGAACACAAGGATGGTGCTTGAATAGAAATTACAATATTGAGCAAGCTGCATTAAATTTTTCAACGAGCTACAAAATAGACTCTCAGAAATATTATTACTTAGATAAATCATTTATATTTACTTAATGTTCATTATTTTAATTAATTCCTTAATACAAATTATTCTTTATGAAGATAAAAGGTTATAAATTCAAATCAAAACACATGAAATAGGTTTAGGTTATAACTAAAATATAGTCATAATAGTACATACTAAGAGGGTTTCCAGAACCAAGATATACTCTCTTTAAGAAAGCGAAAGTATTCGTTGCAGTTTCAAGGTCATTAATTTCTTATGTCCTTGTTGCAATGGTTATATGAAATATAATATAAATAAATGTACATAAATTCAGAACTAGTTTACGTTAGTTAGGCATGGAGTATTAAGTAAAAAACTGCTGCAAAAAAACAACAACAACAACAAAACAAAGATACGCATTTTGAAAGTTAATAATACAACAAACCAACACGTGGTGCATAGGCTTGCTAAATATTCATCCAACAAAGAAGTGGCTGTGGCGGTAACAAGATGTAGAACATCAAAAAATAATGCTTTTACTCAGTTTCCTTCAAATTTATTCTCATATGATTCACTCTCATTTCTTTAAATTTTCTTAATTTCTTTGAATTGATTTACTTATGTATGTGTTTATTTGAATTGATATTACTGCGATATCTGAATGAAGTCGGTGAAACCCTAGCTGCCGAATGCGGCGACAGGGCTTTGCCGTCCCCTGCCCTATCGGGCTCACAGTCGCTGATGTTGCACTTAGTTCCGGCTAAAGTGCTCCTCCCGTAACGCACCCGCCCCGCCCGCGAATAGCTTATATTCGCAGAATTACGTTAATTCATTTTCATAAGCGCGGTAATAAATGCGACTCCAACCGCCGTCCCCCGCTAAGGGAATTTCGACGTTTACCTCCGCCAGGCAGTAGGCGTCTGCTTCTGGAAGCGAAACTTGTAATGCGGAACACGATGTACTAACAAGACGGCCTCCCAAACTTACTATCTCCCACAATGGCGACAACACCTCGGGTTCACGGCGCGAAGGGAATTGTAATGGTTCACGAAGATGCGAATGAGACACAAGGTCGAATGAGGCACACAGAGTGAGTGAGTGAGTGAGTGAGAGAGAGAG
>BOPP01000016.1:12443860-12467949 GCA_017312745.1 Gryllus bimaculatus
CCAAAAAAAAAAGGAGGAAGATTTTTTTTCTTTTCCAAAGTGGGTATTTACCTTTTAATGTCAATGGAGGTATGCTTTTTATAATTTTATCATATAAAATATTATATCTCGATATTATTTTTTGGCTAGTAGTTTCGATAGTGGGTAGGAAAGCAATACTTATTGCGGTAACTATGTGGTTAGAGATGGCAATTCTATTTAGTTTTTGTACCGAAAGAAAAAAAAAAAAATAAAAAAAAAAGAAAAAAGAAAAATGATTCCATGTTTTCCATACTTGCGGAAAGTAACCTAGTACAGGCATGACTTATATTGGTTAGATATCCAATGCCATCTAGAGCAGGTTTAATAAATTTAACAATGTTAACTTTATCATATCCAGGGGCTTTCTTGTCTGGTAGTGATTGATGATTTTTATATTATTTAAGTGATGTGTAGTGTATTTGGCCGATGGCGTATTTATGCTCGATTTTGTCTTGCTGATTGTGAGATGATAGGTGCGGTATTTGTATTAAGTATTATTTAGGGGGAATTCGATAGCAAAATTCTACAGTGCTAGTTCTCGGGTTTCTTGACAGGCGTATGCACTTTTCGCCTGTGGGTAATGTCTAGTGGGAAGGATATTTTTTATTTTTTCTTAATATTTTTGTTATTGAATTTGTCATTTGGGATTTTGGGTTGTTACAAGGAAGTGATTGAAGTTATGGTTTGAAATCGGTTGATTTTTGAACTTTTTAAGTTGGTTTGTACGTACAATTGTATTTTAGTATGTTAATTCTAGTTTTAGCGCCGGCGTTCTTTAGTCAGCGACATAGTCTGCGGGTTGGTTTTCTTATTTGTATTTGTTCTCACTATTCTGTCGGAAGTTTATATGTTTATCATTGGGGTACGTTTTGGTTTTAATTCGTCTTTTTAATTGTGGTAATGCATTATGTATGAGTTAGTTGGTTAATTGATTGATCTGCTTCTAGTGGGTTGGAGAGAATTTTGAATGCAGGATTGTGTGAGGCTCGTTATCGTGTGGATTTTTTTTCCAAGTCAACTTTTTACCGTTTTGGATTTGGTAACTCGGCGTGAGTTGGGGATTCGGATATGTGGTTATAAAACGGAATATGAATCGAAGTAGAGTTCAACTATGCCAGTTGAATTGAAATTGATTGAATGCCTTATTTTACGTGGGAGACTCAGGCGCATTAGGTCCTTGCTGCTTTTCCGTCTGACCACGCAAATTCCGCTAGCGCTCTTTCACAACTAGAGGAGAATGGAAGGTGTAGTCTTGGGCGAGAAACAGGCGATTTGATTAGATCAGAGGCGTCATTAAGGCTTGAGGATTTTACATGCAAGTAATCTACTAAAATGGGAAGCCGGCTTTACTTCCGTCCGAAGAAAGGCGTATTTTTTCTGCTTTTAAAAAACCACGGGCTTTCGACGGTTTGAACGCGCACAACATTCAGTTACGGCTGACCGTTTCCATCCCGCGCGCGAATGGTAGTGTAGTGGTGTATAGGTTCTGATATCGAGGATTTACCTAAACGACCATAGGGGTAATATCTAGGGCTGGAGGTGAAATTATTGTTAAGATCAGTTGCGATCACTATATAGGCTAATACTTTCCCATTAGCGTTGGTATTTGCAAACAACCCCAGTTGGTTTTTTGCATTTAATGTCCCTAAAAGTATGGTATGATTTAGGGGAATTTAAGTTGGTAACGTTATCGAAATTTAGTTTATGATTTTGGTGGATGTAGGCAGCAATATACTTCCATACACTATTTTTTATTTTCGGAATTAATGGAAGGTTTTTATATAACCAGTAGATGGTAAGTATTATTGGGTTAAGTCGAATATTTTTTATTGATGGCTATTAAGCATTTCTCTTCCTTTGTTTAGGTTTCTGTCCGGCTCTGTGAGATTGAATAGTCACTGTCCTTTCCGAGTTCTGTGGATCTTTTTCTGGAAGGTGAATAGGAGTTGTTTGGAGGAAGGGTTTACGTGTTGATTGAGTCTATATGTTCCTTGCCACCAGCGCCGGGGTGCGTTATTTTTGGATTGGTGAATGTACTCCAACATCGTCACCTCCATTTTCGTATTCGGTGAATTGATTTGTTGGATTATCTGGTTGAAACTTTCTATGGTTTGCTAGCTGCCCTCACTGCTATTATGGATAAGTACTAGGCGGGCTTGCGTTGTTGAGGGTTGAAGCTGCATGCCATTCACCACAGCTGATTTGCACTTGAGTCGCCCTTTCAGGAATTATTTCGACGAAACTGTTTATCAGAAGCAACTTTTATGTTCACTTCACTAGTTTTTATTAGTTAATTATGTTCGCTTATGGAGGTGTGAGTTCCCGCACTTCCGTTATTGGTAGTTGCCAAACTGCAAAGTAAGCGGCCTTTTATCGCACAGATCTGGCACGGGTCGCAGCAGCCGAGCTCGGACTATCCTCACGCCATTGGATCAAGGAATTGAAAATGACTCCTAATTTATTATCATGTTTCAAGAGAACTAAAGGATGGGTGCTTGAATAGAAATTTACAGATATTGAGCAAGCTGGCATTAAATTTTTTCAGACGTAGGCTTACAAAATAGACTCTCAAAATTTATTAACTTAGATAATCATTTATATTTACTTAATTTCATGTATTTTAATTAATTCCTTAATACAAATTATTCTTTTATAAGATAAAGGTTATAAATTAAATCAAACACATGAAATAGGTTTAAGGTTATAATAAAATATAGTCATAATATGTAACATACTAGGGGTTTCCAGAACCAAGATATACTCTCTTTAAAGAAAAGCGAAAGTAATTCGTGCAGTTTCGGTCAATTATTTCTTATGTCCTTGTTGCAAAATGGTTATATGAAATATCATATAAATAAATGTACATAAATTCAGACTAGTTTTACGTTTAGTTGAGGCATGGAGTATTAAGTAAAAAACTGCTGCAAAGAAAAAACCAACAACAACAACAAAACAAAGATGAACGCAATTTGAAAGTTAATAATACAACAAACGAACACGTGGTGCATAGGCTTGCTAAATATTCATTCCAACAAAGAAGTGGCTTGTGGACCGGTAACAAGATGTAGAACATCAAAAATAATGCTTTTACTATTTTCCCTTCAAATTTATTCTCATTGATTCACTTCATTTCTTTATAATTTCTTAATTTCTTTGAATTGATTACTTATGATATTTTATTTGAATTGATATTAATGCTAGCGGATATTCTGAATGAAGTCGTGAATACCTAGCTGCCGAATGCGGCGACAGGGCTTTGCCGTCCCCTGCCCTATCGGCTCACAGTCGCTGATGTTGCACTTAGTTCCGGCTAAAGTGCTCCTCCGTAACGCACCGCCCGCCCGAGAATAGCTTTATTCGCAGAATTACGTTAATTCATTTCCATAAGCGCGGTAATAAATGCGACTCCAACCGCCGTCCCCGCTAAGGGAATTTCGACGTTTACTTCCGCCAGCATAGGCGTCTGCTTCTGGAAGCGGAAACTTGTAATGCGTGAACACGATGTACTAAAAGACGGCCTCGCAAACTTACTATTCCCAATGGCGACAACACCTCGGGTTCACGGCGCGAAAGGGAATTGTAAATGGTTCACGAAGATGCGAATGAGACTACCCAGGTCAATGAGGCACACAGAAGTGAGTGGAGTGAGTGAGTGAGAGAGAGAGAGAGAGAAGAGAGAGAGAGGAGAGACGAGAGAGAGAGAGAGAGAGAGCGAAGAAGGCTTACCCCAAAATCACAATTAAGAATAACAAAAAGCCTTATAAAATAGTGATATATTTATTTCGGTATATTTTAAATAAATATTAAAATATAATAAAATATTAAATATTAGATAAAATTCGGTATGTGTTAAATGAATTTTTTCTATATTTAGTAACTGAATATATCCACTTTTCCGTCACCGGAATCCGGCAATAAGAGCTAAATTCGCCGATTTCCTGCGCACGATTACATAACCTTTTCTTCTTACGAAGAACTTTCGTATAGGTGAGGAAGTAAAAGTGAGAAAGGCACGCAATTAGAGATGTACAGTATGAAGTGACAGCAGAACCGGTTTCATGTTCAAGTGCCTCTGAACGTATGGTCTAAGTAGGCCAGTGGCGAAGACTAGGCACCTAGCGAAAGATGCTGTTCCAAATATCGCAAACTGCCAAACTAATGCAAACAAGCCACTTAAGACCCATACGCCACTTAAAAATTTTACCAAAATTACTCCTTTCAGTAATTCCTTGTCATGGTTTATATTCTCATTTAAATGAAACATAGAGACACTCATTCATTTGTTGTTTTCTGGATGCGATGTATTTCTCATTTCTCCAGTTAAGCAATTCAGAGAATCGACGACTACCGTTTAATTGTGATCTGGCTTTCTTGATACTATATTATTAAAGTCAATGATCAATGGAATTCTTTTCAGACGTACACTTCACTTCCTTTCCGTCCAATTTCTATAGATATACAGTTTGCGAAGGTCACAGACTTCACGTATTTGCTGAGTGCTACACATTTGAAAGAATAATCAATATTTTAGCCGCATTCAAAATATTAAATTGCAGGTCCGTGGCCGAAAGGCAGTAGTTCTAGCGATCTCGGACCGAATGATCACGGGTTCAAGTCCCGTCTCAGGCATGGTGGAGTTTGTGTTCGTCCTTTCACGACCTATCATCATCGTAGCATGTCATCATCACAGTTACCATACCGTTAAATGTCAGAGTGATCGCTAATGATCTATATGTTGATGCGAAATAATGAAAATAAGAAAGTATTAAATTGTTCAAAGAATAGTCACCCCGTCAGGAATCGAAACCGGGTTCTCTGGTTTACAACCAGCTGTTTAGTGGCAGGGTGGGGCAATTATATTCAAACTATGAGTTTGTATTTTCGCATTATCTCAATTTTGTTACTAAACGCAAACATCAGAAAATAGTTTCATCGGGAGATCTTGGTGTTCCAAATAGCAAACATCCCCATTGGTAGGTATTTTTTCCCGTTCAGCTTCAAGGTATCGAGGTTCTACATAGCTATTACACCTTACAGACATCCCACATCATCTTCCTTCCGAGAAATTTCCACTTTACAGTTTTCAGCGGGGCTATCCCCCACGGTTGTTACTTCCGGCTTTGATTCCCACAGCCTCCGCCTCGCCTCCGCCTCGCCTCCGCCTCGCCTCCGCCTCGCCTCCGCCTCGCCTCCGCCTCGCTCCGCCTCGCTCCGCCTCGCTCCGCCTGCCTCCGCCTCGCTCCGCCTCTCCGCCTCGCCATCCGCTCGCTCCGCCTCGCTCCGCCTCGCCTCCGCCTCGCCTCTCCGCTCGCCTCGCCTCGCCTCCGCTTCGCTCCGCCTCGCCTCCTCGCCTCGCTCGCCTCCGCCTCGCTCCGCCTCGCCTCCGCCTCGGCTCCGCTCGCCTCCGCCTCGCCCGCTCGCTTCGCTCGCTGCGCCTCGCCTCCGCTCGCTCCGTCCTGCGCTCGCCTCGCCTCCGCTGCTCCGCTCGCCTCCGCTCGCCTCCGCGCTCGCTCCGCCTCGTCTCCGCCTCGCTCCGCTCGCGTCCGCCTCGCTCCGCCTCGCTCGCTCGCCTGACCGTCGCCTCCGCGTCGCCTCGCTGCGCTCGCTCGCTCGCCTCGCCTCCGCTCGCCTCCGCCTCGTCCGCCTTCGCTCCGCCTCGCTGCCGCCTCGCCTCCGCCTAGCTCCGCTGCTCCGCCGTGCTCCGCTTCGGCCTCCGCCTCGCCTCCGCCTCGCCTCCGCCTGCTCCCGCCTCCCTCCGTCGCCTGCCGCGCTCGCCTCCGCTGCCTCCGCCTCGCCTCCGCTCGCCTCCGCCTCGCCTCCGCCTCGCCTCGCCTCGCCTCGCCTGCTCGCCTCGCCCCGCTCGCCTCGCCTTCGCTCGCCTCGCTCCGCCTGCTCCGCTCGCCTCCGCCTCGCCTCCGCTCGCCCGCTCGCTCCGCCTCCCTCGCCTGCCCTCCTGCTCGCCTCGCCTCGCCTCGCCTCCGCCTCGCTCCGCCTCGCTACCGCCTCGCCTCCGCTCGCTCCGCCTCGCTGCGCCTCGCCTGCGCCTCGCTCGCCTCGCCTCTGCGCTCGCTCGCTGCGCCTCGCCTCGCTCCGCCTGCTCGCCTCGCCTGCCGCTCGCTCCGCCTCCGCCTCCGCTCGCCTCGCTCGCCTCCGCCTCGCCTCGCCTCGCTCGCGGCTCGCCTCGCTCGCTCCGCTCGCCTCCGCCTCGCCTCCCGCCTCGCCCTCCGCCTCGCCCTTCGCTCGCCTCCGCTCGCCTCCGCCTCGCCTCCGCTCGCTCCGCCCTCGCTCCGCTGCGCCTCCGCATCGCCTCCGCCTCGCCTCCGCCTCGCCTCGCCTCGCCTCGCCTCGCCTCCGCCTCGCCTCCGCCTCGCCTTCCGCTCGCTCTCCGCCTCGCCTCCGCTCGCCTCCGCCTCGCCTCGCCTCGCCTCCGCCTCGCCTCCGCCCTCGCCTCCGCCTCGCCTCCGCCTCGCTCCGCCTCGCCTCCGCTCCGCCTCCGCTCGCCTCCCTCGCGCTCCGCCTCGCCTCCCGCCTCGCCTCCGCTTCGCCTCCGCCCTCGCCTCGCCTCGCTCTCCGCCTCGCCTCCGCCTCGCGTCCGGCTCGCCTCCGCTCGCCTCCGCCTCGCCTTCGCCCGTCGCCTTCCGCCTCGCCTCCGCCTCGCTCCGCCTCGCCTCACCCTCGCCTGCGCTCGCCTCCGCCTGCCTCCGCCTCGCCTCCGCCTCGCCTTCGCCTCGGGCCTCCGCCTCGCTCCGCCTCGCCCTCCGCTCGCCCTCGCGCTCGCTTCGCCTCGCCTCACGCTCGCTTCCGCCGTCGCCTCCCTCGCTCCCTCGCTCCGCCTCGCCTCCGCCTCGCCTCCGCCCTCCGCCTCCGCCTCGCCTGTCGTGCTTTGCTTCTCTTCCACTCCAACATTTGCATCTCACCCCCGCCTCCATCCTGCCGTCACGCCTCGCCGCCAGTGGCAGCGCCGCTAACTCGATCAATTCGGTAGAGCGGCGAAAGCAGATTTGCGGCGGCGGCTCCCGCGCCGAACAAAAGAGACGCGCCCGCGCGAAAGGGGAATTAAAGTTATGGCGCGGCGTCGGCCGCCCGGCGGGGCGGACGGGCGTGAAGCCGCAAGGGGGCGAGGAGAAAGGTTGGGCGAGCAAGGGCGGGGATGAGATGAGAGAAAAAATACGTGATACGGGAAGGGATGAAGAGGAGCGGGACAAACCAACGAGAAAACGTAGAAGTTGGATTATGGAGTTCGTGTGGCTCTTCGCGCAGTAAAAGAAAGGTGGAGGGGCCGGGGAGAAGTGGAGGGACAGGGTTGAGACAAACTTCGCAACAAGGAGTGGGGCGCAGGAGCGAAAGAGTGGGGGGACTGGGGAGTTTCAGGGGGAGGGGATGGCAGGGCGGGGTTCGCGGAGTAAGCGGAGAAGGGCGGGGAGGGGCAGGAAGAGGGGCAAGAGGAGAGTTTCAACGGGGAAGGATATGCGGACGAGAGGGGGGGAGGTTCAAGGGGTCGGTCGGCGGCTGGCAGTCGCGCGGCTTTCTGAGGCGAGATGGGTTCCAGACGTCACTTGATAGCGTGCGCTTTCGACGCAAACGAGGAACGTTATTGCCTCTGGCAGCCGATGAAAAGTAGTGTTAACAATGAAGTTCCGTTTTTTTTCGATTTAAAAAAGGATGAGTGGCATTCACTGAAATGCCGAGAACGTTTATCATTGTGAAGGGTAGATTTTATTTCGTTTCAGTTTGCTGTTCTCGGAATGTTTCGTGAAAATTTATTTAATCTGATCTTCTGTTCTTTACAATCCATTTTGGTCTCTGAATCAATTGTTCATATCCCCGAATAAAATTCTTATTATTTTGATATCTTCAGATTGGTATGTGAATTGAAGTGTATAATTAAAGATAATATCAAATATGTCATGTAATTTTAAAATATGTGCATAATACTTGTGAATTTTTTACCTTACCCGCTAACATACAAGGTGTGCATGGAATTAATGAGTGCGTCGGTAAAAAATGATTTATGTAGAAAATAAAGTACAATGACTGCAACTTGAGTTGACAATTAATAATCAAAAAAACAAATTCACTCAATATCGAAACCAGCTATCTCCACAACCAATTGACAGAAACACTACAGCCAAGTACCTCCCAATCCCTTATATAGGACGCCTTTTTACTGAAAAGCCTCACACTCAATAAATTCGGTCTAAAAACTTTTTTCAACAACACTCATACATTATACAAAACACTATGCACACTAATAGAACACAATCCCACTACATCCTTATGCGGAGCTATGCTTCTCACTTGCAACGAATTGCATATGCCATATACATAGGCCAACAGCCGTAATCCAGCAGAGAAGTCAAAGAAACACGGAAAGACAAGGCAACTGGCAAATAACACTACCCACAGTCTCACACTTTGCGGATCACCTAAATTTAAACAAACACTACATTTGATAAACACAATCAATTTCCGATGTTAGAAATTGCGAACAGGTACTGGAACAGAATAAAATTAGAAGCCTTGAACATTACACACAGCCTCAAAAACAGAAACATGACATATGTCTTAATCCAACAGATCCATGAACTTCATCTTCACCTCTGCTAAATTAGCACAAAGTGTACACGCCTAACCCCCCCCCAGCCCCCCCCACCACTACCTTGCGCATCGCCCGACCGTTCTCTTCAAGCATCACCAGCACCCCACATTTTCGACCTCACCCGGCACCCCCCCCTCTTCCCGCCCCTCCGCTGCGACCGGCTGTGCTCTTAAACAAAGAACACGTCAAAATTCGCAGAACTTTGTTTCGGCCCAGAAGCTGCAAGGTAGTACGTCCAGTTGCTTACGATCTGTATCAATAACCCACCTGTTAATATTTTCACATTGTATATTTGTATTGTTTTTTAGCTTGAGGATGATCGCTTCGCGATCGAATATGATCATTAGTTTGATTCAAATATTGATACTGACATTATTCTATTATTCTACAAGAATAAAAAAAAGGATCTTACTTCAACCAACAATCCAATTAAAGTGTTCATTGAGTTTACGGGGATCATGAACTCAAATCATCAGCATCTTCTGCAATTACTCCCTGGGTCAATTGCGGCAAATATACGTAAACAATTTTATCCTTCTCCGATTCGTCATTTCCCATTACTCTGCATTGTTTTTCTCCACGTGCTGCAAAATTTTGATGCAGATCATATTTTAAGCAGTGTTTGAGAAAGACAGCAGCTCGTCGCAGACCTTTGCTGTGGGAATGGATCCGAGGCCTGCTGTAGATCTTATATCTGAGAGGTGTTATTCTGATAGTAGATTCTGTGTGGCTTCAATTAAGTTTTTTCACTGATTTGAAAGTCATCCATTTCTTCCCATAGCTCTACAACCGGTACTAGAGTTGTCATACGCCTTCTGAAGATCATGAAACCAGATGAACTTCCCATCCTCCCCTTGTTCTTTTTCATAAGTTGGTTTTAATGTAAATATTATTGTCTATGACAGGACTGCGCAAGTAAACCAATGTTTCCTTTCTCCACTTTTTCCTCTCCTACTTATTCTTTAATCTCTTCTTCTATTTTATTTCGTATTATTGTTGCTATAAGCAGTTATTATAGATCCTATATACATACTATCTATAGATATAGACTGTTTTCTCTGTAGTTGTTTCATTGTCTCTAATCCTTTCTTATGGATTGGTGTTAGGTAAGACGTTCCCACTCCTGAGGAGTTTTCCTCCATTCATGCACTTGAAAACAATGTGTCTCTGCGCATTTGGTGCAGCTTTATCGGGACCTATTTTCAGTAATCATCTGCGGTATATTGTCCCGGACAGTGCCCTTATTGGATTTCATTGTCTTTAAGTGCTTCTTTTTTTAAATCTTTAATGTCAGATCAACCTTTGCTCCAAATTTTAAAAGCTTATCCTTGTTTGCTGTTTGGAAGTTTCTGTTTTCTAGAAGCAGTCTTTCAAAATTCCTCTTTCATTTATTGATTCAAATGTTTGATAATGCGATATTGTTTTCTCTTCCGGATTTAATAGATTTTAATTACTTTCCAGGTTCTGAGCTCCGTGCCCCACCTATGAATTGTTCTATATAATCCGCATTTCTCCAGCATAATTTATTCTTCTTGATAATACTTCTTGTTTTCTTCTCTACTGATTGATGTTGTACTGTAAATTAGTTTTCGGTCTCTTTGTCATAAGCATTTAAATACAGTTTCTTTTCCTTATCTTTTTCTTGTAGCTTGTGTCCACATACTGGTTTCGGTTAATTTAACAAGTACAAAGCCTCCTCTGCGGCTTGGTGAATACACTCTTTTTCATGTGTTTCATAATTCTTTTTCTATGGCCTGTGTTAACCAATAGTTTTAGTTTCAAGGCTTTTTTCCTGTAGAGGATATGCTGTATTTCATGAAAGACTGCTTAATTTGTCTTTGGTAGGTTTCATGACAACCCCTCCTTATTTCTATATCTCGTGGCTATTCAATGTAGACTGGTAATGAATTTTTAGTAATTACGCAAACAGTGGTCCTACCATTGGCTTCCTTTCACTCTAACATTAGAACTTTGATGTGAAGTTTTTTCTTAGGTTACACAGAGGTCTTTATAGATTTTAGTTTTTTTGTATGTTGGTACAGGTAATACTTATGAATATCTTTATGTTGGAAGAATGTTCATTGGGTATGTTATTTTCCATTTCATACTCTTCACAAATATTATAAGTCTTTTTCCATTGTCATTGAAGTTTCCTCAATTATGCCCCACAATCTTTTCTTCCGTCTTCAACTCTGCGTTAAAGATCTCCTGCAAATTATTTCTCATGAATTGGAATTCCGTCAAGTTTTTTACCTGTCATCTTCAAAATCAATCTTTCTTAGCGCATCTGGGGCATCAAACTCGACCATTATAATCCTTCTCATGACACTGTATGTATTTTTCCTCTGATTTTTAACTTACTTTAATAGACGTTCGTTCTCATAATACTCCCAACTTTTTATACATTTAACGAATTTTCTCAATAACAATAGCAAATCTTCCGGCTTTGGCATCTCCTCCATGTTTGTTTTACGCCACTCGTAAAGAAGTGCACCAAAGTTGTTCAGTGTCTCGTCCCTGTGCCTTCTTGTTTTGTTTCAGACAGACGGCTAAATATCTAATGTTTCTCTCATCATTTCTGGATCTTTTTGTTTGTTTATTTGATATACTTTTACATTCATATACCAATCCATTCAGAGTTCATTTTCTTTGCTTCGATCGTCGCTTTCCTTCTTGAAATATCAGAGGCTTCCCTATACACTGAGATTTTTTAGCGGTGTGATCTTTTTTACGTGTGGCAGGGTGGCTGGGCCTCAGCACCAACCCCAAACCTGGGGAGGACCGGAGCTTTTATTTCAGGGTTTCCCATCCCTTGGCTGATTCTTCTACCATAGCTTACGAGTCCAGCTAACTGTGAGACGTCAGTGGCATATCACAGCGAGCCACAGCACAGAGCTTTCGTATAACAAATATATTTTATTAACAAGATAAATCAAAACAAATATATACACTTAAATAATTGCTGCTAAACCCTAGCTCTGAAGACCTACTATCCCCTGATCGCGGGAGCGATCCAAATACCCGATTGAAGATGGTTTTTGGGATTGTGGCTTCGCCCTCCTACTTTTGGAAGCAGCGGGCACAAAGCCTAGCAATTACGACCGGATTCACGTCTGGGACCAAAGTCCGTTCTGGCGCACACGAAACTGGATGGTTTGCCTCGATCGCAGGGCCGATCTTATCCGATTGAGAATCGGCCGTGATCGTGGCGGCACTCAACCACTCTTCACGCTCGAGACGCAACACAGCATGCTCCCCTGACTCGGCAGTCAACCAGGACATACCGTCCGCGAGACTTCGTCAACTAATGACTCCGCTCGCGAGCCCTGGCCGCATATGCAACGCGTGGCGCCAAGTTTGTGCACACGCACGAGGTCTCCACGTCTCCAGAACGTGGCTACTGGCTCCGATACACGACATGTTATAACTGGCGAGGCCCACGTGACCTACGTCACGCCACCCCTCAGCTTGTTATAATACAGTGAAAAGCTTCTATAAGCCGGAAGACCACACCAAAGCCTGTGTTCTCCCGTCTCCGCGTCTTCCCTTTAGAAAACCTACCTTCCTATGGTAGTCTAATCTCTACCAAGCGTCCCAAATAGATGCGATGAGCACGCTGCTCATACGTTACACTACCCTGATCCCTTTAGGGATGAATTATTCGCAAGGTTAGTGAAATCACTTTCCCGTTGGATCATGCACATTCATACTTTGATGCTCTGGGGTCTAACCCGCGTAAGCCCCTGTAATAATACACTCTAAAGAAATAAGGAAGGAAGATGAGGGAAAAAAGACTCCATAGCTCTCGAAACTAATAGCGTCGGGGTCAGAAAAAAAAACAAGTGTCGACTAAGGGAGGCGATAGAATACGATAAAGATTGTGGACAAATAGTTAAGGAAGTCACACGGGTAGACTAAGGAACCATAACGATATGAACATCGTTATGGGGAATGGACAAAAGATAGGAAAAGAAGTACGATAAGACTCTGGGATGGATAGACGTGGTAAGGACACGACTTTCGTCTGGCCTCTCAGTTTTGGCTGTCCGGACATGGGTGACCCTACGAGTAGTCATGCGTTAGAAAAATAGTCATGCTACCGGCCGGGCTTAGCCCACCCTCACCGCAAGCACACAAGCCTGCCCCGCCCGCACGACAGTGCACTTCAAGGCGGTGTCCCAGGGGAGGAAAAATAATATTAAATATTAATTAATAATAATAATAATATAATAATAAGCAATAATAATAATAATAGCGTGATGTAAATGGATCGACTAACGAAAAGAGAATCGTTTCACCACCTGTAATTTAAAATTAAAATAAGAATATAGATTTTTTTATAATGTTCAACTTTCAATTTAATTATCATAATTTACTATTATAATTTATTTAATTATTATTATTATTAATTATTATATTATTATATTAATTATATTGTTATATTTATTAATTATTATATTATAGTATTATAATTTGGTTAGTGTTGTCGTTTGAATGGGTATATACATGAAACATTGCGGTAAATATTGCACTGTATTTGAACTTGATTATGAATTATAGACTAGATCACTTCACGTCAATAGGTTACCAACGAAGAGAGAATGATTAGAAATGATGAATGGGGTTTCAGATAAAATGTCTCTGTGGTGAGGCATCAATTGCTTAAGCCCATCTCTGACAATAGTTCCAAAAACCTTTGCAGAAATCCACACTTTCCACACAAGGTTCTCTTCAGACTCATAAAGTTATTTGTGACGTGGAATCCTTATTTTAGGAATCGATTGATTTGAGGAATTTCCAAACAACAACAACAACAACAACAACAACAAATTGTCACCTGCTAGTTGAGCACGGTGTACAGAGAGATACAAATATAAAGATATCCAGAAACAAAAAATACACACGCATATAAATTTACGTACCTACACCACTGGCAATGATCAATATATTGTACATTTCACCTGACATAACTTTCAATGGAAATTAAAAAAAGGCTTGAATCATTAGTTTGTCTTCATGTAATGAAATGTAATGCCTATTGTCACATAAAAGTTAAAAAAATAATTATACTCGTATAAACATTTTGCACTTATCTATGACATATATAAAATAGTTTGTATTTTGGTAAATTAATAAAGATTTCTTCTACTTTTATAATTTAACCCTGCTCTTTCCTCAAATAAAATAAACCACCTCGAGAGCGATGTCTGGGTTATCTGAGTGTTATCTTGATTCCAAAGTACAGTTAACTTCATCCCCTTTTTGGGTTCACCCCTCCGTTCTGCAAGTTTGTAGTGGCACAAACATTTTCACATAGCACGTGTCGTTTACGTATGATTACCTGACGGAAATATTGAGTGGAACTTACTATGCAGCAGTTTCATACAACAGGGGTGAAATCTTTTCTTTTGCTTCTGTTATCTTTATCGCTTCTTATGTTACCTTTCCAGAAACGATCTGTCGGCTCTTCTTTTGAGAACTGTAGTTTGTGGCAGTACAACGTTTCAGCAATTCTCCCAACCTTATTAAGCAATGCGCATGCGTTATATCCCACTACGTTTAAATAGCTGTATTGCAAATGCTTACTGGTGCAAATCGAATGGAAAATGTATCAGTTTTTGTAAAATTAAAAGTTAAATGCATTTCTCAACTCGTAGGTATTATCTTTTCATGTCCAATTCAGTTGACTTTTACTTTTATATGTGATCTTCGTTCGTTAGATGAGTTATATTTCAATAATACTAAAATATCACTTTCAATCAGACTTTTCTCTGTAGTTCTGAGGGTTTCTAGTCAACTGCCTCGACGAATACAACTGAAGACTCGCCTCTGACGGCTCAATTGTCGCAAAACGTCCGTTTTTTGTGACTTCCATGCATTACAAAGAACCTGGCCACTCTGCTCAATAGTTGACTGTCAGATGTTGTTCGGTGCATTTTGAAATACCGATGAGTATGTACTGTGCCACCTGCCTGGGCAGCGCCACAATATATGTGTTTATTGAATTTGAATTCTGCTCAACTAAAAACATATTTATACAAAAGATGAAATAATTATCAGTCGAAACAATACTGCCTAAATTGTACTCTTTAACGTAAATGGAGCCAAACATCTGATTCACAATGTTATAAAGAAAGTAGAACTACTGCCCACAATGTTATAAAGAAAGTAGAACTACTGCCCAAGAGACAGCTTGTGTTTTTCCACCCACCACTTTATCCTTTAAAAAAGCGCCGAAATCTGCAGATCTGAAAACATTTAACCCACGCACCTCCCGGCTGGCTGATGGATACGCGCTCAGAGGACAGCAAAGGGAAAGCGTGTCGCGTGGGGGGAAAATTAATTAGAAACACGAGCGCCGCAACCGTCGCGCGGGAGGCGCCTGGTTTAAACGAAATTCCTTATTTAAGCGGGGATTGATTGACGGGGTAAACGCAGGCACGTTTACACAATGAAGCGCATTATTCACCACCGCCCCCCCCCTCGGGTCGGTCTGCGCGCGCAGCCGGCCGAACGGCGCAGCACAAGAAGCACCGCGGCGCTCGCACAGTGGGCGGCAGATGTGCCATTCCGTCTGGACGTTGGAATATTTCTTACGAAATATAGAATATAATGTGTGGCATATATAAATTGAATATATCAGTAGCATGTCAAAACAGTATTTGCATTTCTGCTTGAGAGGACTCTGAATTTGATGGCTCATCTTAAAGCCGGTTTTTTATGTAGCATTTATTCATTTCAGTTACATTTAGTTTAGTTTAGTTGGTAGATAAAGTTGGCATGATCATTGCACTAAATGGCTCCAGCTAGTCTGCAAGCTTAAGAGCTCGTACTCCCTCTTTCGCGTTTATTCTCTCCTTCGCACGTACTATCTCCCTAACGCTTCCAGAATCACTCTTTCCCTCTCTCACTTCCTTCTTCCTCACTCATCTCTCGCTCTCTCTTTTCGAGGCAGCTGCAACTCACAGGGTCTATTCTTCTGACATTAATGAGTTTATTTCTGGAGATTTGTCTTCGTTTTAGAGTCTGAGGATGATTGTGGCTAGGGATTAGAGTGGTTCAGCAGAGCGCTGGGAATGGACAAGTATTAATCGCCCGGGACCGTCGGTCGGTTTTAAGATAGGTCCTGTCACCCAGAACACTTGGTCAGACACAAACAACATTAAAGACATCAAAGGGCGAGCGACCTCGTAATTTGCCCTATCGCACTTGGAAGCGCTGTTACGCAAGGGTAATATCACGACTGTTTCGGAATTTATCTGTAATTCCCGTAATGGATGAAGCAGCGTGCAAAAAATGCGTGCAGCGTGATGGAACTCTGAGGGTCAGATGAAGTTGGAACAGCCTTATTTTTCTCTGCTTTCTGAGAGATCTTGCGTATTCTGGATTACCTCTAAAATAAAAGTGTATTTATAAACGTACATAATATTTGCAAATTATTCAATATTTTTTATATAAACAATGTATATCTACTATTGTGAAGAGTTAACCAAAATGCTTTTGAACAGAGTCAAACTAAATGGGTTTTCAGAAAGTATCCATGCACTGCTCCAGAATAACATACACACACTTTTGTATATCAATGCAATAAATAAAATATTTTAACATAAACTATCTTCACTAATACTTCAATAACAGGATAGTACAATAGGATACAACACTTCTTTATATACGAAGAATCCCAAAATAGTTTGTTTCACATCGCAACTAGCAAACTCACTCAGTATAATTTAGTCATCACTCGCTCCATGATAATAGGTGGGATAACGCAATTTAATATTTGCACTTTTCAGTCATGTTCGAAATTGTTTTATTTTTTTGTATTTAATTGTTTTCAGACGTGCCTGGGTACCTAAAGAAACCGTAAACACCTCGCACATAGTCACTGGCTCTATAAATTTCTTTCAATTTCTATGACTCTTGGAATTAGTAATATAGGGATATAGTGATAACAGACAAAATACAGCACCAAATGATGAAAAAGAAAAAAAAATATGAAAAATTGTCTCATAAATAATAAATCACATGTATTATTCTATTTGTGCATTTGAAATCAAACTCACAAACAATGATGCCCAAGGAAGAAGCCAAACAATGATGCCAAAAACATAGTATTAACTCGAGCAAAACCCCATAACGTTTTTTCACACAAGTCTAAAACCAGAGTCTTAACACAAGAGCGTAAGAAAGTAATGGCGGATGAGTGTGACAAATAAATAAACATGCCAAAGTCTCTTACCAATCAATGTAAATTTCGAAAGCCAGCACTTCTCTTTGGCTAAGGCCTTTATTGCCAGAAGGAAGGCTGAAAGAAGGATATTGAATCTGGTGGCGGGGGACGTTTGAAAAGCGTCGGCATCTAATGGACACAACTGAGATTTAGCGTCTTCACGCGGTCAGGGCGAGAACTTTCAAGGCATTTTTAGCCAACGACCAAGAAGCTGCTTGGGTCAAGTAAACCTTAGCTACACTTACACATTCTGATGGGTAAATGCCGTTTGCTAAGTAAATGTGTGGGTGTCGTTATTAGCAAAAAATCAAAAGTAAGTTCCCTGATTCATCACGTGATGTTGGTCACGTTCATGGTAGTCGATTAGTTGTTGAAGACTTTCGTACATACCCTCAGCATGCCTCCAATATCGTAGTTTAGTCTCCTTCTTAGGGCCCCTTCCCACGTCGCGACGGCTGTGCGCTTCGGAGCAGCGCGGCGGATATAACAAGCCCACTTTGTGCACGCTGAGTTTTAGATTTTATGGTTCCGCGGTTGAGTATGCCCAGTCTGGAATTTTGAATTGGCTTTTTTGAATGTAGCTGAATTTAAAATATTGCGTTGTGAACGTAAAGACATAACTAACTGCAGTATGATTTGACAACATTTTTTCGCAAATTTTTATCTGTCACGGCTTTCCAAAAATTATCCTGTTAATTCTAGCCAATTTGTTGAGTTCGTAGGAATAATTGTAAATGCCTCAATACGAGGAATCAGTTTTATCAGATTGGAAAACTCAACCTTTTCTTTTTTTAGGCGGCGATTTTTTCGTTGTGTGGCTACGCTGAACGCCTATAGGCGTGTGCTATTAGTCTGGACTGCTTGGCCTAAGGCATGGCATTAAGCCTTGAAGGTCCGTCTCGTGACTTAGGGCCCCTTCCCACGTCGCGACGGTGGTGCTTCCGAGCGCTGCGGCTCGTAGCAGAGCATTGGTTTGAATGGAGGCCTTCCCACGTGCAGCGGGCGTGCGCTGAAGCGGCAAGCAGCGGAGAACTCTCGCTACGCGAAGCGGAGGAGGGCGTACGCACTACCGCTGGCAGAACACAGCATTAAATGGTAGCCTTCCCTCTGTGCCGCCGGTCGTTGCGTTTTACCTGCTGCGATCTCTTTCGATTCGCTGGAGGGCCGGCAAAACCTATCCCTGCAGAACCCACCCCCTTCCACGGCGGGCGGCGGTGCGGCAGTGACTGCAGTGGTGGCGGCGTCGGAAGGGCTCTGCTGCTTGACGGAAGCGCGCCGCCGTCGCGACGTGGAAACGCGCCCTTAGTCCGATGGATGCACCGCCTCTCCGCTTCTCCGTGTCCCCGCTGCCTTGCGGGCTGTCCACTGGCAGCGCTGCGGTCAGCATGCGCCCGCCGCCGCTACTGGTGGCCGACCTTAAACAGTGGTCTCGGAGGAATCATCTGCCAGCCTAGAGCAGGTGGTGCGGACATGAATGCAATGTAGGACATTGTCATGGGGGACTACGACTGAAGATCGAATATTCTACAACAATGGTGTTGAACAACAAACAAGTACAAACGTAAGTAGCAGAATTTCGCTGGTAAAATATCTCAAATTGGTCGAGACGTATGTATTTCTTGAGACTAAATGGGTTCATTTACCACAAGTGAAATTACCTCTCCATTACCAAAAACTTAAGCAGCGCATTTGAACTGTAAACATGCAATTAGGAATAAAGATTTATATTACGATACTTGCAACAAAGAAGGATTTCTCAAACCCAAGGAAATGGGTATTTCAAAATACTACAATGCGCAAATGCAAATGAATTTTGGATTGCGACGCGTGGTGTGGGGAGGACGAGGCGGGACGTAGCTGGGCTGGGCGGAGTGGGTGAGTGAGCATATCAAGTAGAGCGGAGTGGGGCAAGGCGGGGCAGATGCAGTGATGCATGATGGTCTCGTAGTGATGCGAAGATCACTTTTGTCCCTGCATTATCATTGGCAGTGAGGTCCTAGTGTTTTTTTTTCCAACGATGCTTTTACACTTGCAATACAGCAAAGTCGAAATCAACCACTCTCTGGAAAAGAATTCTAGCAAAAGAGTCCTCAGATCGGTAGATTCCCAAACAATACCAAACGAAAATGACTTTAGGATCTGCTCAGGGACCACCGGTCTTTCCATCCTCACAAGCCCAATTTTTCATTTCCTTGGTTCTGTGCTCCATATGACTGCGATCCCTTCAGTTGCAGGGCCCCGTCTTGGGCAGTCAGGAAGTTCAAATAAATTCTGAAAGCTGTAATAAATATTATTATGTAAATCAACGATTAGGAAGAACAGCACGCAGGAAGAGGCAGATCCACGAGGCATCCTCCACTTAATTACATGGAGTTTGTACACATAAACCTAATTGCACACGTGGATATCCTCCACTTTAAAGAGTTGCATAGAAGCGGAGTATCCGCTACTCGACTGTCGGCGACGAGGGTATTAGTCACCCGCAGACGGTGGGCCATTTAGCAGACAACACCCGACGAAAAGCGGACAATTGTGGTTTAAAGTTTTAAAAGTTCTGATCATTTTATATCACATTTGGAATAAACGGCTGTCAACCTGTCAACCTCAAGTGTTATTTTCCCTTCCCCTCCCCCTCTCTCTCCATCTCTCTCTCTCTCCCTCTCCGCCCTGCGTCCGTGTAATCGAGCGACGCGAACGTGGACCGTACTCCGTTTTCTCACAACAGAGAGAAAACGAACCTCAAAACTCAACCATAGAATACACTACCCACAGATGAAGCTGACAAAAACGCTTTTGAGCGTGTTCCAGTTGGGACGTTGAC
Source organism: Gryllus bimaculatus (assembly GCA_017312745.1). Taxonomy (NCBI): domain Eukaryota; kingdom Metazoa; phylum Arthropoda; class Insecta; order Orthoptera; family Gryllidae; genus Gryllus; species Gryllus bimaculatus. The sequence goes on from BOPP01000016.1 coordinate 12,463,532, forward strand.
CCTCTGAGAGAGTTACCTGGACAGAAAATCACCTAGAAGCTGACGTGTAAGTCATCTCCAAACAGGATTTTCCATTCCAATAAGGGAGGAATAAGACTACATTCTGGAATACAGAATGCACGAAACTTACGTAAGTAATTCCCGCATTACTCTCTCTCTCTCTCTCTCTCTCTCTCTCGTGACTGGGAGGTCGGAATGGAAATGAAATTTATTGAATGAAACTAAATCCAGATGACGTCTTCGTGATTCCATCATGTCACAGATCACTTTCGATTACAAGTTCACAGTTGAAATAAAATTTGGTAAGAACCGCTTCAAAGTGAGTTTTTGGTAAAATTTACAATTAAAAAGTAACAATTATTTAAAATTCTTTGATCCATGGGTAACGTAAAATGTTGCAACTTAATAGAATCAGAAAGAAGACCTAGATTGATGTGAGAGTTATTATAAGTATTTCCATTTAACACTGTTGATCAGATTCATTCTTTTTACTATTTCATGAGTATGAGAAATAAATACACTCCCCGGCGGATCGCTTCAACTTGTCGTTAACGAATGTGTGCCGCTGGCATTCGCGTTTCGCCCACTGTGCGCTCTCGCGCCATCGCTCGCCGGCGCCGATGCGCGCTTTCGACGGGCCGTGTTTGAAGAGCGGATCCGATCGGCGTTCTTGCCGCGAGGACGGCGTTCTTATTGACAGGCGAAGTGCCGGATTCGCCAGCGCAGAGGGGATTGCCACATTTGTATGTTGGGAGGCGGTTGGGCGCTACGAAAAGGAAGTATTAGTGGCTGTGTCGGGTAGTCAGAGAGGTTCCAAGCAGCTTTCACAAGCTAACCAAACATAGCTTCATTGCATTAGTCTTTTTAATCAATAGGACGATATAACAGATTAAAAACAATTAAGTTGAATGGTAATGGAAAAATCACTAACCTGTTGAGATAAAACTAACTTATCTCTTTGATTGCTAAATATGAAGTTACATTACGTGGATTAAATGTTTGAGGGTAGATTATTGTTCGTGAAAATTTATAGCAAAATTCAAATTTTTTCATGTGTGTCAACGTTGAAAAAAATGACTTTATTTGTAGGTTTTTTGAAAGTGTTTTTGCCATCATAGAGAATTTCTGAAAAAAATTGTAAAAATGGAGAATTTAGAGTATATTTGAATTATTTAAGATTACTTGCAGAAAAATTATTCACTTATCTCTGTAGATGTTCATTGATTTTTATTTAAATAAATAGATCAATATTTTAAATGATTCTTGTATTCTGTGACGATTTTTTCATTGGGACTGATTATGACAGTTATTTGATAATACAAATATATTGTCTCTGAAAGCATATTTCTTCAATAATTTTTATTTCATAACAGTTTCTTATCTTAATCGTTTCATTAATTTTTTCTTTGTTTTTCTAATTCTTCAAAATTAGATAACTTTATTGTTTATTATTCTAAGAGAAAGAGGAAATAACAAAATCATCACTAAAAAATAATATAATTATGAAACAAAGCAGTAAAATGTTTTATTTACAAATAGATTATTCTTCAAATATCAAGGCAATTAAAGATATAAAATATACTTAGAATCCTCTACTATAACAACTACTGCCATTATGAAACTGATTTATTAATCTTTTAATTCGTTCGCAATGGTAACGTTAATCTTGAGCATAAACTCACGCTTTATTAGCTTTATTTCGTGAACTCAACTCCCAACAAAGGATGTGATCATATTAGAATCATTTAACGTATTAGAATTCTTTACTCTATATTTATTCTAAGGTTTATATATTGAAATTTATATTAGTTTCTAAATTGGGATTTTAAATACTTTTAAAATTAGTCATTTACAAGTTGAAGTATTGTTCAACTTTAAATAACCAAAGCGGATAACATTTCATAGATATTTAAAATGTTAAATGAATTATGTCGCTTCTGTAAAACGGATTACTTTCCCAGTTCAATTGTTCAAATTCCAGTTTTTCAGGCATAGACCAAGTCCACCTCGTTTGGCTCTCCCAGGAAATCCCGCGTTGCGTGTGATGATAGCGTGCTGTTCAAAGAAACACGTAAAGGAGCGTGACAAAAAGAAAGGAATTTGTTTCAGGAAAGTTACTGCCGTGTCTCTTGGAGCTCGTGTCCCAGCGGAATTCGATAAGCTCAGAAATATGGGAATGCTGTTATCCAGACCAATCATAGCAGAAATCATTGGGGTTGTCTCAACACGGAGCACCAGAATGCACGTCATTTTGTAGCTCCTGTGCCTGTGCAAATCTCTTTTTTTCATCAAAATAACTGTGTATGAATGTATCACTACACTAACATACTTCTGCATATGGACACATTCGATTTGATTTTAAATTGCCTTTGTTTAAAATTTTTCAGTTCCAAGAAAAATTGGCGCTGAAGTAGAAATATCACTCTTTTTGAAGAAGAACAATTTACATCATATGAGATTCAGTGAACAGTGAATTTAGTTATGTTTAGCATTAGAACAATTCATATCATGCAATGATACAATTATACACACGGTTAATTATTGTTGCTACACAATAATTTTTCGTTCACTTCACCAGTTCAATGAGTGTTATGGCGTGACGATTTCATAAAATATTCTGTATTCCATTTTTCAGTGATCAGAAATGAAAAATCTCTTATCCATCTTTATCTAAGATTGAATAATGTTTGCTTTCATTAAGAGATAACGACGTAAATGCTTGCAATTAGGTACAGAAGAAAGATCTCACATTGTGTGAGATCGAATGAGCTCCGATCTTATTTATTCGCCCTATGTCCTTCCGGTACAATATAATTAGCTCAAGTATAACAAAAAAATATTTTCTTACAAAAATCGTCATTACGTTTCCTGATTAGAAGTTGAGAGAGTGAGCTCTACCAACATTTGAATTAATGATTTAAAATAATTGCAAGACAACACAAATAATATCTAGAATTAATTTAAGAGTCACAATTCTGAACTAACAAGTTTCGCTCTAAGATGAGGAAAAGAATCAGATTTATTTCCTTTTCTTCATATTCGCTCAACTCTGCCGCGCCCTCATTAGCTCCGCCTGAACCCCTCCATTCCGTCCCGCGTTGGATACCTTGCTCTAACCTCTCTGCCACTCTTCATCAACGCTCTCTTCTCCGCACTGCATTGAAAGCAGAGTAAGCAGTCTCTCCGGTATGCTCTAATGCGCTTTAGTCCATCTTTTTTAATCGGTTTTTGAGAAATAATAATAAACAAATTTAAAATTGCTTATATTTAAAAAACAATACACAATAACTTATCATATTTTCGAAAATTATGATTGACTTATGATTGAGAAATTATATATGACTTTATTTGAAGATATGTCTATAAAGAACAAATTTCATCAGGGAAAAATTATCTTTAATATTAAAGTTATACTTTTGCAAAGTATGGAGTTCGTTCAGATATATTTCTTCTGGGAATGTCAATTTTTGATAAAATCGGGTGAAAGCATAGGCATGTTGATCACACAAGGACTAACACGGACAGTCAGACAGACGTAGTAATTTCCTATACTGAGGAAGATGGTTTATGCACCTTTCGTGAAAAGAGTCTGAAAATAAGATTTTTTCTCTCAAAACGTTACGGTTTTCTGGCTCACGATTACATTGCTTTCTCTTTCTACATTCGTAAGGAAGAGGATGTAAACACTTCCCTGGGATAGAGGACGGGACGCTTTAGAAAAAGACGCGTGTCTATTTTTATTTAATTATTTAAATTTTCGAATAATGCATAAATTACAAATAATGCCACAAAGTATATTATGTTCTGTGTAGTTCATTTTGCCATGCTCTCCCACACACAGATAATATTTCAATTCTCAAGTAGCACAAGGATGGAAAGTACATTTTTCCTTTCGACCATGCTGAATCCATGTGAATCCGTGTTTTTTCCCTAACAAGGTTTCCCTAACTAAGATCTCCCACCAACCGGACCCCCCCCTCGGTCGAGACAAACTCTATACTTCCGACTGGTCTCCCGACATGTCTGGAATTAAGGAACTGCTATGACATTCGGGTATTGATCGAAGAAAGCAAGTAAAACTAGCGGTCAGATCAGCAGGAATCGTAAATCCCCTCCACTGAGTGGTTGTATGTAACGTAGCTCTTAAGCTAATGTCAAAAATCCTCCACGGTTGGGATTCGAACCCTAAATCCCTTCGGTCACAGACGCCGCAGAAGTAAACGTAGTGCATTCACACACACACACACAATAATAATCCTATAATAAGAACTATTAAAAAAATAACTAAATTAAAAAAAAAACATTTGAGTTGATCAGCGCAGTAATGCCGCCGCCGCCGCCACCGACGGGCAAATCGGGGGAACCGGCGAGGCGAGCGACGGTTAGTGCAGTGCGGAGAGGCATTCGGTGAAGTACGG
>BOPP01000016.1:12487747-12506074 GCA_017312745.1 Gryllus bimaculatus
ATATATATATATATATATTGTCTCGAGATCTTAGTGGTTACAGCAGCTGGGCGGATAATAGTACGTCCTAGGTACGAATTTCGGTTGGGGCAACCAATGCATTGAACAAATTTAATTATTAAATAATATATATTGAGAGTTTCTTGGGGGTAGTGACACTACGAAATCGTTGATTAGTTTTATTTTCTTGTTTGTGAACATTCAGCTGATAATTTATGTAAATACATACGTTTTGTAATAACAAGTTATACTTGAATATTTAAAAATTAGTTATGATTATTATTATAACTACAGCATATTGGAGGAGTCATTTAGAGGAGAAAATAGTTGTTTTCAAATGATATCGTTTTATTTATTTCATTTTCATATTGCATTGAAATATTGTCTTTTGATGATTGATACTAAAATTAAACGCAAGATTAATTGGTAGGCTCCACTTCCAAGTCTTGTGTTTCTGGGTCCGATTCTGGTGTTGGCTTGAAATCAGGGCAACAATATGCTGGCAGTGACACCGTACTTTCAGAGGTTGACAAATTTTAAATGACGTGTTCTAAAATTAACTGCAAATACTACCAACGTAATATTATATACTATAGTGGAAATCTACTCATGTACTCACGTTATATACTAATGTTTCGCACAACAAAGACGCTATGACTTTTAGAACTCACCCCGTACTACACGTGTAAAAAACTAACTTTACTCATTTCTTAAAGTAAATTTGAACTAATTAACAAACAATGAATGGAAAATCGTGTCAAAACATATTAAAAAGTCAAACTCATGGTCAACGTAGTTTTTTTTTAAATTTCGCCGAAATCAGAAAATTTGTCCAAAACCGCGCGTTTTGATGTTTTTTTTTTTCTGCCCATTGGGTTGTGAACCGCGGTGTCAATTTTTGTCCCGCGAGAGAGAGCCGTATTCGATCCCCAAAGCGGAATTCCGCCCTATCTGGCAACCCTGTGCACGGGTGCTGCGTAGACCGAGGGTGCTGGGCGCGTTCAGAAACGGCCTCTCTGTGGCGCGGGGCGCTAGTCAGACGCAGCGAGGAGATGACAGGGGCTCCGTGTCTCCGCTCATCGCATTAAACTTGCCTCCTCGGGGAGGCTGCTTTTTAATCCGCGCCTGCTGCCGTCTAACGAGCAGCGACGCAAGCTGCGGCGGCTGCCTTCAGCCTCGTCACCCCAGCCTCCGCTCGCCTCGCCTCTGCAGGAGCGGCTCTGCCGGAGAGGCAATCCAACCTGTTTACACGCACAATATCTGGTGAAGCATGATTTTAATATACGAAAAAAATATTGCGTATATTTTCTGTATACGAACCGATGAAAATGAGAATTCCACAGTATGGCAATATCGAAAAACTGGCTAAATACAGAAAAGAAAGAAAAATTTCGCAAAAAGAGAAATCGATATCTTAAATAATGAAACCCTCACTCTCGAATGAGTGTGTCTCGAGTGTCGTCTCCCACTCTTGCTCTAGTAGCAACGATTCTGGGCCCCGTCTGGGCCCCATGTCGAACGCCACGAAGGGCGGTTTGTGGAATCCCATTACACGTGCAGCTGCTGTGTGGAGCGCACGTTCATCGCTAGCAACAGGCACCGCCCCCGCCACACGTTTAGGTCTTGAACCCCCAGCCCATGCCCTACCTCAACAAGACTACCCTCACCCTGTTACCACTGCCGCCATTAGAGTGTCTCTTGACTCTGTGAATATACTAAGTTGTAATGTGCCCAGCCGAATTGTCATATTTCTCCCCAACCGAGAACATCTGGGGATTTGTGGAACGTGTGATCAGGATCCCACCCGTTCCGACCAATCTGCAAGAACTGCTCGCTTCGAAACAAGCTGTATGGAATGGACAGAGCTCTATTTGAGACCTGAACTATTCTATTCGGCAATGTCTATACGCGAGTGTTTTCCAGCAGGGTAGTTAGACGCCATAGAAACAAGAAACTTCTGTGGTCGTATGCCGCAACAAATGCTGTTTTTATAAATGATAAAACACAACCACGTCTTACGTGTAATTGCATTTACCTGCTTGCCAACAATGGTTACAATCTGCCTTGTTATCTCTGGCAGTGATGCTCTTTATGACGATGTAAGGCTCTGTATTACCTTGTAAGAAATTTATTTACTTATTCAGTAATGAAGAAACGAGAAATACCGCTGTCTTTGGAACAAAAGGAAAAGACATCCGTAGTTGTCACTGCAATGGCTCGATGGAGGAAGCATCTCTGCCCTAAGCGCATAAATATTGTTTGCGGTACTTAGCAAGCATTCTCTCAGGCCGCGTCCATACAGCTCCCGAGCACAGAACCTCTCTCCCCACAGTCACGCTAAGCAGAGAGCATTCGTGCAACGTGTGAATCAGATGCCATCGCCGAAGGGAGTTGTGAACTCTGATGAGGCGCATGTTCTCACAGTCATTTATTGCAAAATTCACGCAAATGCTACTCAGTTTCAGTGTGATGCATATCCAAAAAGAAAAACGTAGTTTCAGAGTACATTCTGAAAGTATCTAGTATAAACCCTCACTACTTATCTATCTATTACTACCTCATCTATTAAATTCTGGGGGAATATTCCAGAAATTCCAGGAATATTCCAGGAATTTTCACAATAATGGCTAAGCATCTAAGGCTGCTCTTTTAAAAAGTAATATTGTTGCCAATGACACTTGTAATCATTTCATTTGAAATGCCTCCGCCAACTCCCCCCTAAATGAATACAAAAATATTGTATACATACAGTGAAGGTGAATAAAAACTATAATTGAAGTAAAATCCAAGTATATGGGGTGATTGCTTTTTATTTAATGTTTATTTCATAACTTAGTATTTCCTTAGAGCCAGGAACATATTGAACTCTTATGCCCCATTTTCCGCGTATGAGCGTTCCAGAAGCTTCTGATTACCTCCATACCCCACCAATAAATACATAATCTTGAACCACACAGGAAAAGGAAATAATCCCAATAAAATTTAAGCCAAACTTGGGAGTATAATCTGTGGATTTTTCGTATTGTTATAATTGCCTGATGACACACTGAACCTTTCGTCAAAGACTGATTATAGACGACGGCTGGGTCACGACCACCCCTCTCCTTAGCCGAATTTTTTTCGAACTTCTCTCTACAACCATTCTTCCATTCCCTCCCTTCCGTTCCTCCTTTCCTATCTCCCTTCACTTCCTTTACTTTTCTCAGTATTCATCTTCCCTTCCCCTTTCCCTCCCCAGCCTAAACTTTCCTTCGCCCTGCCTCCAGATCTTTCCCCACCCGCACTCCCTCTCCAGTAATCCACTTTCTTTCTCCCCGTCCACTTGACTTCACCCTCCTGTTCCTCTGATCCCCTCCTCCCCGCCGCCCGCCCCTGTGGCCGGAGGTGCAGCCACCGCCGCCAGGGCGTGTGCCTGACGCGCCGCGGGCTGTCGGCAGAGGAGGCGAAGTCTCACGCCCCAGCGGCCGCAACAAGAATGCGCGTTCCCCAGAGGGCCTGGGCGCCAAAAGAGTCGCGCGGTGGGCTGATTTGTCCACTGCATGATACTTGCATTTCACGAGACTTAGTTTAGTCCCAAACGACTAAAAACTGAATGCAACTTCTGGAGGTGAAGTACAAACTGCGCGAGTTATCTTGAATTCCATAAAACCTACTCTACACTTTTACTATCGTTCTTTGTTCAATGATGAATGATAAATATATCAACAAAGCGTGGTTAGCAATACATAAAAACTACAAATGTTGGCACCCAAGTTAAAATAATCTTATTTTTGTAAACGAACTAAAAATTTGATTTTACTTTCTCTATTACTACGTTCTTTGGTCGTAAAGAGAAAATATTGTAATGATAGGGCTCCAGTGTTAAAATGTGGATAAATATTGCCCCTTTATTTGGTAAATTACTGCCTCTAATATGTTACGTAGCCAGAATACTCGGTCTGCGAGTCCTGGATACTGAAAAATTGATTGACGTCAATACGTCTGTCTGTCTGGTTGATTGTCTGAGGTTAACACTAGCGTTTAAACTATTCAGATATTTTTGTCTGAAACTGAAATCCTCTGAACAAACTCGAAGCCCTTCGAATTTGAAGGGTATTTTTTATTTGTGGGAGTACTTTACATTAAGTCCCAACAACATTCCAAAATTTGTTTAAACTTGACTCTAAATGTTTTGATTGAACTTTATTAGCGAGTTGCATAAATAACTGTCAAAATATGGCGTGGGTTCCACTTTCGTTAGAAACCATATTTTTTCAAAATTGCAAAGTTCACAATTTTGTTTGGAGTATTACTAGAAGCACAATACTAAAGAAAGATTTCTTTTTTAATAACGTATGTAGTTTAAAGGTATATCTAAAAAATAAGGTCAGGTAATTTTTTTGAAAATATGTGTAGTTTTACGTAACTTAGCGTGTAATATACGCATTTGTGAACCATTATCTTCTAAAAAATATGTTTAATTGCTTCTTTAAATTTTCTTCTCGTATGTATGAATAGGTAGACAAAAAATGGTGCTAGTCGGCAACTCGGTCGAAATCTCTGTATTTAAAAAAATTAGAAAACAATTACATTGCGAGAGTACAATATTGATTATTAAGATTTTTCTTTAACGAAATCTGTTCTAAAAAATGTTAATTTTGTTTTAATCTAATAATTTTAATTATAATAAGGCAGTGCTGAAGTAAACGCAATTGAAAACGTTTTTTTCTCCAAAATTTCTCTACATTTTTTAAAATCAACCCAAAGAGAAAATGTCGCATAGAGCAATGCCGCAGGTTCCATTTTCAGCGAATTCTTTTTTTTAAACTTATTTAAGGTCCATTTCCAATTCCCAAGGTCATGCAGCGACCACTGTAAGTAACGTTCTTTTGTTACTTCAGAAGTAACGGCAACGGTAGCTGAACTCTCATACTCACATACGGACACACAGAAGCAGCCATGCCCCGGACGGGATTCGTACCCTCGACCCACTAGGCAGGAAGCGGCCATGGCCCTTCAGCCTTGGCATACTCTGCTACACAGGCCGACGGCAAACTCCTGTTTTTTTCGAATATTGCAAAAAATATCAATCTTACGAAACTGTAATTTGTTCATTTAGATTTTTTCCTTAAAAAGACCTTCCTTTCCTTTTTTAAAAAAATATTGGGAATAAAAGCCTTTATTTAGTATGAGAATTGCAAATGCAGTTTATTTGAGAATGTTAAAATATAAATGTAATAAATGGCATATAGGCATATTCGTGAATCATGAATAAATGAAAAGGAATATGGTTAATTGTCAGGAGGTGGCGATGCAGGAAGATAATTTTTAGGTGATGAGGCGATGAAAGAGTAAGATCAATGCAAGACATTTCAACGGAAATTGTAAAGTTTAAATAAAAGTGAAGCAGTAATTGTCAATAAATAGCAAATAATTATCTCTGGTGTAGCCATTTTCATGCGTTCAAGTGAAATGAGGAGTTTTAATTTAATTTAATTATTTCTCCAATGACATCAATTACGAGTGAGGTAAATAATTACGTGAAGTAACAATAATAAAGAAATGAATCATATCACTTCGGTATAGAAAAAATTAATAGTAGAAATAACGGGGGTATTTGTTAAATTATGGTGTTATGTAACCGTTCACATGCAAACTTCAAAATTACGCTGATGAGGTGAACTTTTTTTAATATTGCATATCAAGAAATTTTGTTAATGTTTTGTATAAAAAGGTTAATGTTACGAAACAAGAGGTTTTTACTAATTGTAAAAAAATGTATTGTAATTGAATTGCTTATAGCATATTTTTCAGGCTAATTATATTATTTTATAGATTAATTATATGTGATTTCGTTAAATATGCAATCATTCAGAGCTAGTACTCTTCAGAATACATCTGAAAGACGATGATAAGTTTTTCATAGGAGTTTTTAAATTTCAAACTGTTAAAAGGTTTTTTAAGTTTGCATATCTAAGTAGGCAAACTTAATGAATTTAATATACAGAAAAATAAATTTAGTGATCGGTCATACCTATAATAATAATAATAATAATAATAATAATAATAATAGTAATAATAATAATAAAAAACTGGTATGCAATGAAATTAATCCTTTTACGGTTACAATATTACATTTTATGTTAACACTATTTTTAATTTTTTTTTTTTCATATTTCTCTATCAGAGCAGTTCTCGTCTTTCAAATCATTTGTTTCCAGCAATTTTATTTCCTGATTCCATGTATTTCTTGGTCTTCCTTTTCTTCTTATTCCTAGTGGAGTCCATTTATATATTTAGTTGGGTATACGACTGGATTCCGTACGAATAAAGGACCAAACCACCTTAATTGTTCGTAATCACGTAATGTAAAATTTATTTATTTGTTTTCATTCTGCCTCTTATAATACTACTTTTACTTTTTTTACCTTCCTTGACTCTCTTACAAATCTTTTGTAAAAATCCATCTCCATGGATGATAAAGCAGATAATAAAGATTTATTAAATTTACCCACTTCCGCTCCGTATGTATCTGTACTCTGATCTATTATCTTTATTTTTTTAATTTACTCATTATAGAAATATTTTTTCTCATAATAGTATATTGTTGAACATTTTTATTAAACGCCTTCCTTCAATAATAATAATAATAATAATAATAATAATAATAATAATAATAATAATAATAAACCCCCCCGCTGTCGCTGATGGAATTTGTTCCACATCAGACGCTGCCGGTCCGAAGCCCGGATAAAGGAGGAGGGTCACTAGTGTGGCATTGCTTCCATTTACTTGTGCCATAAGTCTTTCAACTGACCTGTTTTAACACCCTTTATCTTTTGTGTTTTTGAACCCGACGCTATTAGTTTTCGAGGGCTAGGGAGTCATTAATTTTTCTCTCCTCCCCTTCTCTTCCTTCAGAATATTTCTTTCATCTCTGTTCATAAACTCTACATTGCTATCCCTCCTTATTTTCTTCTTCACTTTTCCAGATGGGTATTCAAAGTACCTGAGGACGACAGGTCTCCCAGGTGTAGTGAAACCTACCTGCCTAAGGGAAAAAAAATTATATAGTAAACCCTGCGAGCCCAGAAGCATTAAAGTGGCGGCCCACTACTGGGAGTACTCTGCGCAGCGCTCGTTCCGCGGGCAGAGAAATTTGATATTACTGGATCACTCATGAGATGCAGCTGGCCATCTACGGAAGCAACGTAAGATCAAAGGACATGCAACTTGGGACTGTGGAACATATGACTGTGGGAATGTGGAATGTACGTGGTTTAGCCCACAAACAACGAGAATTAATAGCAGAAATAAGCGAAGCGAAAATGGACTTGGTTATTTTAGCTGAAATCAAAAAGAAGCAGAAAGGAACTTACGATATAGGATTTTATACTTTAATCTATAGCGATGTACTAATTGAAAAGAGGGCTGTCACAAGAGCAGGAATATGGATAAGTAATAGATGGAAAAAATAATAGGTTTCCTACGCTTGAATAAACGAAAGAATTACTTCTTGCGAGCTAAAAATACAGAGGGCATACGACTGTTTTAGCGATATACGCTCCTGAAGGAGGAAGATATAATGACTGAAATGTTTCCCAAAAACGTATAAAAAGTTCTAGACTGAACTAACAAAAATGATTGTAATGGAAACAGCGCCAATTTTGTCAAAACTTTAATATTTGCTGATGATCAGGTACGTATTGCAGACAATGAGAACAAATTAAAGAGAGCTCTGTTTGTATTACAAGTTTGTATTCTCTGTTTGTATTACAGCAGAGTATAAGTTTAAAAATCTCAGTAGAAGAAAACAAGTTCACGGTATTTTAAGATAGATTTCCTGTAATATGTAAACTGATTATAAATGATACAGTCATTGAACAAGTCCGCATTTTTAAGTTTCTGTGACATTTCATACACAGGGTAAGAAAAATAGAGCATTCAAACCATATATGCGGTACGATTAAAGGTACCCTAAAAACAAGGCAAGGAAAGATATATTCTACAATTTTCTAAAACATTAGCTGTGCCAACTGTTATCAATGGAAGTGAAACGTGGGTATTGAATAGCAAATCCCGCAGCGGAATTCAAGCTTCTGAAATTAGATTTTTGAGATCAATATTGGGCCTTACGAGAGTAAACAAAAGAAAGAATATGGTAGTAAGAAATATATTAGAGATATTTAATTTAAATGAAAAAATAAAACAATGCAGGAAAGCATGGGCAAACCACGTTCAAAGAATGCAAAATTCCTGAAATCCAAAAGACGTGACACAATACCGTCCCAAAGGAAATCGGTCTGTTGGACGATCGCAAAAGAATGTGGAAGGACCAATGCGTGTGCAAACGGATCTACAATCCAATGCTTGAAGAAGAAGAAGAAGAAGAAGAAGAAGAAGAAGAAGATGATAATAATAATAATAATAATAATAGTAATAATAATAATAGCGTTAAGCGCACTATTCGCGTGGCCAAAGAGGGCAGCGAATCGCCCCGTGCCCTGCGAGGGCGGTGGGTGGGCGGCCACGAGGGAGCACGCGCGCGCCTCCTGCGTTAGGGGAGTTCATTCACTGCCCTCCGCCCCTGGTTCGGAAACGCATTCCTGCAATTAAGGCCTCTCGTTGACGCGAATGGCCTCGCCCGTAATGAAAGGGTAGTTTATTGCAGTTTGAGACCATTAAGTAGGACAGCATCCAATCAATTACAGCAGCTCATTCTCTTTTATGGTTTGGAAAAAACGGCCCCTGCGCGCCGCGCCGCCTTGCCCCGTAGACGGCGGGGGCGGTGGGCTCAAGGGGGTAGAGCGGTCCCGCCAGCACTCAGAAGAGACACGATTATTGCGGTGAAACAGTTGCGTTTCCCCCGTTTCGAGTAGCTATGCTCTGGACAAAAAGGAAGAACAAGCACAACACAAGAAAATACAAACGTTTTTATGTATTGAAGAATTCATATTATCTTGTGAAGGAACCATATGGAATCGAGGCATTTCTCTATTAGATCAAAGAGGAAGTTTAGCGAACAAAAAACTTGAGTAGTTCCTTATACAAATATTCTTTTATTTAAATAGTGCACCAAGGGTGTTATAAGGAATCTGACGTTGGAGCAGGAACAAAGAGGTTCTTTGGCCCGAATTAATCATGCATTAGAACCTGTAAAACATTGGATCTCGAGTAGAGATGGTGTTTACATTGTGTACATTACGAAGGCTGATCTAAATACTTTTTATCATTGTCCATACTTCGCAGGAATGGAATGAGTATTTATCTGCTAATCATAAGGTCTTTCCAAAGGAGAAAATATTATTGCAGAAACACACTTTTCATCACGTTTTGTGCTTTATGTGTAAAGTTTGTGGTAATTCTGGAACTGTTCGAAATTGTCAGATAGTATAAGTTCAAGTAATGTTTATGAGTCGAAGTTTTTGAAAGGTTTTGAGATAGCTCTAAATTTATGGTAGGTTTCAATTTTTTGGCTAAGAGGGATGGGATAAGATTATCTTGGATAAACAAGCACTTTGCATACATTTACCTCATTATGGCATATGGATGTTTGTTTCACAGGTTTAGTGAAGTTAGGACGACGGTTATTAGGAGGTCTGAAGATGTATTGGTTAGAATTGGGGGCTGTACTGAACGCTGAGCATGCGTAGTGCAAGAAATTTAGATTCTGTCGCTTTCTAATGGTAGAAGACCTTCTCTGGCAAGTGCGCTGTTGCAAGTTTGGTCATAAAAACCCTTATACGGCAAACATTACTTGTTATAGTATTACTTGTACTGGGTAGTCCTCTACTTACTGCGCTATATGTAACGCATCATAATCTACTTTTTTCTGAATTAGAGCATTGTAAATATTTATTAGACTTTCGGCTTCCTAGGATCCCCAACTTTTACATGGAAGCATTTAATCTGCTTTTGAATTCTACCTTCAGTGTCGTTATTTGTTGTTTCTACATACGTTTCTGGTCAAATATCATTCCCTGAATTTTACAGATAATGGTTCTCTTTAAATCATTTTCACAAGTTTTCAGAATATTATTCACATTCAGGTTCTGTCGACTTCTGTTAAGTTCAGTATATTGAGATTTCATTTTAGAATTGATGAATAGGATATTGTTTGTTAAATATTTGATTTTATTGACTTTTTTTGAACTATTTTTTCTGTTATATGGATATTTGTTCCACTCTAGGGAAAAGCAATGTCGCCTGAAAACGACGCTGTTTAAATATCCATATATTTACACGAGGTATTGAAAGAGGAATGAGAAACTCACCAGTCACAATTTAAAATATCGTTCGATGCAGAAAACTCGATTTTTAGTCTACCCAACACGCGTATTCTTTATTAATGGGGATTACAAAGTAATTGATTTTCACGTATCGCTAGCCGTGGTTGTCGCTAGATTGAAACTATTGCTGACAATCGCAGCATTTACTACACGTGAAAGCCGCCTTCGTTCTGTGCAGCGCAATAATATTTAGAGAAAGTATTTTCCACTGGCTGTCCACCGCTTTCGTTAACACAAATACCACTGGGATTCCCAACCATCAACCCGTCCCAAAGGGCCGTAAAATTGAAAAACGCTTCATAAAATCTCGACATTGAAATTACAGACTCGACAGTCCCCAGTCGCCCTGGCCCACCCACTGCCCCCTTCTACACGTGTCAACAAAGCCGCGTGCAAAATCCGCTGCTTCCCCGAACCACGCTCGGGACGCGCCGCAGGCCCGCCGGCGCGGGGAGACGGTCCTCTGCGGCAGGTGCGGACCGCGCCGGACAAATTGACAAGCACTCGCTCCGGCCCCTCCCCCGCCGCTCGCCGCCGGGCGCCCGCACCACCGCTCCCCGCCGCTCCCCACCACTCCTCGCCTCTCCTCGCGACTCTCCGCCTCGCCACGCATTTCTATGGTACTCCCAACTGCTCCATAGCCTTCCCCGCTTCCCACCACAGCTTCCAACCACAACCTGCTGCTCGCTGCCTCTCATTGCATTTTCCCATTGCTGGCTTTCGCAGCCCTCTACGTCCCACTTCCACCATTCCCACTGTTTGCCGCTAACTCCCGCTTTCTGTGAAGCTCCCAGCTGCTGCTCAGAGCGTCCAATGCTCGCGAAGCCCACCACCGCCCACCGCTCTATTCCTTCCGGCCGCAGTCCACTGCCCCTCCTCTCCATGGCAAACGATGCTACCTCTCCCATCTTCTTCACCGTCGCCCGTTGCTCTCCGCCATTCCCAGTTTCTAGCCGCTCTCCCTCCCCCTTTTCCACTGCTCCCTCAAGCACCGCTAAACGACACGCGTACCCGCTCTGTCACGCCGCTCGCCGCTGCTTCCTGCCTCCCGCGCTGCCCCGCCCCAACAGCGGCGGCTTGCTGCCTCTACACCACCGTCCGTAGATCGTGTGCGCCAGGAACACCTCTTCTCTCGCTCAGAATGGTCCGCACGACGCGAATGCCGCCCTCTCGCGAGCGATGTTCTAATGGTAACAGGCTTACGGGGAAAGGGAAGAATTCGGGAAGGACGAGCAGAAGCTATATCGTTTTCATGTTATTTTATTGCTTATTTTACTACAAACTACGTTTTATTTTAAATTAACAATTAATCTGCATAGCAGCTCAGGAGTTTCATCTTCCTGTCATTAGAGATGGAAAAATAAGCTAGCTCTCCTTACTGTAAACATCTTGATCTTGTCAATCCTGTTTCTTCTCCGAAGCTGCTGTGTCGTAAGCAGATATACAGTGACCCGCACCGAAGGAAGCAGCAGCGAAACTGAGCGGGTTGAGCTCGGTGCTTGAACTGACAAGAGGCGTCCGACCGCCGTACATCTGACACTGACCCTAATGCCGCACTTGCGCCGGGCGCGCGCCTGCACGCAATTGCTGGCCGCTGCCCTCTACTCCCCGGCCGCTCCGCCCCGCCCTCAGCCAGCACGTGCCGACAGACTCCGCGCACAGGACGGGGACGTCATGGGCGGCTGAGGGCGGGGCCGGGAACGGAACTGACGGACAGGCTTGCAAGGTTGGATAAAGTGGGCTGCCGTGTTTGACAAAGACACAACAAGTTAGCTTGGGGGGAATGAAAATTGGTTGTTGAAATGCGAGCAGATTATATTAATAAGCGTGATGAATGACGAAATCGAAAATACAATTTGCACAGAAAAGGCAATCAAAGAACTTGAAAACACAATTGATGTTTAAAGGGATATATGGGAATACTCCTGACTAAAATTCTGAAAACTAGGAGCTACTGGATTGCAAAAACATTCTCGCACATTCTATTTTTCTTATCTCTTTAGAGTAAGCTAGCTTCCAATATTGCTACAGCCTCTTCTCAAATGCTATCTGTGGGTGCCTAAAATATATTTTCTCAATGTTTCGGTCTCTTAAAGGTATGACTAACATATGATTAAGGGCATTACAGACGAGTAAAATATGATTCTACTCACAAATATGTATTGCAAAATTTGGGGTGTTCTTTGGAAAATTTTCTTTGAGCGCTTCTGAAAATGCGCTATTATGAAGGAAAAAAATTGAATGAAAGTTTCACATCAAACGTTTGATTTCGAGAAAATAACTTGTAGCGCGTGTGCTCACAAATCCAACAATGTTTACAGAAAAGGTGTAATGAAAATATATTCGACATGAGATGTATTTAAAAAATTCATCTGCATAATCGTTAAAAAGAAATAGGCGTACATATAATACATCAATAGAATACATCAAAATGGCGTATACGTTATGTTATTTAGTGCATTAAACACAGTCGCTACAAAAATTTCAAGAAAGAAGGTAAGAAATTTTTTGAGAAAAATGTATCTGTACTTTCCCCTATACACAGGTATATACGTCGCAAAAAACGCAAGACGAGAGAAAATGTGATCCACCCATCTGCAGTTCAAATGCTACTAACATTCTTAGCAAAGTGCCAGAATGCCTTTTCTTATCGCAACCAAAACCATTCTTATCCTCTTCTAGTGGAGTTGAAAACATACTACACAAAGCTGGAACTGAAACAAATAATATTTTGAGAAGTTCAAAATCACTTTTCTTCCTAATGACATCCCAGGAAGATAGTTTCGAGACTTTCGTGCTAGTTGAATTCCGAAGCAAAATAGATTTGAACTATCTTGACAATAACGTTCAACGGTGTCCGTCTAGGAATGCCTATTTCTGGTAGAAATTCCCGTTGCATACCAAAGAAGACCACAAGAGAGTCGGGCTGGAAGCGTAAAATATGGAACTAATTAACTTAATACAAATGAACTAAATTAATTTTTTCAGCATAGAGCACAACGTTCAAACAGTGAATAAAATTCGTGCTGATCCCATTTTGGCAAAAAGTCTGAACTATAAAACTTTGCAAATACAATATTGGTGATAGAGATATTTTTTTCTTAATGAAACGAATTCTTTAAAACTATCAATATCTCTGAATGTTTGAAAATTACAAATGCAAATGTTCACCTTGTTGGGTTTAGGAGTGAGCTTGTTAGTGTTGGGATAAGGAGAACACGTACTAATACTAAAGACCTGCGTTCGAATCTCAGCGCGAATAGTAAAATCTTGCTGGTTGGAAATACTTTTCCTGATTCATGTGATATTATAACATATTAAAAATGCAGAATGTATGTGTCGTTTTATTACCACTCGTTTGGCATTTGCCAGATGACATTAAACAATTAAAGTCGGCACACAAATGTAAGCTTAGAATAACATATTTTCTTCTGAATGACTGTTTTTATACAATTAGAGACTATACTGAACATTAAAAAGAAAAATAATTCTAACACGACAGTGATGTATATTGTATTAATTTACATTTGTATTGTAATTTAATGTAATGTAATTTAAAGAAGACTTCAGCATCCGGGTCAATAGCTTCCATCTCCATCAGGTTTTTCTCCAGTTTTCCAGATGCATTGAGCAAATGCTTGAGCACGCGTTAAAAAAATAACGCGGACTCACTTTTGCCAATACAAGTGTTATAATTCAAATGAAGGAGCATTTTTGAATCACGAAATCTCTATCTCCACATAGAAGAGTTTACAAGTAGTACATATACATCAGGACAATGTTTCCAATACATATCTTCTTGGGGTAATGTATGGTATCCACTCAATAAAAGAGTACCAAGAAAATATTTTAATTCTGCTTCGTAAATGGTAAAGTTGACAAAAAATGTTTGTGATACATACAACATAGATCAATTATGTAATCAATGAGATCTTTAGTAAAACATTCTTCAAAAATTGCAAGTTGTTGTACTACGTAAAAGAGTTTTTTAATCTTCTTTATTGTTCACTGAGTTATTTGTTTGATTGTGTGTTTGTTACCTGATGAACAGTTTCCCCAAAAAGGAGATTTTGATGGGAAATGAACATGTGTCAAAAGTTAATTTGCTTCCATTGTACAACTTTATCACTTCCTCTATCTACAAAAAATTCTAATTCATCAGCTACTTCACTCACTTCATTCATAAATAAATCATTTTCCACTATCTCCTCTTCATCTGATTGATCATCATATTCGGGAGGAATAATCGTCAGTTGAACATTATTCTCTTCCTCTCTCTAATCATTAAATTCTTCTAAATACTGAACAAATTCAATAATTGTTAAAGCACCATGTCACTGCGGTCCGCGAAAAAGAAACAATTAAACTATATAATATGCTGCCAAAAGTAGCATAACCTCAAAAAAACAAAATAAGCAACAAGAAAACAAAAAAAACAAATTTGTAATACAATAACATGCGAACGAATTTTGCCATTGTCCCAAAATGAGACGAAAAGTGATTTTTTATTGTTATACTACCTAAAATGTATTTCACTATTGGTTTTACTACCAATATCTTCTAGAAACTCGTTTTATAAAGGAACCACAGTAAACAAGCATAATATACCAAAAACCTGGTTGAAAAGTGTACTCAGTCCGACTTAAATTCAATAATTTTTTTCGGGGAGAAAATGTAAAATTACAGAATTGAAGTAATATTGCATACATATATTCTTCTATGCAAAATTTCGAATTTGCTCAGAAATATAATTTGCTAACTTCGCGACCCATTTTTGGGACAAGGGCGGGTCAGCAGCACTTATTATAAAAATCCAATTTATTGAAACCCTAGGAAATGATTTCAAGTTGCTGAGTGCGTGCGCAGAATTTGGTATCCAGCCTTACTCAATCGGCTCCTAACTGATGATATCACCACACAGTTGTGAGGCCTGGTATCTAGGTGGTAGTGGGTGAGAGTGGTATTTACGTCGTCTTTTGTTACACTCGGGTACCAGAATTATTTTATTTGCAAGTACCAACGTGCAATTGAAAAGAAGACCCTCCAGATGATATATTGAGAATGTCCGGGAAGGAAACGTCTACAATTCGAAAATACGCCCTTAAGACAGTTTTAAGCATATTTTGTCTAATAAAGTTCGTGGATATTCCAAATGAATGAGCCGCAATAAGCACTCGAAAGTTGGTTTGTAAACATATTTCCAGGTTCAAACGTGCATTACAGAAGCATAGAAAGCCGCATAAACATGTAAGTTGTTAATTATTTACAAAAAAATAAATATATTTGTTCAGAACGAAAAATTCAGCCAGAAAAAATAAGCACTCAATTTATATAATTCGACTGCTTTTATATTTTTCGCGTAAGTTCCCTTTCTGAACAAATATATTAATTTATTTCATAAATAACAAACAATTTACAGGATTTAAGTGTTGATGCTTCTATAATGCAAATTTGTGTCTCGAAATAAAATTTTACACCGCACTAACATGGAAACGAAATTTTATTTTCCCTACATGGCACAAACGGTATTTTGATACCTCAAACCGTTTTCAAAATATTTTCAGTGGCCAATTTGGGTAGTCCATATATGTATACCAAAACCCTGGCTGAAAAAATTCAAAGTCTGACATTACCGACTGAAATTCCTTAAATGTGAATTTAAAGAATAGGAGTCAAAGAATTATATGAAATGAAATTGTAATATCGCATGCAAGTAATCTTCTGTTGGAATTTGGAATTTATACATAAATATATTTTTTTTACTTTGCGACCCATTTTTGGGACAAACCTAAGCAAAATATATGCATTGCACATACGACGTAATTCAACTTTAATATCTTTTAGTATCATGTAGTTTTCCACAAAACCATTGCTCTAGGTCATATCATATGTCTCCAAAGGTCACGGAGGCCTCCAAGTCCGCTGCTTTGGAAGCCTCAATGGCAATCCAAAATCGTCTTGCCTTACGGCTACTTGGATTACGTTACTAACGGTCCTACTCGTAAAATACCTCTCGTTACAGACTGTCTCGTGTGCGTGTGCAAACCATCTTGCATAAAACCATTATATTTAAATCAACAGATTAATATTTGCAGCACTTTGTATTTTTGAATGGCAGCAAGGGATCACCGCGTGTGCCACTCAACGCCAGAGGCGGCGGAAGGGCTTCCGGCAGCGAACGCGAGCGAAATGACAGCGAGCGTTCATTACGAAGCGCGTCAGATGGCTTATGCTGCAAGTCCAAGCCTCGTTTTTACAACGTTTCCACAATATGGGTTTACAGCTCTTGTATGTTCCGTGCAGCCATACACCGGTGGATTAATCTTTCATCAAAACACAGATGTTCCAAGCTGCACACAATGGTATCCTGAATTCGAATACCTATTTAATGAAGTAAAAGTTTTACAGCACTTTGGGACTAAGACTAACGTTATCACTGTTTGAGAAATTGTTGTTTACGGGCAGGTCGGCATGTATGGTTCACTAGCCCCGTTAGTGTAATTTTTGTTTTAATGTAGGGAGGTGGTGGTGATTCCTTGTCATTAAGATAGTGAGATCCGAAACCGATCTCCACACCTTTCGAAAGATTTTCCTCTCCAGGTATCACTCCACACGGGACACCATGGAACACCAACAATCAGAGCAACCTTTTGCAGACAGCACACTGACCTCTACTGGAGCAGCGAGTATTGTGTACTGCAGTACTGCTTCTCAAACCAGCATTTAAAGCCAGAACAATTTTCGTAACAAAAATATACATGGGATTCTCTTTCGCGCACTAGTAATACGGCCCCAAACGTTACATTGGGAACGTGGAAGGTCCATTTGCGATGAGCGCCCCCCCCCCTATTCCGACGCGCGGGCTGTTAGCGCGCGCCACAGGCCTGGGCGAACGCAGAGCGGCGAGTAAGAATATGGGCGCAGAATGCAGTGGGGCAAATAGCTTGGGAGAGGGGTGGAACGAGAAGAGAGGCGTGTGGAGAGTAGGGAGGTCGACAGCGAGAGCACGATTGAGGGGATAAGAAAAAGGTGCTTAGTGAGGAGAGTGGGGAAGGGACGCTAAAGTAAGGCGGGAGGGCGGGAGGGGAAGGGTGGGGAGGGGATTGTGATGTGGAAGCTTAGGAATGGAGCAGGTGAGGCAGAACGGTCGTCCACCGTGCGACGCGGGGAGGGGCGCCTATTTAATTTGACGGTGGCGTGCGTTGCCTGCCGGAGCTACGCGCCCCTGCGCTGTCAATCTGCCTTCAATGACCGCCGCACCACTAGTCTGACGGACGAGTATCCCGCACCTTGCAATGCGGAGCAGAGTGGAGAAATTCAATTTCAGTGATTTTCGGGTGAATGAAGATAAAATTTTAATGACTGACGGGGTTTATTAGTAATTTCTTTGCAGCTTGCGTTCAAAAACGGTTTGCGAGGCCATTAAAAATCTTTGCATGTAACTGTTACATCAAAATTCTATTTGTGACTCGCCGTCTGCATGTAACTGGCGGGTTTTTTGACGTGAGGGTAGTCAATATGAGAAAGTAACAGCATTTTTTAAAATCATATTGTGTGTCACACTCAAGTGAAATGCAGGAGGAGTATATTAGAAGTTTTGTTGCAAGAAACGAAAATGGAATAAATAAAATGGAAGATAAGGAGAATGAGTAATTCGAAATGTGTATTGAACTGATACTGATCATTTAGGAGAAAAAAGCGTATTTTGCAAAAAAAAAGTTATGTTCAACCGTATGTAATTGTGTAAAAATAATTAGGCTCAATTGCTTTATTAGACAAGGTAGTTTAAGTACAATATAAAAACGATATACGTTTTCCCTTGTAATCTTTTTTCGAATGCGTTTAACGTTTTATACCAGTGATACACTACTCATAAACATCACAGAAAGTGTCCACGATGTAAAAATAATTGAAGTTCGCATTAGATTACCGGAAGTTAATGGAAGAGGTCCCACACCTTGATTGAATGTAGGGTATTGTAACGCTATGCGGAGATGAACGGCCCCAAGCCGAGCTATCTGCGGCAACAGGCGCCCCCCCCCAACCGCGACGCCTAGGG
>BOPP01000016.1:12506080-12532187 GCA_017312745.1 Gryllus bimaculatus
CAGCGCCTTGTGCCGTCAATGGGACCGCACGCGTCAGGAAGGCGCCCGCGGCGGGACCTTCGCACAAAGCGACCGAGTGGACATCAGAGATACGCTACCTGAGGCCACAGGGAAACACAGGGAGAGAGCGAGGAGCGGAGGCAGGGGTGGGTGAAGGTAGGGGCGATGAGAAAGACTGCGGGAGACTGCGACGTAGGTGGAGAGGAAGATGGTGAAGGAGGGAGCGGGGGATCAAGCGAGAACGAGGGAGAGAGAGAGAGAGAGAGAGAGAGAGAGAAATAGGGGGAAGGAGGCGTGAGAGAGTTGGGTAAAGCGATAGGGAGAAAGCGGAGGGAAACCTACAGTGAACGGGGACTAATATCTTGCGGATTAACGACCACCAGGGTGTAACGTGAGGTGCAACCGATATTCGAAGCCAAACACAGGACTTCTGGCAATCGATGGAGAGTAGGAAGTTGGTATACCTTATGTGGCACTGGATATTGTAAGCAAATGGTTTCATTAATAAATTATCTTGTGTTTTTTAACAAACACGACAAAAGCAGAAAGAAAATTAAATAATATGTTAAAAGAGAAAGAATATATGAATTGATAAAGTATTAACAGTGGGTTTTATAATAAATATGAACACAGTGCAAAGTTTCAATACCAAATCAGATCATTTGCTTATTTAAATTTACTTTCAAGTCAATTAGATCAGCTACTCTTTCAATACTATGTGTAGTGCAATAAAAAGTAAGTTGTTTCTCTGAAAACTCCCAGACAGCGTTAATGACCTAGAAAATAACCGATAAGAAATTATCTCAAAATGTGTGCTTTTAATACAATAGACAGTTATCAAACAAGCAGACACACGTTTTCACGCATGAGACATCCGAATGGCAACTAACTCCAATATTCCGATGTTAATGGTTATCAACACAAAATCAAAGAGAAACACACTCTCAGATCCAAATATTCTATGTCATTTAAATTTCGTTACTAATACGTCACTGATACTATATTAGTTATAAGGAAATTAAGAGTATTTCTCCAATCAGAAAGTAGCCGAGGCCACCAGCGCAAACACGGGAGTGCCACGCATCTAAATCGCCGGCAAAGGTTGCGTTCCTAAAGACCTTTTGGCGCCGCAACTGCGCACGAGCTCTTTAAGATGTTGAAGCGGACATTAAACGCGCTGTTCTTCTCAGCAACCGCATTGCTGTGCCCAATCGACCCTTGCTCTTGCGTCCTCGTCTTCACCCCTCTCGCGACCTCGCCCACTCCCCGCACCGCCCTCGACCGACACGCCCGCCTTATCGTTGCCCTCGCTCTCCGACTTCCCCCTCATCCTCCTGCCGTCGCCCGTCGCCACGCAAGCTCCAACCGCTACTTGTCCTCGTCTGATGCCAACCGCGCTCGGGCTCGCATCACTGTCGGCATCACCACCCGCCTTTTTGTCTCGCCTTATATCCTCACCTCTTTTGACCTTAACTCAATGCACCTCTTCATTGCCCTGACAATCATCTCGCTCTCGCGCACTACAGCTCTGCAAGTCTTTCACCTCACCCCTCTCCTCGCTCTCGACTTCCCCTCATGCCTCCCCCCGCCGTCGGCCCCGCAAGCTCCAACCCTTTGTCCTCGTTGTGCAACGCCTCGCTCTGCGCTATCAGCTTCGGCATCACCCACGCCCTTTTTGTTCTCGCCTTAATCCTCACCTTTTCTAACCTTCTCATGCACCTTCTTCCATGCCCTGACAATCATCTCGCTCTCGCCTCAGCTTCAGTTCACTCACGCCTCTCCTCGCTCTCGACTTCCCCCTCATCCTCCCCCCGCCGTCGGCCCCGCAAGCTCCAACCCTTTGTCTCGTCTGTGCCAACGCCTCGCTCTCCGCTATCAGCTTCGGCATCACCCACGCCCTTGTTGTTCTCGCCTTAATCCTCACCTCTTTCTGACCTTCCTCATGCACCTTCTCCATGCCCTGACAATCATCTCGCTCTCCCTTCAGCTTCAGTTTCACTTCACGCCCTCTCCTCGCTCTCGACTTCCCCTCATCTCCCCCCGCGTCGGCCCCGCAAGCTCCAACCCTTTGTCCTCGTCTGTGCCAACGCCTTCGCTCTCGCTATCAGCTTCGGCATCACCCACGCCCTTTTGTTCTCGCCTTAATCCTCACCTCTTTCTGACCATTCTCATGCACCTTCTTCCATGCCCTGACAATCATCTCGTCTCTGCCCTCAGCTTCAGTTTCACTCACGCCCTCTCCTCGCTCTCGACTTCCCCTCATCCTCCCCCCGCCGTCGCCCCCGCAAGCTCCACCCTTTGTCCTCGTCTGTGCCAACGCCTCGCTCTCGCTATCAGCTTCGGCATCACCACCGCCCCTTATTGTTCTCGCCTTAATCCCACCTTTCTTTCTGACCTTCTCATTGCACCTTCTTCCATGCCCTGACAATCACTCCTCTCGCCCTCAGCTTCAGTTTCACCTCACGCCCTCTCCTCGCTCTCGACTTCCCCCTCATCCTCCCTCCCGCCGTCGGCCCGCAAGCTCCACACCCTTTGTCCTCGTCTGTGCCAACGCTCCGCTCTTCGCTATCAGCTTCGGCATCACCACGCACCTTTTGTTCTCGCCTTAATCCTCACCTCTTTCTGACCTTCTCATGCACCTTCTTCCATGCCCTGACAATCATCTCGCTCTCGCCCTCAGCTTCAGTTTCACTCACGCCCTCTCCTCGCTTCGACTTCCCTCATCCTCCCCCCGCCGTCGGCCCCGCAAGCTCCAACCCTTTTGTCCTCGTCTGTGGCCAACGCCTCGCTCTCGCTATCAGCTTCGGCATCACCCACGCCCTTTTGTTCTCGCCTTAATCCTCACCTCTTTCTGACCTTCTCATGCACCTTCTCCCATGCCCTGACAATCATCTCGCTCTCGCCCTCAGCTTCAGTTTCACTCACGCCTCTCCTCGCTCCGACTTCCCCTCATCCTTCCCCCCGCGTCGGCCCCGCAAGCTCCAACCTTTGTCCTCGTCTGTGCCAACGCCTCGCTCTCGCTATCAGCTTCGGCATCACCCACGCCCTTTTGTTCTCGCTTAATCCCACCTCTTTCTGACCTTCTCATGCATCCTTCTTCCATGCCCTGACAATCATCTCGCTCTCGCCCTCAGCTTCAGTTTCACAGTCACGCCCTCTTCTCGCTCTCGACTTCCCTCATCCTCCCCCGCCGTCGGCCCCGCCAAGCTCCAACCCTTTGTCCTCGTCTGTGCCAACGCCTCGCTCTCGCTATCAGCTTCGGCATCACCCACGCCCTTTTGTTCTCGCCTTAATCCTCACCTCTTTTCTGACCTTCTCATGCACTTCTCCATGCCCTGACAATCATCTCGCTCTCGGCCTCAGCTTCAGTTTCACTTCACGCCCCGTCCTCGCTCTTCGCCCGCCTGTGATCAGTACTCACTCCGCGCTCGCCTCGCATAACTCCTCGTCCATGCCCTACCATCGGCTCGCTTCGGCTCAGCTCAGTTTCGCACTCACGCCCTCTCAGCTCGCTCTCTGGCCCCGCCCTTTTGATCGCTTCACTCGCACGATCTCGACCTCCACGCGCAAACTCCTCGTTCTCCATGCCCCTCACTCATCGCCCTCCTGCTCTCGGCCCGCTCAGCTTTCAGTTTCACTCACGCCCTCTCCTCGCTCTTGGCCCCGCCTTATTCCTCACTCACGTTCTCGCCTCCGCAAACTCCTCGTCCCATGCCCTCACCATGCCCTCGCTCTCGCCTCAGCTTCAGTTTCACTCACGCCCTCTCCTCGCTCTTGGCCCCGCGCTTTATCCTCACTCACGTTCTCGCCTCGCCAAACTCCTCGTCCCATGCCCTCACCATCGCTCGCTTCTCGCCCTCAGGCTTCGTTTCACTCACGCCCTCTCCTCGCTCTTGGCCCCGCCTTTATCCTCACTCACGTTCTCGCCTCCGCAAACTCCTCGTCCCATGCCCTCACCATCGCTCGCTCTCGCCCTCAGCTTCCGTTTCACTCAGCGCCCTCTCCTCGCTCTTTGGCCCCGCTTTATCTCACTCACGTCTCGCCTCCGCAAACTCCTCGTCCAGCCCTCACCATCGCCTCGCTCTCGCCTCAGCTTCAGTTTCACTCACGCCTCTCCTTCGCTCTTGCGCCCCGCCTTTATCCTCACTCACGTTCTCGCTCCGCAAACTCCTCGGCTCCCATGCCCACACCATCGCCTCGCTCTCGCCCTCAGCTTCAGTTCACTCACGCCTCTCTCGCTCTTGGCCCCGCCTTATCCTCACTCACGTTCTCGCCTCCGCAAACTCCTGCGTCCCATGCCCTCACCATCGCCTCGCTCTCGCCCTCAGCTTCAGTTTCAAACTCACGCCCTCTCCTGCTCTTGGCCCCCTTTACTCACTCACGTCTCGCGCCTCCGCAAATCCTCGTCCCATGCCCTCACCATCGCCTCGCTCTCGCCCTCAGCTTCAGTTTCACTCACCCTTCTCCTCCGCTCTTGGCCCGCCTTTATCCTCACTCACGTTCTCGCCTCCGCAAACTCCTCGTCCCATGCCTCACCATCGCTCGCTCCTCGCACCTCAGCCTTCCGCTTCACGTCACGGCCCTCTCCTCGCTCTTGGCCCCGCCTTTATTCCTCACTCACGTTCTCGCCTCCGCAAACTCCTCGTCCCATGCCTCACATCGCCTCGCTCTCGCCTCAGCTTCAGTTTCACTCACCGCCCTCTCCTCGCTCTTGCCCCGCCTTTATCCTCACTCACGTTCTCGCCTCCGCAAACTCTCGCTCCATCGTCCATGCCCACACCATCGTCTCGCTCTCGCCTCAGCTTCAGTTTCACTCACGCCCTCTCCTCGCTCTTGGCCCGCCTTTATCCTCACTCACGTTCTCGCCCCGCAAACTTTCTCGTCCCATGCCACTCACCATCGCCTCGCTTCTCGCCCTCAGCTTCAGACTCACCCACACTTTGCTCTAGCCTCTCTCACGAACTCGCCCTTGCCTTTACCTTCGTCCGCGTCCTCATCTCCCCTCACGCTTCTTGTCTCACGCTTGCCCTCACCCTCACCTGCCTTGACATGGCTTTCGCCCTCCTCTAAACTTTCTTGCCCTCCCACGCACCCGCACGCGCTCTCTTTTCCGCCGTCACACACTTCCGCGTCTCGCCCTCTTTCCGCCCCTCAGTCTCGTCCTCACCGCCGCATGCGCCCTCGTCTTGGAGATGTCAAGACGGACGACAAAAGAATTCAGTGCCGCAAAGTATATTTTTGTACCGGAACTAAAGGGTAAGAAGTCTGAAGAAATCTGTAATACATCACCAAAAAAACGACTTGTTCAAATTTCATAGAAAACTTTATCATATTGAAATGAGTTGAATATGCTCTATTTCATCCAAAATATACGATACTTTTTCTTCTTGCTGGAAGAGGTTACATTTCACGTCTTCCATGCAGTAATATGAACAAATCAATGATTTCTTTCCAAATATCGAACTTCAAAAGTTTCAAATTGAAACTTCATTTCTCTTTAATTGTATGATACATTGTGTCCTCGCAAAAAGTATTCGACCAAGTCCTCGCGTGGTATGCCGGAAGTCTTGTAAAAAATTCGTTATAAATATAAGAGACAGCTAATACTTGGTATTTTATCTCATTTGTATCAATACTAATAGTGTAAAACTACTATAATTAATCATGTAACTAGCCATTAGTTGCAAAATATCCTGTGCTATTGGCAAAAACTATTCCTTCAAGTCAAGTAAGAACCAATTGAATAATATTTTCACCCCGACTTATTTCCTAAGCAATATTGCACTTTCCTTGCTATTAAACGTGCTTCAAGCTTGAACTAAACACTCATGAGCTTACTGTGAGTCGAAACGTTTAGAATGTCATAAGTAAATATTGCTTAATTACTAGAGCCACTTCCGTGGTGATTCATTCAGTGTAAATTGGTCAGAAATCAAAACTTTCTTTTTTTTGAACTCTTGGATCGGTGATATACCCGAGGGAGGAAAGAGAAGAGGATTGGAACAATGCGGCGGCAAGGACGTTCCTACAACTGCTCGACGTACGGGCGCGAGCGCACTGTGGTGATGATACGAATAATGATCTAACAGAGAGTATGGCCAAATAAAATCGATGAAAGTATTTGAAATTTTCAAGGAAAATGTAGGTAGGATGATCAACCACAAGGGGTGGGTTGACATGACCAACGAGCTTGAAGAAACCCCTTCATCAACCAAGAATAATAATCGCAGTACGCTTTGCGAATTGCCTAAGAGTATATCTGAGTACTGGCGAGACGTTAGTTTTACCAGATAAAAGTAAGTTTACCTTATTAGGCTCAGATGGCAAGGCATTGTATTGAGGGAAGGCTAATGAAGAGCTTGATTGAAAAAAATGTCTGCCGTGTGTAAATTTTGAATGAAGTGGCTCAGGGATGGTGCGGAGAGTGCATTTCAACAAAACGCAGTGGGAAGTTGCTATTTAGCAGCAAAGTCATATGACAAGGACCAAATATTTAGATTTATAAAGGCGTAATCCACGAACAAGTGCTGCTAATATGGGAATCATTGACTCTTGTTCCACGATAACGACCGAACGGAGCACAGCATTTCAAAACTCATCTGCAACAGGAGAGGATCAGTGTAATACTTAAAAGGCCACTGCATGTGTTAATGGGCTCTAATCGTACATACGGTTTTCTTTCAAAATAATAAATCATTCATTTTCCACTGTTGTTTTAAAATATATGACATTGTTTCAGGAAAATCTACTGCACTTTGTGAAATAATATTATGTTTTTAAGTATTCCTTTCAAATTAGAAGTATAAGAATGCAATTACTCCTGGAATACCTTTATTTTCACATATGTTATTGTTATTAATGTTACTGTTATGTTAATGTTATTAATGACTTCACTGTTTGTGTGCGTTTTCTTAAGCTCAGTGAGGTGTTTATAAGCCAAACGATCGTTCTGTATGATCCCCTGTCAATATTTCGATTCCTTCTAGTAGGGCACAGTAAAGAATAACTGCCAAATGCTGCATCTTTTGCAAGTTTCTTTTATTACACGGGAATAGTTACGGCTTCACCTAGGGAGTACATGACCTTAACGTTGGTGGTGGGGCTTGAGTACGCCCGTGCTCCTGAGAGCTATGCCGGCGGTAGCGTAGCTACTAGTAGGGCCTCCCTTGTCGGGTGGTCAAAGGGGATAGGTCAGACAAAGAAGTACTCCAGAAGATGATGGTAGCGCAAGAAGAGAACATCTTGTACAGTGCGCTGAAAACGACGAAGATTTACGCTGAAATCCTGGCCTACAGTTCTATCGAAGGCCTACAGTTCTATCGAAGGGTGTGATCTTGCCAAAGGAACAAGGAGATTCCAAAAGAGATCTGGGCAGGAAGAATTCAATAGCTCGTTGAAGCCATCCTTCTAAGGGAGTTAACCCTAAATAAAATCCTGGTCCTCCTAGTAGGAGGTTGGGACGATGGGTCAGATCCTCGCCGTCCATGTAAAAACTAAGAAGTGCTAAAAGGCCTAATCATGAGAAAACGGTGGTAATCTAAGGCGAACTAGGAAAAGGAAATGGAAAATGAATATTGGACCATGGAATACTCAAGGTTTGAGAATTAAGATGTAGGAGGTAAATAAGGAACTTGAAGATTTAAGTATGAATATTGCAAGTTTGACTGAGACAAAGAAAAGGGGCTCGGGTATAGAAGAGATTGGATCCAATGTTCATATTTGGAGCAGAGTACCAAAATATCAGAGGGGTAGTAAACGGTTCCCATAGTCTTAAAATGTGAATTTAGAATCAATAATAAAAGTTGGGTAGCCACACGCGAGAGGCTGATTAAAGTAAATTTGGAACATTCAGATACAAAATGACGATTCTTGGAGAGTATGTGCCGAATGAAAATAAAGATACTATTATTCTAAAAGGAATTCTACTCAAAAATAAATGGAGTAATTGAACGTGGAGTAAATAGAGAACTTGTATTATTGGATAATTTTAATGCTAGAGTGGGAAAATCTGAGATTTTAAAAGTCATTGGACAATATGGAGAAGAGGTGGAATATTCAAACGGAAAAAAAAGCTTCTGCTTTTGATTCAACTATGTGCACAGCAAGAACGTATAATTAGAAACGGCTACTTCCAACATAAAGATAAGCATATGTTCTCTTGGGAAGGTAAGGTAAAAGGAAGGAGATATGTGATCGATTACGTAATCACTAGACAGTATTTAACAGGTAAAGTAATAAACGTCAGAGGCATAGAGTGTAGATACAACAATTATCAAGTGAAGCCAAAATCGTTTCCATCTATAAAACAAAAAGAAACGGAGAACAGAAAACAGAAGGAAGACAAAAATGAAAATAGTGAAGATAAGAAATGTAATACAGTCTGCCACAACCAAGTACAAGATTTTTATTTTAAAACAGATTAGATAATTTACAGAACGAAAACGTAGTTGGATCAAATAAGGAGATATATGAACACCTCAAAGATAGTCTACATCAAGTGACTAAAGAAGCACGTGCAAAAATACCATTAAATAAGAAAAGGAGAGGGGGGAGTTTTTAGATTACTTAAGACCTGGTTTGTGAAATAGAGGAGAAGAAGCGACGGTATGAAAAATGGTTGAATACCACGAGAAGGGAGGAATACAAAATCCAACGCAATAGAGCTAGAAACATGATAAGGAAAGAAAAACAACAATCATAGAAGCGTAAATGCTAAGAAGTAGAAATGTACATTGATGAAACAAAAACAAGTGAGATTTGGAAGTTCATAAAAGAGGTAACATCTCTCCAAATGGAAAAAGTCCGCATACAAAGTATATCTATAAGCAAATAGGAAGAGTACTTTAGAAAATTATTAATTGAAGGTAGATCAGATTTTCTTGGAACTACCGAAAGACAAAAGATATCTCCGGCCAGGGAAATTACAGTAACCGAAAAGAGGGTTAAGAAATGAATCAAAGCGGTGAGGATCCTGATCCAGAAGAAATCAAAAGCGAACTGATAAGGAATGGAACATCAAAACTAGTGCGAATGATGACGAAGCTAATGAATAGGTGTATAAATAAAGGCGATATACCAAAATGGAACCATATTGGAAAATAACACCAATATATGAAAAAGATAGGAAAGGCATATTTGAAAAGAATAGAGGGATGACACTGACAAACACGGTCAGTAAGATATATGGAAGAATATTAAGAGAATTAATAGAAGATGGAACAAGGAGTACGAAGAAGAAGAACAAAGCGGTTTTAGGGTAGGTCGATAGTGCTTAGATACGAGTAATCTGTTTTGTCTCTCCCAGGTGATGCAAAAGAAGTGACAGACTGGGAAAGGACTTCACATGGTGTTCCTTGATATAGTAAAAGCCTATGATAGTGTAATGATGATAGTAAAGTTGGAAAACAGATGACGCAAACATTTTCTATATCAAAAGAGCTACGGAAAGAATGCTGTTTGTTACGTACCCTCTTAAAATGTATGTTAATGCGGTGTTACAAGTTTTCTAAATGAAAATGTGCTAGGATGGGAATATCACTTGATGACAATACAATACTCTATACCCTTTTGATCGTTGATGATGATCAGGTGCTGATGGCTCAAGAAGAGGAAGATATTGAATATATGATGATAAATAAATAAAGATATTGTCTGGGATCAATATCTTTATTTATTTATCATAATAAAAAGGTATCTACCTCACCAACAATCCAATTAATTGAATATATGACTAAGATAATAAAATAAGATTATGAGAAATAGGGACTAAGCCTCTAACATCAAAAAAACAGTTTAGGGAACTCTAGGCAGTGCATATGACGTATTGACTATGAAAACTGGAGAAATAATATGAACAAGTCCATAAAAACCCTCGGGAACAACAATAGGGAAGTAGGGTTTTTATGGAAAGGATTATGAAACCCGACTCATTCAAGGAAGAAAAACATAAGGAGCCCTGAAACCACTGATCTGGTATCCAAATATAAGCAAGAAAAGGAAAACTAGAATATATAAATGTATGATTGCAAGTGTTTCATTGTGTGGAGCAGAAATATAGCAGCTTCAAAACAACAGTAAAGAAAATTGAGACCCCCTGGAAATGGATTTCCTTAGAAGAGCTGCAGCAATATCTAGAAGGGAAAGAATTAGAAAAGAACAGATTAAGGAAATAATTAATCTGCAATATTAGATAGTCAGTGCACTTGGTTTGGACATGTACAGTCAATCAGACGATCATTAGAATAACAACCAAGTGAAAAGACAAAACGAGGCAGACCAGGACCAGGATAGAATGACCAGAGTAGAAAGATAAACGAGAAGTGGAAATAACCCCCTGATTCTAGGAAGAACACACAAGACTGGAGAAGAACATTAGGCGCCGGAGGGCCGAAGTAGCGTTTAAGAAACTGTCATGAAGAAGAATAAATTTTGTGTTCTTACTTGAAATTCCCGACCCGATAATATCCAATTGAATATTCTTCTTGAGGGTTGTAACTCGTATCTTGTTGGCTGATGCGTGTGTTTGGAAGAGTTGGGGTCGGAGCCAGGGGCAGAAGCTGTGCTTTACAGGCGCAGGGGCGGGCAAGTCAGAGCCTAAGAGGAGGCCTGGAGGGCCCGCGAATATCCAACGTACATGCGCGAAATGTTGATACTTATAAGTGTGTTTTCCAATATTTGATAGAGCGAAAAAAATAGTTTAATCAATGTTTACTTTGAATGTTGTATTGAAGTTATCTGACTGGCGTATTCACTACTCATGTATGACTTACTTACTAAAGGGCATTTTGAGGTATATCATTGCAATAATTACACATTTTTAAAGTGTAGGAAGGATTTATGGTTTTACTTGGACATACTGAAAAAATGAATTCCACATAACATGCACTTCTAAATGAATGGCTTAATTTAGTTCACATTGGTTAAAAGAGCGAATTTACGTAAGCATTGATTAGGTAATAGATTAAATTAAGCAGGTTGTTAAAGTAAGAGGTTACATTTTTCACGTTTATGCGCCAGTAAGCACAGTAGATATTTCAACGATAACTGTGAAGTTCTTTGCGTTTCACTGATTGATATATGAATCACTAAAACGTTCTCGACCGAACCCAAAAAGCAATTATTTGGCAGTGAATTTCTACTTTCACAGCCCTACTCGTCCAAGCGTAAGATTCAAAAGCCGGTGAGTGGCAGTGGAATGACGTCTTATGTCCCCATTAACGCGCGTTCCGAGCGCGTGCTGATATTCTTTGTAGGTCATCACGGGTGTGGTTGTTATTGTCTCTTGACTTTCGCAGTACTTTGCAGCTCGTTAGGTATCGCCAAATTTGCTGCAATTTTAATGCTCAGCGATACGTGCATCGTCCCTCTTGTTCAGACTTTTTACACACACCCCAAAAAATTAATGTAGTACACAAATTTTGAGTCAAAACACCGGAATAGAATACAGTATGGTGGTCCGCCCGCGTCACAATAGTCCTCGCCAACGTGATGTCCCCTCCGCCTCCAGTGGACGTCCCCAGGCAGTGGTCTCTGCCCCCAAGCACTTCCTCGCACGTCCCGAAACACAGCCTGGACGGCAAATCTCTGCCTACGAGCATAAGAACAACTTCCCCGGCCGGGTTCTCTATTCTCAATTTCTCTCTACGTACGCGACTCTGTCCTCGACCCTTCTGCTGTCTTCGTAAATTCTTATAATTAGGCCTATTATTTCTGTCTAGTCTTCGTCGTTTCTAGATCCTGTACCGAATGATTTCTTGCGCCAAAATTTTGTCAATGATTTCGCGCGGCAAAACACGTGCCGGCGGCAGCCCCGCAGCAAACGCACGCGGCCACGCAACCGTCAGTGGACGAAATCAGGGCAGATGCCACAACAATTGCATCACGTTTCCGGTCGCAGAATCGTCTTTAAGGTTCTCTCCGCTGAAGTTTCTCATTATCATCGGAATTAGAGGATTTTAGCGCTGTCCCAACTATAGTTCGCATCTGAAGTTGAGACTTGTAAACACGCCAGGAGTCAAATCTATTTACACCGATCCGGGTAAGTAAGATATATTTATTTTCGGGGCACATTTCATAAGCTTCATAACATTTTCAAAATGTTTTGAAAAATCGCTGAAAATGATCTACTTAAAACTTTTACTTGAATAGTAAGTGCATTTAAAAATAAGAAGTATATCCAATTTTCATCCAAACATCTACAATTTTGAATATTGCAAATGTACAAAAGTGTTCGCTTTCATGAATACGTACTTTTGTACATTTAAGTATATGAACTTTCTCGTATACTTACGTACTAGTATTGTAAAGGTGCACCAAAAAAGGCAGTAAACAGCGATTTTGTGACACAAAAACTCGTATTAATGAAAGAAGTAATTGTGCTAAAAAATCAAATTTTGAAAATTTTGAAAATTCAAAGTTAACAGTTAAAATCGGATCTATGCCATCATTATACGTGTATTTCACTCTAGTTTTACAAGAACTTTAAGGAAAAATTTTGCAGACATTTCTGATCAAATTTTGAAATTCTCCCTGTGGCTTTACGTAAAGTATTCGCAAAGTTCAAACAGAATTTTTTTCAATCACTACGCAATATATTCTGAAGTCTACAGTTAATATCTAGCTTTGCTGTTCGCTGGGTGGCTTTTGTATTCCATAGTTAAATTTTACAAACAGGAATCATTCCTAAGACTATACTGCAAATAACGTTTTTTCGGTGTAAAACAAAATAAACCGGTCCGGCTCTGCGAAGTTCGCATCCCTTGTGTGGAGGAGGGACCTCTCACAACTCACAGTGGTTTACTACGTGGAAGGGTGTAGCAGCCCCTACAATTGCTTGTGGCACAGATTTGTAATTGACCACAAAGAAAATTTTACAACCTGAAAAGTAATGATTGCAGGAATATATTGAGGGTAAATGTTAGAATAAGAATATAAAGACTAGAATGAAAATTCAACATACACACTGTAGTTTGACATTAAAAGCCACACTTGAGCTAAAAAGAAAAGACAGAAACACATAAAAATATGCACTGACAGACAAAAACGGACACATACAGACAAAAAACACTTGAACCCTGTAAAATAAAGAAATACTCATTGTCAAAAATAATTTAAACATATATGTAGTTAAAAATAATATACTTTCCTTAAAGGATCCTAAATGTAACAATATTAGCTACAATATTTTACAAAACACTTTACTCGTGAAGTATTTTAAATAAATCTCTTCTCACTAATTTCTCTCTCTCTCTCCTCTCTCTCTCTCTCTCTCTCTCTCTCTCTTGGAATAATTAATGACATAATTGTATCAATAATGGAGTTGGTATTGAATCAGTTTACAATTTTTGTAGATAGTCAAAATTATGAGAAATTACACTCTTACAGTACAATTCTACACAGTTCAAATTACAGTCAAGTTACACTGATAAAGAATACATGTGCCGAACCAAAGTGCACGCAATGGAAGCAAACCAAAGAGTGGAGATACGCAATTCAAAAAATGGTTGTTCGATCAACGCACATTGAGGGAACATTGTGAATTCTAATTTTTAGTTTTTTATTCTGAAACAAAAACAATGCTTTCTTGCGACGTTATAACAATGCGTACGCAAGACGTAATCGATTTCATATAACGTCATCTCGCAATGTTTGTTCAATTTTTTTATGTTTAAAAACTTGACAAAAATATAAAAAAAATAAATTTCGTTTTTTATTTTGGAACGTTGTAGCAAGAAGATTGTAGAAGTTATCCCTTTTTACACCTACTTCATTCACTTTTGAATGTTATTAGCGATGTTATAGCAATTTGAAATTAGTTCCATTTGAAATTTAAAAGTTACTCCCTCGCTTTCTATCAGGGGTTGGGGGTGCTCACTCTTATTAACACTAGAGAAGATTCTTAAAAATACTATCATGTTTTTTCACCCCCTGGTGCAATTTCACCAGAATTGCTAAAATTTGTGTTTTCTACGATTACAACGCTATCTACTGGAAAACAAAAATGTTATACAACAATGGAAAACAAAATATACGTATTTTTTTAGAAGAATCCGAATCCGCTATAAAAAAATAGGAGTTCCCATTTGAAATTCGCAAGTTGACCCAACCCACTTCCCGGGGGTGAAGGTGGCAGGTCGAAATTGGTATCATCTAATAGGCTCCTCTCAGACAAACAAATTTTATTCGAAACGTTTCTTGATACGATTCTTAGATTTCAAGATATTTAGTTGTCTCAAGACAAAAAAAATCACCTCACAATTTATGTTTCGAATTGACGGCTGACCTCAGTGATATATTTCCTCCCTTCTCTTTTGGTCTACAAAGTTTACGTAGCGCGCTGCACAACCGACAAAGCGGAAGGCGAGCTAGCAGAAATTATATTTTCCTTTTCTGGCAATTCTAACTGAAATGCTTTGAGCGAGGCGACGGCGGAGCAACCAACCCACGTGGCAGCTTGTTCTGAGTTCTTGCTCTTTTAGCGAGCACTGGCGCCTAATAAATATCTCCACTTTTTACGAAATAATAAAGAAACGTCAATCTTACTTTGAGAATCGAGGGGCGTGTGTCGTAGGCGGCGAATACTTCATTGCAGAATCCTGGTTGTCCCTGGAACTCTCCTCTTCTTGGAAGACACATTTCTTGCATCGTCCTTACCAATTTTCTCATAGTGGTGAAGTTCGGTGTTCGCTCTCACTGGCAGAATGCAAATTCTGGATTCAGTCGTTCCTGGAAATGCTATCCGGGTCACATTTATTTGCGAATACGTACGAGGCTCGGTACTCCTGTGATAAACCAGCTCCAATTGAATTTAATATAATACTATTCCCGTCACCATGTTACGCAGTGGTTGGGAGGATGGTACACCAGATATGTAATTATTTAATCAGGAAAGTGAAACCCAATACCAATAAGTTTGTAAAGAGATTACTAAGTGTGAACATAATGCTTCTACACGTGCTAACATCTTTCATATGCGAAAACTTGATCATTTCTTCATAGAATTTCACAAATTATTAATTACCATGTACAGTAGTATAATCAGAAAAACTACTAGTTGTTAAGAGCCTTTTTGAAACGATTTACAGGAAGATTGTAGCAGATTTCCATTCGTTGGTCGTTACTGCCATGAGAACTGCTTCTATTTAAAAAGTCGATTCGAGGGATCGATTTTACTACGCTGATCATTTTAGTACTTTCTTCAATGTTCGGTGTCACATACTGTATAAGTATATAAATAATAGTTGTCTAATTAAGTGGTGAGGATCGGAAAAAGAGGAGAGAGGAAATATTAAACGTAATCCAAGGTTCATTTTATGGCACTATTCCGGCATGCAGCTGGTGTTGATTGGATTAACCAAGGAAAATGACCGAAACGGCCGCTAGAATTCTCCTCCAGACAGCGGCTGAAATCGACTCACCTACCAACTTTCTCTAAATGAGGCCACCGCGGGGTCTCGAACTCTAGAACTTCCCAATCAGAGGTGCAGTGACGTCAGTTGATGGTTTGAGCCGCCACAAACAGTTTCTCATATTATATAAAAAACTAGTTTTGCTGCAACATACTTTCAGGCATTATTTCTGATTATTTCAAGTTTGGAAAAATTAGAATGTTCAAGAAAAACTAGACTTGCACTAATATTTTAAGCGTCGCTTATTCCATTCATTGAAAAAAATATAAAGGAAAAATTTTGGAGCAGTTTTAAAAATTATTTTTTTATTATTTGCATTACTTTAAATCAGAAATTATCCATTATTACTATTTTTCTTCAAAAAAATCTGCAAGGCCATTTTAATGTACTGATGTTTTTAATCATATTTCATTTCAAACAAAAATCTCTGTCTTCAATATTGTACTTTTGAAATGTTAACTTTTTGCAATTTTGAATTTGTATTTTGCAGTTTTTATCACTAGATATGAGATCAGCACCAATCGCTTTATCAACCTTTGATACAGACGAGTAAATTTGGTGCTAAACATGTGCTGTATGTAGTGTGCTGTTAGTGCTGTATGTGTTATATGTAATATATTGTAAGTAGTGTACTGACATGCTTTCTCGTATTAATTCAAAATTTGGAATTTTCAAAAAATCAAAGTTCAACGAAAACCTGCGCTATTATTTTAGCGTTCTGTGTAAAGTCCTTAGAAATAATTATAAAAAAGGTTTGGAGTGATTTTTTAGAAAATGCTTTATTTTATATACAGCATTAATTTCCAATACCAATTACATAAAAACACTCTTTCTTTTTTTTAAATGCTATACATTAACTTTTTAAATACCACAATTTTTGGAAGAGGTATTTTAAGAAAAATTCTCAATCTTCAGTTTTGAAGATTTGAAATGTTTAACTTTGCAATTTTCTAAAATACAAAGACGAGTTTGACAGAAATGAGACTAGCATATTTTTTTACTGTCTTTCGGTAAAACCAAGGGAAAAAAAAGAAAATATGTTGTTTTTGAGGAAAAATGTTTTAAGATGTTGTGAAGTTGTAAGAATTGTGTACATTCCACTCAGAATTATGCGAAAACTACTTATATTTTCGAAAAAAGTAAATAAAGAGTAAATAAAAAATATGAGTTTTGTCTTTAAGAATTAATGTAATTCTTCTAAAAAGAAGTATATTCAATATTGTAGTTCTAGGAAGATGAAAAGAGTTGAAATTTTCAAAGTTTTCGAAAAATCAGGGATTTTAGGAAAAATGACACTTGCACCATTCTCTTGAAACGATTTTGTCTGAAATGTTTTTCCGCTACCCATTTCTTCTGTGGTTCAAACGAATAATTTCATTTTGGGAGTACTACTTTAAATCTCAAAAAAGTTTCCAAATTTTTGTAACATTTTTAATAACAATAGAATTTTTATTTTACACGGATTTTGGGCTAAACTAACAATATTGAAGGTTTTAAAATTGTAAGTTTTATTTTGAACTGATAATACAGTGACAAACAAATTTATTTGCTTCTTGACATACAATAATTCATTTCTATCTTCAACTTTCTCTTAGGCAACATATAATTCTGACATTGTTCATTTTGCTCCTATGTTCAAACGATATATCACATTTTCAACCGCGGGTGGAAGTGCAGACACTCGTATTAATTAGCTTCAACAAGAAACAAGAGCGTAAATCGTGGAGTTAGAGAGAGAATATGCGGGACAAAGGCTGCAGTTCTCGTCACAGAATCGCTGAACTTCTGCTGTGAATTAACTTTGCCTTCCAGGCCTTTAAAATGCCAAATTTACTTTTTAAAACAGAAGTGATACCATTGATTCGTAAAAAATGGTTTTATTATTATTATTATTATTATTAATATTAATATTAAATGTCGAAAACATTGAATAAAATGAGTTAAAATTTAATACAATTATAATTTGGGTAAAGCTGACCACAATTGAGTGCATGTGTCCCGGTGGTCAAATGCAGAAACACTCGCAGAATTTAAATAGAACAAATAACTATTGTGATGTGACACATATTAAAGAGAATTAAAATATCGATTGAAGGGAACGGAAACCAGACATTCGTACTGCGTAGCACGTGACAAGGGCTGAGAGCAGGCGCAGAGAGGCCCTCGACGCCCTAACGTGCCTGATTGGGGTCAGCGGTTGAGGACAGCCCATGAAGCTGGTGAGACGCGCAGACAAGTAATTCCTAGATGATTGTTTTTTCTATAAAGGCGCTCACATCAACCTAAACCAACGTAAATGTCGAAGCAAACGAAGAACAGATGTTGCTACTGCGTAGCAAGCGACAAAATTTGAGAACGTACTCTTCCACCCTAACATTGATTTGGGGCTGGGAAGCGATTTTCTTGCAGATGAAAACACTGAAGGACAAATCACGTAAAATAGGCGTAATGCGAGGATCGATGCCTTCTCCTAGGATCCCCCTGATGATACAACAACCCGAGGAAACGTGACATCTAGAGTTGGATTCTCCCCAGGGGAAATTAGGCATGCGGCAAGGACGCCCCCGGGCAAGGGATTAGACGGCCTTCGCGCTGCAAGGGATGACATCGCAAATTCCAATAGCCAATAAAATTAAAGATTGTAGCTAAAGCAAAGAACGTTTACTACGTGTAGAATGTCTGCTTTGTAACCAATGGAACTTTTATCAGAATTTACGAACTGACGCTATGGCATGGTTCGAGTCCGAGACAACGGACATCTGCGGGAGCGACTGGAGAAGAGGGGCACAAGCTTTTGTAGAGTATCTTTAACCGCAGTCAGCTGCCCGGCGGGCGGTGCAGCGAAGGCCGATGAGCAGCGCCTCCATCTACTCTCCAACTCTCTCTCTCTCTCTCTCTCTCTCTCTCTCTCTCTGTCTCTCTCTCTCTATCTCTATCTCTCCCTTATCTTCAACGGAAAGCCCACGAATGTAGATTGGTGAGCAAGACGGGATGGCCGTTTAATGAATAATGTTTGTGAACTTTTGAAGGCATAAACTGAAAATTGTTTCATCGATGTTAATAAATATGTGAAATCATTAGAATAGTATAATAACGCATTGCGATTTACGGCTCCAATTGTATCAAACTTTTTTAAATAGTATTAAATTTATTCGTTACCAGTCAAAATGTTTTTTTACTTGAAATCCTCGATTCCATTATGGACCATACGTTAGTGTGTGTGTGTGTGGAGGGGGGTTAAACGGTAAATGCTCTGAGATTAAATTCATAGTTTCATTAGATTTTATGTTTTCCGTGAGCGTCAAGCCAGGCAAGCTAACAACTCGTCAGTGTTTCGCATCTCACTAAGACCTTTACCCATGCAAAAGACATGATGCAAGAGCTTTGATGCGAATGTAGGATGAGAACAAATTAACGTTTAATGAATTTAAAAAAAAATCATATTTGCTAGAATTATGATTTAGACTCATTCACTTTCACGAATCACAAGGCTCATCGTGAACTTACTGCAAAGGTTAAAATGATATTATCACGTGTGCACTCTCTCTTCATGTTTTCCACAACGTCTTCTCCGAGAGACAAATTGCATTCAGACCGCGAGCTGCTAGAGCAACTAGCTTAATTGGCTGCCTTGTGACAAAAAGAAGCGGAAGAAGCAGAAGGAAACTTGGAGCTGGAAAGACAATATATCGCGCAACAGATGGGAACAGCTGCAGATTAACTCCGGACGGGCGGTCGGTGCTGCCCGGCGGTGACGCTCTTCTGCTGGGGGCGGATGGGGGGCGGGGGTGAGGGGGTGATAGCACGCGAGGAGGGCAGAGGGAGGACGGTGACGGCGGGTGCTGGGAGAGAGGAAGACACCGGTGGGTTGGCGATGTTCTGGTGTGAGGACGGAGGGTCGACGGGATGGCAGAGACAAGGGCAGTAGTATCGCAGCGAGGACAGGAGGGTGGTGGGCAGCGAGGTGGCTGAGAGGGTGGGGGCGGTGGCGGGCCTGCGCGCGAGGCGGCTCGACGGCGTACACGAAACGCTCTGTCGCCGAGAAAAGTCTCTAATTAATTTTGTAATCTCCCTCCTCGTCCCCTGATCCTCCGCGAAACGAGGGGAACTTCGCTGCAATGGAGCTGGGCGGAGGATGAGGTCTTTTGGCTCATCCATCACATTGACACGGCAGCCGCCCACACAGGATTTGGGGATTTTACGAGCGACCTTCGACAAACCGGAGATCGCGGACGCAAACATGAGATTTTAATAAGCCTCGTGCCGCCGGATCTGGGCCCCTTTAGCTATCTGCATGGTGATTCATAAGCGTCTGGGAATTCTGGTGATGTTCTCCGGACAAAAAAGATTATCTCAAGACATTTTTATGGACTTAAGCTCAGCACACAATGTGAATTTTGAATCGTGTTCTACGCTTTTGAAAGTTTGATACTTAAGAAGTTTGTTGCTAGATTACCAACATTGCTAATTCATTAATTATTCACTAAATTATAAATTTCATTATTAAAACTTCTAAATACAGAACTTAAATATTCACTATAAATGAATACTAACCTCATAATATAGTTTACAAGATAGATTTTTAATAACAATATTAATGTCAAGTGGAATTGTAGGAATAATACCTGGTGAAGTGCGGACGTAGTTTGATCTGTACGAGTTACCTACTCATTGCGACTCTGATGATGACTAAAAATTCCTGGAATGTCGATTGACTTTAATTTAGACTATTTTGACAAGGATGCTTGTTATTCTTCTATGTCAAAATCATTCATTAATGACTGATTAATACACCCATATTTACAGACATTAGTTTAGTCTGCTGTTAGCATTAACATAAATCACATGTGCTATGCATTACAACAATTTGGGACTTTTGGACCACCTTAAAGTAGAGATGTTACAAATTGAAAATTAGTTTCAATCAGTAATCGGTGAAGAGAAATTCATAATATTGCGCATAATAGCGAATACTGAGATTTAGTGTTATAGTTTAAACATACATTTAACCAAAATTTCATAAATATACAAGTCATCAAGAATTAATTACATGGAAGTAAATTAATAGAAAGTAGAAGTAAAAGCAAGAAACATAATCAGACTGGTACAATCGTATTGCGTGACTTATGATGACTTATCAAGGTCTGTTCCGTCGTCTGACTTCTACTTCTGGTCGTACTGGCATTCGTGACATTGGTTTGAGAATGGCAAATTGAAAATAAATGTTTTCTGTTCCTGCAAAAGTATTTTCGACAGAGAAAACTTCAAAGTTCAAAACTTCAAAAAGTTCTGATCAACAATAATACTGTGAGATATTAGAGAGGCATTAGAGATGGTAATAGAAGGAAAGTTAGATATTTTACACAGTTGCACTATTTTTCACGTTAATTTAAAATTATAGGTTGTAATTATATTGTAATTACGTTTTTTAACACTTCAGTTAATTTATGCAAAACTGCCTTCATCAACTGCTTGAATCACTGCATACGTAGAACATTTAGTGTCTTCTGAAACTTCATTTAGTACCGTCTAAAACTCTCTTTGAAAAAATAAACATGATGGTAGTGAAGAGAATAATCACAAAGAGTCGTAAAAACAAAATAAAATATTTTGACCTGATTCAAGAAGATGTATGGAATACCTAATTCTGATAATAATAGTGGGTAGTGTCTATGTTCCCTCCTACCGTAATGCTAATATACTAAAACTTGGTTACACGGTTTTGAATTGTACAAAAATCGTGTTTCAATGCAGAATATGAATGGTTGATTTGGGCGGTAGAGAAACTCAAAATAAAAGAAAATGCCTATGATGCTCTTTCAATGAGGCGGAATCGTCGGTTAAAATCGTAAAAACAAAAGGCAATCCACCCTTTCCAGCCCATTCAAGAACGGGGATCGATTTCCTCCAGCGATTCACCTCCCCCGACGCCGCCTACAAGCGCCTCGACACCGCGCAGGTTATAATGGAAATAATCAAAGGTTAATTGCGGCCCGGCGTGGGAGGGGCGTGGCGTCACGGGAGCAGGGGACGGGAAGGGGGGGTGGGGTGGGCGAGTTGTTAATTAAAGCTCCGCGAGCGGATCGGAACCCGCCCCAAACAGCTGCCGGCCGGCGCGCGCATTAGCGGACGCGCCGCCCTTTTTGTCGGCGCCCACCTCGGGACCCGGCGCTGCCCCACCCACCACCTGCTGCGCCGGCGCTCGCCGCCCCGCAGAGCGCTCTATACGCAGAATACGTTATTACTATTGTCTAGGTATATCTATTTTATCTAGGTAGGATAAATTTCATTTCATAATACGAAATTAATAAAATAGATTTTATCAAACTACTTCACTTGTCTATAATTTCTTCATACATAATTTCTCACTCATAATTTTTTCACTCATAATTTCTTCACGTTTAACAACAAATTCTATTCGCTATGTCAAGGATTATCTACGGGCTCTAAAGTTTCCCGTCTTTACGCTGAACATTGGATAATTTCGACGAAAACGTATTCAATAGCGTGAACCCTCTCCTCAACAACTTTATTATTACTGGTATGTTTATGACATTATATGTCTTTGGTCAGGAAAATCTAAGCATTTATGTCAGGTCTGTGATTTTATAAATTTGTTCCACGACAAATTAGAATTCTCTATGGAAATTGAACATAATCTCCCTGAATTTACTTCATTTAACTATTACTCTTAAAAAACGCATTCAGATTTAATCATCCGTTCCCATTACAATCACATTCATCATCAAAATTTCCTTTTATATAGTTTTTTTGACTTATCATACAATGTTGTGAGACAATA
Source organism: Gryllus bimaculatus (assembly GCA_017312745.1). Lineage (NCBI taxonomy): Eukaryota > Metazoa > Arthropoda > Insecta > Orthoptera > Gryllidae > Gryllus > Gryllus bimaculatus. Next base: position 12,528,290 of record BOPP01000016.1, read on the forward strand.
TTTGCCCTGGCGGTGGGATAAATAATACTAATCTATGTAATAATATTTATATTCATTACAAATTGATAATAATATAACAAACGTGTGTAAACAGATTATGGAGATAAAAAAATGCCTTTTAAGAAGCTGCTGTTCATTTGCTAATTGGTTTCGAAAAAAAGATTGATACAAGTGTAGAGACTCATCCTCTTCGTTTGTATCTTTTTTACAGGATACAGATATTTTTTAAAGGTTAAAGATTGACATAAAAAATACGAAAAGTCCGAAAATAAAAATTTTTCGGATCCCCCGATTTAGCGCAGATAATTCGAGAACTTGTGGTTCTAACTCGTGCCTGGACAATTTATCCAAAGAAGAAGATTGTAAGACTTATTTCCAAGTAGCGCGCTTTTCAGTGCCTGCTGAAGAGACTATTAGCACTGGTATTAAAATTGAACATATTGCATGCATTACATGCACCAAAAGTAACCAATTTTATGGTTACAATTTAAAAAAAACAATCAGCGATATATAAACGTAAAAATTTATGTGTTCTGACGAGATCAATAAAACCTGAGAATTAAAGTTTGGCAGGCGTTGGCAGGCGTGGCAGACGTTGTCCTCTTATTGCACCCTCTCTGCCTCTGTTTCTCTCTCTCTCGCTTTGCCTCTCTCCTAGCCACGCTCCTTGCCTCTCTCCTTGTCTCTCTGTCTCTATCTTTGTCTCTCTCTTTGCCTTTCTATTTGTCTCTCCTTTTGTCTCTCTGTCAGCCTCTCTGTCTGTCTGCCTCTGCCCCTCTCTCTCTCTGTCTCTCTGTTTATATGTCAGTCACTCTCTCTCTCTTCTCCCATTCTGCACAGCGTCACTCCGTAACGCCCAGCAACAATGAAGCCCTGGTGAATTTGAAATTGCTTTTAAATGAAGCGCCATCTTGAGCTGCAGAACCATCTAGTGAAGTTACAACAAAATTAACAGGATTTAAACTGTTTTCACAAACAAAACACGTAGGTGTACCAATTTTCATGGGGATCAGGCAAACGGTGTCGGAATTTAATGATCTAGAACAAATAGATTGCGTTAATGTTATGTGTTGGAGTCACGACATTACATTATAAACTTACTTTTAATGCATTACTAAATGCAATGTGAGAAGCAGTGACTCACAGAAAACTAATTCGCATGAAAGGATACAAATTGCATTAGATAAGCTCTGGTTGTGGGAGAAAATAATAATAGTTTCTGACAATATTCGCTCGTTGCAAAGAGTATGCGTTCGGTCGAGTGCTTTTGAAATATTAGTTGTAATACAACGTTTAGTTCCTTTTCTAGTTGATTCCAACTCCAAGTTCGCATGCGTTACGAGAATGTATGAATGTATGACGGTGACCTGATGTAAACAGTAATTAGTTCGTTATTCTGCTGCCGGTAAACTTGAAGTGAATAAGTAATCGTCTCCTATATTATTTCAGTAGTATACATACATTTTGCGGCTCTCACACGCAACCTATCATTAAAAGAGAGCTCTCTAAAGAAAAAAATTTTACGGAGACGAGATAAATTGCATTTTGATTTTAAAAATATGAGAGATTTGTTTTTAACAAAAATCATCTAAATATAGGTACCAAATGCAACCCGCAGCTCCACATGATGAGATATTCTTGGACATTTCAATTAGATGATGGTAGCCATCTTTGTGACGTCACGCTTAGAAGAATTAGATTATTCTATATTATACTTTTTATGCTTTCTGTGTACACCGTGGTTTGTGCAGACTGACGAGGTTTATTTGCAAAATTATTAATTGAAGATTCGCTCTCGCAGCATCAACTAGAAGAACTATTAATGCTTGATTCCAATGATGATTGTTTCTTATGCATGAAGTGAAAACATTCATTTGACTTTTTTCCCAGATCTAGTGCTGTGTACCTAATTGTGGAGGGATATAAGTTTACAGTGAAGAGTGAAGACGTGTCTTGTTAGGTTTGGTTTGAGTTTTACCTGTGCCAGTATTTTCGTTATCAGCAATAATTCGGTGTAAATTTCAAGTCAGAGTGTTTAGTCACGCAGCTTTCTCAAGAGCAAAAAGCCTTTTTAATATTTTTGTGACTATCACGAAATGATCTCCAAGAATATTGAATAATTACTGCAAATATTGTAAGGGCGTGTTGTGAATTGTTCTAAGAAATCGATAACAATGAATAATTCTTTAGTGCAAATTTCTGTTCCACATCAACTGCATTGTTTTTTATTTTTATTTGATATTTTCTTATTATAATAGAAGTTACCTTTATACATTTTTAAACAAATGAATACGTTTCGTTGACAACTTTACCTCTTAGAATGAAAATAATAGTATATTGAAAAGGGTGTGGTCTAATATGCAGTTCTCGGACGGGTAGTAGGGGAAAACTAGTGCTAGAGCATCACACAAAGAACAAACTTTTTAAATTAATTAAAGTAAAATAGCTTAAAATACACAAAAAAACTCAAAACGCTCTACCCTACAATACTACGTGAATTAATTAAAAAAACAACCAATTGTGAAATTATAGAAAGAATATCTCAAGTTATTCAACAATTGCCAACGATCACAATTCAGAAGAACGTATTAAATGTTTGCGGTATCTAAAATAATGTATATCAATGCCTAGTTGTAAACTCATATTGTCGGTTCGCTAAGATATTCAATACGTAAACATTGTTTGAGCATCGTTCTAATGCACCGAAGTGAAGTTTACAAGTCTTGTAAGCGAACATATTTTTTCTAGTGATAAAAATGGTACTTTTATGCAAAAGTAAATATATTAATGTTGTTATTTTTGGCTCTGAATTTACTTTTCGGGAGGTACGTAAGACCGCATAAAACAATCCAATATTTTCTAGTGTTTATATAATTTTTCACTTTTCGCACCCCAACACACTGGTGCCCTGCCCCTTCAAAACCACCTTTATTCCTCATAACAAATCCAGAAAAGTTAAATAATATTGCAAAGAGTAGGGTTGTACTTGCTGTATTTTTGCATGGAAATCTTTACTTAGCTTTCGCAAGAATAATACCATTTTCTAATTTTTATGTCTATTAAGGAAAGCGAAAAGCTTAGTGTCAAGTAACTTTAAATGTTTTTAAACGTGAATTGTTTGAAGAACATATCTCTATAATGCTGAATAAACTTTTATTAAAAATGTTTCCAATTGTCTGCCTGGTGGGTTTTTCCCCGACTAGCGGGTTTTCCTCCAGGATCGAGCGACGTGTGATGGTGTCTTTCTGTATTAATAGATCGCAGTCGCTCGGGATGAATACCAGGCTGCCGCATAGCGCACAGATATTTAAAGCACATAATCTTATTTAATTCAAATTGTGTTTTCAATTTCAGACTTGATTTTAAAATTATTTAAAAATTATTATTGTAACATTTTATCCATTTAACCTCTGATGTTGTCTATTTATAAGTTGCTTTAAATAATGTTTGCTTTCCACTAACTAATTACAACTTGTAGATTGCATTACATTTAAATTTTTAGATAACATTACTTTTTAGTAATTTTACTATTTAATACATTACTCTGTATATTTGTGACATGTGGTCAGGTGGAAGAGCAGGTCTGATGGCCCGAGCCTCGCTATATTAATAAAGGCATATTATTATTATTATTATTATTATTATTATAATTATTATTATTATTATTATTATTATTATTGTGTTGTTTTTCTTTTTTGTATATTGTATAAGAACGAAGTTACAATTATATCCCGTTTTGTATTAACTTTCTTTATTTGCATTTGACTATAAAATAATGAAAACATGCATTATGGAGAAAGAAATTAATAATGATAAAGTTAATTATTAATATGATTTAAGTGAGTATTATTGATTTTATATCGATCTATTGTAACGTCGTGTGTAGGGATCTACACCA
>BOPP01000016.1:12532212-12554647 GCA_017312745.1 Gryllus bimaculatus
AAATAACTATTGTGATGTGAACATATTAAAAAGAATAAAAATTCATTGAAGAACGGAAACCAGACATTCAGTATGCGTAGCACGTCAAGGCTGAGGCAGCGCAGAAGCCCTCGACCCCTACGTGCCTGATTTGGTCATCGTTAGGACAGCGATGAAGCTGGTGAGACGCGCAGACAAGTAATCCTACGATGATGGTTTTCTATAAAGGCTTCACATCACCTAAACCAACTAAATGTCGAAGCAAACGAAGAACAGATTGCTACTGCGTGTAAAGCGACAAAATTTGAGAACGTACTCTTCCACCCTAAACATTGATTTGGGGCTGGACGATTTTCTTTCAGATGAAAACATGAAGGACAATCACGTAAAATAGCGTATTCGGGCATCGATTTGCCTTCTCCTGGGCCCCTATGATTACAACACCCGAGGAAAGTGACATCTAGAGTTGGTCTCCCAGAGGAAATTAGGCATGCGCAAGGACGCCACGGCAAGGGATAGACGGCCTTCGCGCTGCAAGGATGACATCGCAAATTCAATAGCAATAAAATTAAAGGTTTACTCAAAAGCAAAACGTTTACTACGTGTAGGAATTGTCTGCTTTGTTAACAATGGAACTTTTATCAAATTTACGACACTGACGCTATGGCATGGTATCGAGTCCAGGATACAACGGACATCTGCCGGAACGACTGGAGAAGGGGGCACAATGCTTTGCAGATATCTTTAACCGCAGTCAGCTGCCGTCGTGCGGTGCAGCGCAAGGCCGGATGGCGCGCCTCCATCCTATCTCAACTCCCTCTCTCTCTCTCTCTCTCTCTCTCTCTCTATATATATATATATATATATATTATATATACCTATATACTAATTATATACTATATCCCTCACTTTCAAGGGAAAAGCACGAATGTAATGTGAGCAAGACGGGATGGCCTTGATGATAATGTTGTGAACTTTTGAAGCATAACTGAAAATTGTTTCATCGATGTTAATAAAGTATGTGAAATCACATTAGATCCATTCGATGTATAATAACGCAGCGATTTACGCTGATCCAATTGTATCAACTTTTCTTAAATAGTATTAAATTCTATTCGTACCAGTCAAAATGTTTTGTTACTTTGAACAATCCTCGACTCCATTTTATCATTACGTTAGGTGCTGCTGGACTGGGTTAAACCGGGTTAAAAAATTTTTGCTCTAGGTTAAAAAAAATTCAATAGTTTTCATTAGATTTATGTTTCCTTGGCGTCAAGCCAGGCAAGCTAACAACTCCAGATGGTTTCGCATCTCACTACAACCTTTACCATGCAAAAAGACACTGATGCAAAGCTTTGATCGAATGTAGGATGAGAAACAAAATTACGTGTTTAATGAATTTAAAAAAAAATTAATATTGCTAAATTATGATTTAGCTCATCACTTTCACGAATCACCCTCCTCTGAATCCTCCCCTCTGCAAAGTTAAATGATATTATTCAACGTGTGCACTCTCTCTTCATGTTTTCCACAACACGCTGCGTCTGCGCTGAGGACCAAATTGCATTCAGACCCGGTCGGCGAGCTGCTAGAGCAAATAGCTGTAATTGGCTGCGCCTTGTGACAAAAAGACTACACCAAGGAAGCACAGACAGGCAATCGTGGACCTGGTCAGACAATATATCGCCAACAAGAATCGAACAGCTGCAATTACCTAACGGTGCCCTCTCGTCAGTCTGCCGCGGTCGACGCTCTTCTGCTGGCGGATGGGCGGGGTGAGGGTATAGCACGCGAAGGGCAGAGGAGGACCGGTGTCCCTGACGGCGGGTGCTGGAGGAGAGAAGGACCCGGTGGGTGCATGTCTGGTTTGAGACGGAGGGTCGAGGGATGGCAGAGTACAAGGGTGAGTGATCGCAGCGAGGACAGGAGGGTGGTGGGCAGCGAAGGGGCTGAGAGAGGTGGGGGCGCCCTGGCGGCACCATGCGCGACGAGCCGGCCCTTACGCGTACACACATCCCTCTGTCGCCGAAGAAAAGTCTCTATTAACTTTCGTCTAATCTCCCTCCTCTACGTCCCTGAATCCGCGAACGAGGAGGACTTCCTGCAATGGAGTGGGCCTGATGGAGAAAGTCTTTTTGGCTCAGCCATCACATCTGAACCACGCAGCCGCACACCACAAACAGATTTGGGATTTTACGAGCGACTCCCCATCCCCGCACCCCCTTGACCAAACCGGAATCGCGACCAACATTTGAGACTTTTAATAAGCCTCGTGCCGCCGGATTCTGCCCTCCTTTAGCTATCTGCATCTTGATTCATAAGCGTCTTTGGGACTAATTCTTATGTTCTCTCCGGACAAAATAATCTCTAAGAATTTTATGGACTTCAAGCTCAGCATGTGGAATTTTGAATCGTGTTCTACCTTTTGAAGTTGTAACTTAAAAGTTTTTGCTAGATTACCCCCCCAAACAATTTTGCTAATTCATCGCTCCAATATTCACTAAATTATAAATTCATCTATCCTTCTAAATCACCTAGAATATTCACCTATAGAAATGTAATACTAAACCTATCATAATATAGCATTACTCAAGGAGATTCTTTCTGAATAACAATTATTAATTGTCAAGTGGAATGTAGGATAATACCTGTGAAGTGCGTAACATTTGATCTGTAGATTACCTACTCATTGCACTTCTGTATGATGACTAAAAATTCTGGAATGTCGATTGACTTTAATTAGATATTTTGACAGATGCTTGTTATTCTTCCTATGTCAAAATCTATTTCATTACATACTGATTAATACACCCTATTACAACATCAGTAGTCTGCTGTCTGCATTAACATAATCACATGTGCTATGCATTACCAACAATTTGGACTTTTGGAACACTAAGAGTAGATGTTTAACAAATTTAAACTTAGTTTCAATCAGTAATCGTTGAAGAGAAAATTCATAATATCGCATTAAAGCGAATACTGAGATTTAGTGTTATTATTTAACATACATTTAACCCCAAAATTTCATATATACAATCATCAAGAATTATTACATGGAAGTAAATTAATAGAAGTAGAGTAAAAGCAAGAAAACATAATCAGGACTGGTTACAATCCGTATGCGTGACTCTAGGATGACTATTTCAAGTCTTTCCGGCGTCGACTTCTTAACTTCTGGTCGTACTGCATTCGTGAATTGGTATTGAGAATGCAAATGAAAATAAATGTCTTTCTGTTCCCTGCCAAATTATTTTCTCGACAGAGAAACCTTCAAAGTTCAAACTTCAAAAAAGTATCTGAACTCAACAATCTAATACTGTTGACGATATTAGAGAGGCATTAGATACGGTAATAGAAGAAACAGTTAGATAATTTTCACAACATAGTTGCACTATTTTCACTTTTAATTAAAATTATCGTAATGTATTATATCCTTGTAATTACGTTTTTTACACTCAGTTAATTATGCCAAACTGCCTCATCAACTGCTCAATCACTGCATACGATAGACATTTAGGTCTTCTGAAAATTCATTGAGTACCGTCTAAAACTCTCTTTGAAAACAATAAACATGATGTACTGAGAGAATAACCACACAGAGTTCAAAAAACCCAAATAAAAATATTCTTGACCTGATTCCAAAGAAAATGTAGATACCTCAATTCTATAGAATGGCCGTAGTGTCTATGTTCCCTCCTACCTATGCTAAATATAACTAAAAACTTCGTTACAACGGTTCTTTGCAATCTGTATACAAATAATCTGTTTCCAATGCACTAATCATGAATGGTATTAGATTTGGGCGTAGAGAAAACTCAAATAAAAGAAATTCCTTATCGCTCTTTCCAATGAGCGACACATCAGTCCTGTGGTTACAATCGTAAAAACGAAAAGGCAATCCACCCCTTTCCAGCCATTCAAGAACGGCGATCATATTCCTCAGCGATTCACCTCCCCGACGCGCCTACAAGCGCCTCGACACCGCTGCACGGTTAATGGAAATAATCAAAGTGTTAATTGCGAGCCGGCGTGGGAGGTTCATTCCGTGGCTTCACGGGACGGACCGAAGGTCGTGGGGGGTGGCGAGATTGTTAATTAAAGTCCGCGACGGATTCGGAACCCGCCCAAACAGCTGCGCCGCGCGCGCATTACGACGCGCCGCCCTTTTTTGTCGGCGCCCACTCGGACCCGGCCTCCCCACCCACCCACCTGCCTCGCCGGCGCTCGCCGCTCCGACACTGACACTCTTATACGCAGAATACGTTTCATTACTATTTCTAGTATTATCGTATTCTTATTAGGTTAGACTCAACTTTCATTTATCATAATACGAAATTAATAATAGAATTTTATCAAACCTATTCACTTGTCTTAATTTCTTCATTACAGTAATTCTCACTCATAATTTTTTCACTCATTAATTTCTTCACGTTTAACAACAAAATTCTATTTCGCTAGTCAAGGATTATATACTGGCTCTAAAGGTTCCCGTCTTTACCGCTACACATTGCGATACGAAAACTTTATTCTAATAGCTGAACCCTCTCCTCAACAAACTTTTTTATTTTACTGGCTTTTATGACCGACCCATTATATGTCTTTGTCAGTCGGATAATCTAACGCATTTATGTCATGCTTTTTCATAACAATTTGTTCCACGACAAAATCACTAGATATGTCTTCATGCGCATCTGTAACATAATCTCCCCCTATTAATGTACTCATATTGTACTGCTTCTTTCCCGATCCAGCTTTATATTCGTTCCATTTACCCAATCACATTCATCATCAAAATTTCCTTCCTTTACTATAGTTTTTTTGACTTTTTTCATTACAATGTTCGTGACTGCAAATCGCAGGTGACATACACGTAAGATACTAATCTCATCACTTTATATTTAATTACCAAAGTTCGATTAATAATTCTATTCACACAACACTGCTTAAACATAATTGTGAGATAAAAAGCATTAGCCCCCTTTAAGAATGCGTCGTTCATTTGCTTAATTTGGGTTCGAAAAAAAGTATTGATAGAACTCCTGTAGACGACTCAATGCCTCTTCGTTTGTATCTTTTTACAGGATACAGACTCTTTTTTAAAGGTTAAAGATTTACATAAAAAAATACGAAAGTCCGAAATAACATTTTTCGGATCCCCAGAATTTAGCAATAATTCCCGAAACTCTTCGTTCGTCGTTGCACTGGACAATTCAAAGAAGAAGATTGTAGACTTATTTCAAGTAGCGCGCTTTCAGTGCCTGCTGAAGGAACTATATAGCACTGGATATTAAATTCCAATACCTTGCATGCTACTCTTCACTGCACTCATAATCATACGAACCACATTTATGTTACAATTTAAGAAAACACAATCACTGAACTAGTATAAAACGTAAAATATTATGTGTCTTGCAGACTCTTCAATAAACCTGAGAATAAAGTTTGGCAGGCGTTGGCAGGACGTGGCAGACGTTGTCCTCTTAGCACCCTCTCTCCGTCGTCTTCTCTCTCCTCAGCTTTTGCCTTCTCCTCCCACCTCACACACTGCATCTCATGCACTCTCTCCTTGCTCTCATCGTGTGTCTCTATGTCTATTGTCTCTCTCTTTGCCTTTCTATTGACACACTTTTGTCTCTCTGTCCACCCTCTCGTCTGTCTGCCTTCTGCACCTCTCTCTCTCTGTCTCTGTGTTTATATGTCATCACTCTCTCTCTCTCTCTGCCCATTCCTGCACAGCTCACTCCGCTAAAAGCCCAGCACACAATGAAGCCTGGTGAAGTGAAATTGCTTTTAAATGAAGCGCCATCTTCGAGCTGCATAACCATCTAGTGAAGTTACCAACAAATACAAAATACAACTGTTTCACAACAAAACACGTAGTGTACCAATTTTCTGGGGTCACGCAACGGTGTCGATTTAATGATCTTAACACAATAGATGCGTTAATGTTATATGTGTTGGAGTCACGACATTACATTTATTAAACTTACTTTTAATGCCAGCATTACTAAATGCCAAGTAGAAGCATTACTCCATACTATATATATCGCATGAAAGATAACAAATTGCATTTAGATAAGCTTCCTGTTGTGGTGAAGAAAATAAGACATAATTAGTTCTCTATATCCGGCTCTATTTGCCTTCTGAAAGACGTCTCGTAACATATTGCTCTTGAAAATATCTATGCTCTAATACAACAGTTTTTCACTTTTCTAGTGATAGTCCCACTCAAGTTAGTATGAAGAGAATGATGAATGTTATCGTACCTGATGTAAACATTAATTAAGTTCGTTATTCTGCGCACGTAAACTGAGTGAATAAGTAATTCGTTCCTTATATTATATTCAGTAGTATACCATCAGCTCACTTTTGCGCTCTCCTACACCCGTCTTTCTCATATAAATGACGTCTTAAAGAAAGAGCATTTCACGAGACGAGATAAATTGCATTTTGATTTAAAAATATAGAGATTTGTTTTTAACAAAAAATCATCTAAATATAGTACCAAATGCAAACCGCAGCTCCACATGATTGAGATTATTTGGAACATTTCAATTAGATGTGGTAGCCATCTTTGTGACGTCACGCTTAGAAGAATTAGATTATTCCTATATTATACTTTTTATGCTTTCTGTTACACCGGGTTTGCCAGACTGACGAGCTTTATTTGCAAAAATTATTAATTGAAGATTCGCTCTCGCAGGCATCACTAGAAGAACTATTAATGCTTGATCCAATGAGATTGTTTCTTATGCATTTGAAGTGAAATTTTCATTTGACTTTTTTCCAGATCCTGCTGTGCTACCTAATTTGGAGGATATAAGGTTTACAGTGAAGATGTGAAGACGTGCGCTTTTAGGTTCGTTTGAGTTTTACCTGTCGCCGAGTATTTTCGTTATCAGCAATAATTCAGTGTAATTCCAGTCAGAGTGTTTAGTCACGCACTTTTCAGAGCAAACCTTTTAATATTTGGACTATCACGAATATCTCCAAGAATATTAATAATATACTGCAAAATATTTTAGGTAACGTAGTTGTGAATGTTCTAAGAAATCGATATAACATGAATATTCTTTAGGCAGAATTCTGTCCACAATCATTGCATTGTCTTTGTATTCTTTATTTTGATATTTTGTTATTATAATAGAGTTACCCTTTATACATTTAAACAAATGAATCAGTCTTCGTGACAACTTTACCTTCTTTAGAATAAATAATAGTATATTGCAAAGGTGTGTCTAATATGCAGTTCTCGAGCGGTAGTAGGAACTATGCTAGAGCATCACACAAAGAACAAACTTTTTAAATCATTAATTAAAGTAAATAGCTTAAAATACACAAAAAAAAACTCAAAACGCCTACCCTACAATACTACGTATTTAAATAAAAAAACAAAACCAATTGTCAAATCTATAGAAGAATATCTCAATTTATCAACAATTGCCAGATCCACAATTCAGAAGTAACGTATATTAAATGTTGCGTATCTAAAAAAATGTATAGCAATGCCTAGTTTAAACTCAATATTGTCGCGTCGCTAAGATATTCCAATACGTAAACATTGTTTGGCATCCTTCTAATGCACCGAAAGTGAAAGTTTCAATCTTGTAAGCACATAATTTATCTAGATAAAAAATCGGCTACTTTCTATGCAAAATAAAATATATTAATGTTTTATATTTTGCCTCTGAATTTACTTTTCGAGAGGTACGTAAGACCGCATAAAATAATCCAATATTTTCTAGTGTTACTATATAATTTCACTATTTCGCACCCAACACACTAGCGCCCTGCCCCTTCAAAACCACTTTATTCCTCATAACAAATCAGAAAAGTCTAATAATATTGAAAGAGTAGGTGTACTGCTGTATTTTTGCATGGAATCTTACTTAGCTTTCGCAAGAATCAATACCATTTTCTAATTTTTGTTTATTAAGGAAAGCCGAAAAGCTTTAGTGAGTCAAGTAACTTAAATGTTTTTAAACGTGAATTTTGAAGAACATATCTCTATAATGCTGAATAAACTTATTAAATGTTTTCCAATTGTCTTGCCGGTGGTTTTTTCCCCGACAGCGGAAGTTATTCCTCCAGGAACTCGAGCGACTGTTCTTGATGTGTCTTTCTGTATTAATAGAATCGCCAGTCCGCTCGGCCTCATACTCTGCAACCAGGATGCGCACTAGCGATCACTCTAATTAATCTTCACAGCTTCAATACTATTTCATATTCAACTATGTTCTCCCTATCCATTTTCTGAACTTGAACTTTATATCATAAAGAATGTATTGGCTAAAAAAAAGTGGTCTAATTACATTGTAAAACTATTTACATCTACACTCCTGTATGTTATTCTATACACTTGCTTCTAAACATAATGTTTGCCTTCACATACACTAACAACTTGTAGATTGTATTAAATTTAAATTTTATGAAAAACCATTACTTTAGCTAATATTTATACCTCAATGACATTACTCTGTAACTTTGTCGACATCCAGTCAGGTGCCTAAAGAAGCCAGGTCTGCGATGGCCGAGCCACTCGCTCCCTTATCTAAAAGGCATATTACCCATTATTATATATCATCCTTGAGTGTTGTCATTTCTTTATGAGTTCCTATATTATGCTGTAATAAAACGAAGTTACAATTAATCCCGTTTGTATTAACTTTCTTTATTTGCATTTGACTATAAAATAATAAAACATGCATTATGGAGAAAGAAAGTAATAATGATAAAGTTAATTATTAATATATTTAATGAGTATTACTTGATTTATATCGATCTATTGTAACTCGTGTAGTAAGCATCTACACACTGAAACAGACACGAGTGAATACATACAAGCTTTTATTTACATAACTAACATATTTTACAACCCTCACTTTCTCATTACGCCACTCTGCTGCAACCTTAAGCTAGCCACGCAACCCTCCTTCTCCCTACATGCGCCCTTGCGGCGACCCTACGACCAGCCTGCAAGGCCGCGTCTAGATTGGCACCTGGTGTGCCCCGCAATTGACGATCTCGCCGAATGGTTTGAACAGAAACACAGCCCCTGATGCCGAACTCGTCGGAACAACCACGTGCCCTCGGCACTCCGCACCAGCCTTGGGCGACAAGTTTTTGGTCTACCACGAGGAAACCGAACGTTACCCACTCGCGCCGTCTCGCCCACGGCTCTTTATATCGCAGGGTCACCTGACCTCCTACGTCACTACTCCCCACCCCGCGTGGTGGAAGCCTTTCCTGGCCTGCCTGCCCCGGCGGACCACTTCCTGTCGGTAAGTCCCTTTCTTTGTACTATCTTAATATCTTTAGATCCCCCAGCCCTCTACCTTGCACTCGGCTGCTGCCAAGCCGTGACGCTACACTATGTACAGGTTTGCCAGATGGTATAGTAAGAGTCAGTTCCCCAATTAATACATATCAATTCTCCAAACTAACAGTTTAAAAGAGTAGAAAATAAGAAATTGAATTTATTTACGAAAAAAAACATTTATGTAGGGCTATGGGGTCCCTTTCGAATTATGCAAGATGCCTCCCTGACACCCTGTGGGCGCGCCTATGACCGTCACTTGTCTGTGATTGTCCAAGCGCCCACTATTGCAAGCCAAGCTGCGTGCTGCCTCCGCCCTTTCCCACCGACTCGGCGCTCGCCAGCCGGCCGGAGGTTGTTTTTATGTCGCGCGAAACAGGATCACGCGAATACACCTTCCTAATTAAATTTTATTTTTGACCTAAACCAGCTCCACCGCCGAGCGTGTAGCCGCGGGCTTCATGGGCTTTGAGGGAAAAGGATGTATGTCTCCCGGCAGCATACTGACGCGGATTTCAAAGAACGAGATTTCTCTGCACTCGTAACTCCGCATTGCGTGCTGTGGAGATTTTTCCCACGTGGTAACCAACTATATGAAAATTACAAGTTGTGGCGTATGTTAGGATTCACTGACTTTTCTCGTATCTGATGTCTGGACGGAGCGACGAATGTTTCGAAGCCTGGATACCTCAATAGTTACTGAATTAAAATAATTTATCATCACCATATTGTTAAAAGGTTTATATAATTTCAGACACGAATTTTGCAATTGGCTTGATTTGAGCCATTGGATATAATTTTTTAACTACCTACATATTCAAAAATTGCAAATTCACATATATTGCTTGAATGTATGTGCTGTTATAGTTTGTTTCATTAGCTTGAAATATTTCATAATGTTAGGTAATGTAGGGTTCAATTTGTAGCGTCGCAGTCGTCACCAATGCAAAGCTTGGGCTAGCTGACGACCGGTCAACGAGTCTTAAAAAAATATTTCTTTCTTAACAACAGACTTTCATTACTTCGGTTGTAGGTAATACGGCACTAATGGATATATTTTTAAAATGGATATATTCTCAATCCACTGCTTATCTTTTACAGCTATTGTAGATTTGAGAAGCAGATCTACTCTCTTCGACCTCTCAAAGAATTTTGTTTATTAATTTAAGTACCCCAACAACTTCTCCTGATGCTACGACTAACAGGCTACTACGTTACAAATTTCTTGATATCCTGCAAGTGATCTAATATATAATATGCGTAGTGGGAATGTGCATATGCCTGCGCACATCGACGCGCGTTGATCATATTACGTTCACTCAAGCGCCCCTGGACAGCGCGCTGTACGCCACGGGACAACTAGGCAACTACGCCATTATTAGGCGCGTGTTCAATGCATATTCTGACACTGCGATTGCAAAATTTCGCCCGAAAGAGACATACGGAGAGAGACAGAGAGAGAGACAGAGGTAGAGACGTAGAGGGAGAAACAATCACAGGAACAAATACCGAGAAACAAAGAGAGATAGAGAGAGGAGGAGAGAGATGGCGAGAGACGGAGACAGAAATGAACAGGGACGATGAGAGAGACTGAGAGAAAAAGGGAGATGGAAAAACAAAGAGAGATATGGAGGGTAGGACGTCTGCTGGGCTCTGGCACTGTGCTTTATAATGTAATGCCATCGCCTTTGGCTAGGCCGGACGCGCCTAGGAACGCGCCACCGGCGGGCGAAGGGCTAACCCTGTTGGCGGCGACAAAGGGGCCGTCGCTGGCCGGAAACGAAAGGTGGGGAAGCGCGGGTCAAGTGCAGGTGCGTGCAGTGCGAGTGTCCGAGAGCGAGTCGCGTCTAGCTCTGAGAACGCAACTAACCAACAGGCTTAGTTGCGCACGTCCCACACTTTAACGCCTCTGTCTGCTGCCCGCGATGTCTACACTGCGGAAGAACGGTCGTGTGAATCCCCGATCCATACGCCAGCGGAGAAGCTCTCATGACGGTATTCGATTATTTGTGGAATCTCATTCACATTTGTCCATACGTGCGGGTGTGATCGCAAGCCTCGGCATTGCGAGTTGTGGCTCTCTCCACGGGACTACAAGCCAGGGCTGGCGTGAGAGTTTGCACGCTGGGGTTCTCTGGGGCACGCTGGGTTATTGGGACTGCTTGCTGCAGGGGTTTGAGACAGCGCAGAGCAGGGGAAGGGGTTCCTTAGGAATTGTAAATATTGGAGTAGATTACTAGTAAATAAATATGATAATAGCAACTCAGTGTTTATGACTTTGCTCCATTACAATGACAATACAATAATTTACTAAAATCTGTATGGTGAATTGTGGGCTCCATTTTGTTTATTCTATTATTTAAAGCACAGTAATACATTTCCTTTCTAGACCTATATCGAAAGAAGTGATCTTATTGCAATTGTGCGCCGGAAAATGGAAGATTTTTTACACAAAAACTCTTTCAGCCGGCATCTGGTAACGAAAAAGTAAGTTCTGATCCTGTAAGATTTTTTCTGAGATGATGAGGCGACTAATTTATTTAATTCAAGACTACTGAAAATGAAATTCGTCTATGGCCTAGTGAAATGTATATAGTAGAAATGTAAAAATAACATTTGTTTTCAGTTTCTCAACCTGCAAATATTTATGATGAAAATGTAGTAATGTAAAAAGAAAAAATAAGTAAAATATTAAGTAAAATAATAATTAAAAATAAAAAGAATGTTCTTTACTAGTTTTCGATTCTTGACCTTAATGCGTTCTATTTGAAAGAATTATGTAACACCAACACCATGTAATAAGAAAATTCTGGTGGAATAAGTGGTTGTTTATTTATCTAACAGTGATTTGCGAATGGTGAGTGGCGCCCTCAACCTCGACCCACGAAGTGACGCGAGTGGGCTCTAACTCAGGGAGTGAAATGTCGAATTGAAGCAGATAAAACTCCATTACGTCTACGTATAACATAATTTATATATAATCAAAGTGTACGTAAAAACCTCCAATGGTCTTTCCTTGTACTATCAAATCATCATTTTGTCTAGCTATTACTGATAACTAACTTTTATTCACAAGTGACATCGTTATAATACTATATAACGATAATTTAATGATGGATAATGTTATGCTAGTGTGAAGTATATGAAGGCACGATCAAGAACTTGTGAATAAAACGCGTTCGAGCTATACTATGTACATATTTGGATGACGGAGAAGCCCGCTAAAAAAACTGTTTCCTTATTCCCACCATGAAGATTAAAAAAAACCTTTCGACAAGCGATTCTAAAGCCATTTTCCCTGGCCGGCGACTGCGGTGACCCCTCCCCCCTGCCCCCACCTGCGCCAGCGCCGCGCGCCCGTGTCCCGCTGCCCTGGCCTGTCGCCTGCACCGCACTGCAAGGACCGCACCGCAGGGGCCACGCCCCTCCCACCGGCCTCTGCACACCGCTCGCGGCCCCGGCGGCGCGTCGGCCCCCTCCTCTTTACTCAACACAGCCTTCCTTCTTACCCACTTTCCCCTTTTGACTCTGCCCTCCTCGTTCTTCACCTGCTTTTGCACGTTCTTCCCCTATTTATTCTTCACTGCCTCTTCCTACTTCCCTATTTATCCTTTTCACTCTCCTCCTCATCTTTCATCCCGCCTTTTCAACACCATCTTTCCTCTCTTTTATCACTACATATTCCTCTGTCACCATTTTTTACTTTTACGTCTTTTCCTCATCTTCCGCCATCGTCTCCTTCTGCACTTCCTCCTTTTCCTCTTCCATCATTATCGCATATTCTTTCTTCCCAATTTTCTCCCCTTCCTTCTCCTGCATTTTCTCCTCCACCGCCATCGCCTCCTTCTGCACCTCCTCCCCTGCCGTCACCTGCTTCTCGTCTGCTTCCTCCTCCTCCTCCTCCTCTCCCACCTACTCGTTGACCTCCAGCCCCAGCGCCCCGGCTCGTGGCCACCGCACATGGCCCGGGGGCGCGTTGCCCCAACCGCCAACGGCACGGCGCCGCCATCGCCGGGCGGTGGCGTGGGGCCCCCGCAGATGCCGTGGGCGCAGCGCGCGTTTCATCCGCAGCAGAGCTGTAATGCTTTCGCCTCGCGGACACTCTCAAAGCAACCCACCTCGCCCTTACTTTCGCAAGTAAACGGTAGACGGATGCGCGAGATAATATACAGAAACATATGTTCTAATACACAGAAACATCCCCCAAGTTTAGATTCGCCCCTGTAGTTGTTCTTTTAAGACCATATACATCTAATTATTGTCTAACTAGATCCAAATCTCTCCTCACCACTCCGCCTCCACCACCTCCTCCGAGTTTAGTTTCACACCGTCGCTCTCTCACCACTTCCGTTTCGCCCTCGCTTCCTTCTACACACTACACACTTTCGCCCTCGTCGGAGCAGCGAACGCTACCCGCTTCGCTCCACTCATCCCCGCTCTGCTCCTTTCCTCTCTACCCGTTCCCGCTTCGATTTTCTCAACTCGGCTCGTCCACGCTCCTCGTCCTGTGACCCTCCCGTGCGTGGGCTAACGCTTGCCGCGGGCGCTGTCAGGGCCTGGAGGGGTGCATCGCTAATGCACGAGGACATCGAGGCGGCGGCCACGCCCATCGCCCATCGCCCACCGCCCACCGCTCCATCCCTGCACCGCTCCACCCTCGGTCGCCCACTCGGCTTCTCTAGGAGGCTCCGTACGCAACTTCTCGCTCAGCATTGCGACTGGATCATTCTGTTTTGCACTTCTCAAATACATATTGTAACGTTTCTCGGTGGTGACTTCAAACATACACAGGTAATATTTCAACAAAAACCTTTCTATTGTTTCTTAATAAAACACTAAATATACTAGATTTATTTACAGATAGGTCACACAGTCCTTGTGTTCTTCACTTATTATTTTCCTTACACACGACTCTGTTCTCTTGATCTTATTTATACTGTTTCCTTCTTCTGATTATTTATTTACACTATTCACGTCTTGTACATTATCGCACAGTACGATGTACGTCCACTGCGGTGACCACAATTTACTGCAACGACCACAATTCACTACGCAGACCTCAATTCACTGCGTAGACCACACTTCAGGCTGATGTTCACCTATTGCACCACTGTCCACCGTAATGCACACTTCACAGTTCAGCTTCCACTTGAGACTACAGACAGACTGCGTACTCGGACTGACTGAC
This sequence comes from Gryllus bimaculatus, assembly GCA_017312745.1. Taxonomy (NCBI): domain Eukaryota; kingdom Metazoa; phylum Arthropoda; class Insecta; order Orthoptera; family Gryllidae; genus Gryllus; species Gryllus bimaculatus. The sequence goes on from BOPP01000016.1 coordinate 12,546,699, forward strand.
TGACTGCTTACTCGCTGACTACATACACTGACTGACTTGCGGTTGCATACTTAGGACTGCCTCACGACCGCCGTCAGCGGCGAATTTATACCTGGCCGGCGCCCGTCTCGACACATCCGACACTTGCTCCACATTTCTAACCGACTCACGAATAACGCGGAACCGTCCAGTTCGGGGGGCACCGGCAGGTGACGCAATCCGCTCAGCGAATCCCGGAAGATGATGCAACATTCGCTACAATATTTCAAAGAGCCTCTCAAAACAGTATTTTATAATTATTTTAGTCTAACTCGGTATTTGGATAATTTAGATAAAATTCGCCTCGCACCTCGAAGACTTGAAAGATAATACCGGAATTTATGAACAGTTTCAAACTGTAACCAAAGTATTAATTCCAAAAATACTCCTTTCAGATTCCAGAAAATGCACACACGGTCATAGAATGCTTTTATACGTCCTCCTATTACAATTTACTTCACGTATATATGCTTTAATCACCCAAACCAATTAGTTCACACAGTGTTCCTAACGACATATCTTCCTATATAAGCCATTGTGTAGTCATCGTGGGAGAGGAACACTATTAGCTCCTTAGCACTACACTTAGGAGACTACTGACCGTAGTCGTTTAAACAAACAAACCGACCGAAACAAAATCAAAGCAAGAAGTATACGATCTGTTGAATATTCGATGCAATATGGGTACACCTAGTAGTAAATTCACTTACAATGTAACTAATAAATCGGAGCGAAAGAATAATTGGCGCGAATGAAAACAGAAGTGACTCTACACGCAATTATTTCGTTATTCTTTCCTGTGCACCTTAACTAAAGTAAATAAACAAAATTCTGAAGCGCAACGACTAAATCTTTACTCTAGAATCAAAAGTACCAGAGAAACAAAATTTATTTTACTGGAAATTTAGTTTCCTTCCAAGAACGAAAATGTGATATTGTAGATATTTAGTTTCTATTCAAGAGTTTTATTCAAAAGTGAATTCATAATTTACTTCCCATGAAGTCACAAAAAGGAATGTTTCATTCAAAGTCACAGATTACTTCCCACTACTCACGTGTGTTCAAGTGCCAATTTTATATCCTCAATTTACTAAATATGTGCCGTTGCTGTCCTCGGGGTTGAGGATCAGCATTTCAACAAATACAGGCGCGTTTCGGGGCAAACCGATAACACCGACTTTCGGCATTGATATTTTACCGTATCAGATGTATTCTAAGAAGGTATTCTTTGTCCGACGCAGGAATGAAGTAGATGTAAACAAACAAAAAAAATATATCTGTCCTTTGGCCTGTCCTTCGATCAAGTGCATAGCTCTGTCTGATGTGAACGCTAGCGCCTAAACGTATACGTAGAACATCGTTCCAAACTGAACAAATCGCTGTCAAACTGGCTTCACTCAAAGCTCTGCGATTTTGAAAAACTTTCCTTAATTTTTGGGGGTACTTTACATGAAGCACTCCGGTAATTTTCAAAATTTTCTCAAACAGACTCCAAATTTTTTGTTTCAATTTCTTGTAAGAATAGATTAACATACCCTTATAAAGGTGTCATCGGTCCCATTTCCAGGGTTAACTCTAAACTTCTAAAAGTTTCAAAATTTTGAAAATTATCTGGTATCTTCCTACTATAAGAAAAAAGAAGGTAGAGATTTTTCCTTAAAATGAAATTTGTTCTCCGTAGTAAGCTCTTTCATTAGGGTCAAGTATATATTTTTTAAATTGTTTGTTATTTTCCTGCAATATTACAATTCATATATGCAATTTTAAAAATAACATAAGCAAGAGTTTTTTAAAAACTCCTCAACTTTTTTCTTTAAACTTCTGTTAGAGATAGCGCTAAAGGTACTCTATAAAATGACATAAACATTAGCTTAGACAATTATCTTGTTTTTTCAAATATTACAAATATATAATTTTTTCGTGTCTCTCACGTCATTTATATTTACATTAGGGACGATTTGTTTCCATTTTTGTATTATGTATCATTTTGTCATGAGTTCTCATTTTGTATTATATTGTCATATAAAGTTTCTCGAAAACTCAACTGTTTTCTGTTAACACTAGCACATAACTCTCTATTTTCAGAAACGCTCAAACGCCATTTTCTCAAAAACGATTTCAAATTTTTGCTGCAATTTTTTCGAATGGATAGTGCAAATTGAATTATTTAATTAAACAAGAAGTTCATTTTGGCTTTTTTTCAAAAATTACATTAATATAATGTTTTTCGAAGATCTCCCACGCCGTTAATATCGACATTTCTATCAATTCGTCAACACTATTAGAATTGTAAGTTGAAGTGCTTCAAATGAGGTTTAATAGAAGTTTTTTAGAACCCGATATTTTCTGTGAAAAAGAGCTTCAAACGATAACGTCTCCAAATTTTTCAATGAAAATTGCTATTTAGAACGAGATTTTATTGTTCTTTAATATTTCTGAAACAATATTTTAGCTAATCTTTTAGGAAACAGAAAAAATAAGAACATTTAAAAAAATGTGTTTTGGGCTGCTGGCAAGAGTATGTGACTAGTTCAAATATCTAGCCGAGACCAAAGGAAATACAAAACCTATACAAAAATCTCTGTGCCATTTGGTAGAACCACTAGTTTTGGTTGAAAATGTTCGTAGGGGTATTGCTAAATGCAGTCTATAAGAAATCATTACCTACATTTTACTTTATTCTTTTATTTTTTTCATAAAATACAAAAAATTAAAGGCTTTTACCATGTCTCTCATATCGTTAACATTTACATTAATGGTGATTAGTTTAGATAATTATTTATTCGATTACATGTGCTATGCATAATGTTTTATGAAGTTTCTCGAAAACTCAAAAGTTTTCTACTCAAAAGTCTCAGAACTCCAAAACTCAAAAGTCTTAGAAGATTTTCAGAAATCTGAAACTCATCACAAAAAATTCCGTCAGAATTTCTGATCCAGATCGTTGCATGGGGAGCCTCAGATCACTTAAGTGACAAAAGAACGGCAGATTTCTTCCTTACTTGAAATATTTTTCTAGTGACCAAGTTTATTTCTTCTCAGAATGATTAAAATCCAGCATTTTTAGTTTCCTGTATACGTACGTATATACGGAGTATTATACGCTGTGTAGGGAAAGTTATGTAATGCCGACGAAAATGGTTTTCGAGACGTACATGTTTTGGGGTCTTTCATACCAAAAAAGTGTATTTTTTCAAAACGTCCCTTTTTTCCTCCGACAGTGAACGCCACTAGCACGTCAATTAAACGAAGGATTTTTTCTAAATTAAAAAGAAAACTGTCTATCTGGGTCGGGTCAAATCTTTGAGATTTTAAAAACTATTCATTAAATTTAGGGATACTTAACATGAAGCTCAATGGTCATTTTCAAAATTATCTCAAAAACGGCTCCAAATTTATTCTTTAAATTTCTTGTAAGAATTGAATAACATACACTTATGAAAGTGACATGGATTCGATTTTCAAGTTTAATTGTATTTTCAAAAATTTCAAAAGGGATGAACTTTTTCGTGTTTTCCTACAACTACGATTAAAGATAGATATTTTTTCTTCAAATAAAATTTGTGGCCCGTAGTGACTTCTTTAATTAACGTCCGGTACATTTTTTGAAAATTTTAGTAGTTTTCGCGCAGAATTGTGAGCAGTTAGTGCAAGTTTAAAAAGTTACAAAAACAATTTTTTTTTCAAAAGCGGCTAGATATTTTTAAAAAATTTATGTTAGGGATTGTGGTAATGATTTTCCTCTATTCTTTTGTTATTTCAAAAAAATACAATTTTTTTGACTTCTCTCCCGTCATGAATATTTACAATAGCGTTAATTTGTTTTCTTTGTTTTATTTATAAGTATATCTGTTTTAAATAATGCCAGATACATTTTTCCAAATTTTATTTGTTTTATGTCAAAAGTAGCTCAAAATTACGCATTTTCAGAAACGCTTAAACTCTATTTTTTCCATGTGACAAATTCGAATAACTAGCTGAGACCACAGAAAAAAAGAAAACTAATACGGAAAGTCTGTGACATTTTGTAGCACCACTAGTTTAGTATTATCTTACAACGAAAAGCCATTTCTGAAATAGTGAATACGAAACTCTTTTTGCTTATAGAACTTTTTCCTTCTTTATTACATTCCCATGCATTCTACTAAACGAAAGTTATTTCCGCCTTTGCTTCTTAAATTATCTTTTGCACAATTTTAGTGACTAGGTTACAGTCATTAAATCTGTGTATATCAAATAACGGCTCATGTTTGACAGCAGAGGCTTTAAACCAACCATGTTATTTGTGATATCGTCCGTGTATCTTCAATGTTTCCTAATGTCACCTCATAAAATAATCCATAAAATATACTTTCCTTAAGTATAAATCGCCTTCTCATACACCAACAGTTGTTATTATTAATTTGTTTCATTGTTTTTCGCGATTAACGGTTGTGGAGAGTGGTTTTACTACCTCAGTGCAGATAAAGTACTCGTATCGAAATGATGCGGGAAAGAACTGCGAGTTTTCGACAAAAACCTCTTATTGCCAGACGCTGGAAACAAACTAGTTGATAAACCTTGTTCCTATATGTAGTATATTACTTTAATAACACGTTGCGCAATCACAATACATGCTTTAAGGGTCCATGAAACTGAAAAATCAATTGATGGCAAAATAATATTGTCAGTCATATATCTGGCCGGCAGTGGATACTGCTAGCGCGCAAGTCAGTTAGTTCATTTTATCCACCACCGATATTCCAGATAGATTTGAACGAACTCGATCCACTGATAAATATATTTAATATAATTAGTCATTAAAATTTTGTATATTAAAAGTTATTTTAATTTGTGGTGGCATTTTAATGAACCCTCAACAGCATATTCAAAATTGTCAAAACTTTTTTATTCTAGTTAAGATAGCTTTTGCGAATATTTTAGATGGCTTTCTTAGTAGACTAATGGGTCTAAAATTTTTCGGTTTAGAGTGATCTACTTTACGTTTTGGAATAGATAGAGTTATGGCACTTTTTTATTCAGTGATAAAGTGGTTTATGCGTAACCAGGCATTGTAAATGTCTGTGTAAAGTGGCAATGTAAAGAGCATACTACTGGTTTTGGGAGTTTTTTAATTGATAAATTAGGAATTAGATCGATACCTGGAGATTTTTTTCAGTTTTGAAATTAAATAGGATGTTTCAGAGAGAGGAATTACGTTTATTCTTTCTGGCGCTGTGTAGAAGGGCTAATTATTATATTATATTTTGAGTAAAGTTATCGTTTGAGGAGGAATTGGTTGTAAATGATTTCTGAATGTGTTTTCTTAGTAGTTTGATTTTTTCTGCATCTCAAGTAACTAGAATATAATTAGATTTAAAAGATTTAAGATGTTTTATATATGTAGTAATTACTTTTATGGCTGGCCAGAGTGATATGAATTTGGTTGTAATTGTGAGGTAAATGTATTAAATTACAAGAATTTGTCTTGCTCTAGTTTCGAGTTTACCTGTCGCTTTCGAAGATGCGTTTCATTCGATCTCGTTCTCACCGCTGAGCCGAGCACATCGGTATCACTAGTTGCCTTCGTTAGCACTGGTGAGGCTGAACCAAGTCTAGGAGCAAAGTGCTAGGTCTTTCAGGTGCAAAGTGTTGTTCTGTCTTTGTAACTGTGTAAACTAGTATTCTCAAACTATTTAGTGGTTTTTTTTCGTTTGTGATAAGTGTCCATATGTGGAAAAATGTCAAAAAAACTTGAAGTTAAGGCAGACTTGACCTCATGTGCTGATGTAGGCCAGTGCATATCGGAATTTCTCGACATTTTGAATTCTGATTCACAAAATGAGCTGATGTTGACTCACCTACTGCAATCAACGTTTGGTCATCAGCTAATGTATCAGCAACACATGGAGTGACAAAACATGGATTCTCAGGCATATGGCCAACGCCGTGTATCAACGGGTTCAGAATTCTATCCACAAAGTAGAACGACCAAAGGAAATATTCACTCCGATTCAAAGTACATTAACTCTTCAGCCAAGTACATTTATGAATTTTCCTTTACCTGCATACCATTCGTCCAAGAGACAGCGTAGTAACCCAAGTTATTGTGAATAACATTGATAATCACACAGAAATTCACGATCTCTTAAAAAGTACCCTAAAAAGTGAACTTTTATTGAGTTAAAATTTGGTAAGATTAAAATTCAAACGGAAAACCGAAGACTACAGACTGTTAGTGATTATGCTAAATACAAACAACAAATTCTTTCATAACACCTGACCCACTATTTAAAAAAGTATCTTCTATTATAAAAAATGTTCCTCAATTCTTTACTGAAGACCAAATCTCACATAACATATAGAAAAAATTTCAAATTGTGAAAATGAATAGAATTCATCATAAAGCAGTTCAGCCAATTACTGTCTTTTCTGTGATAATCATGAAAGAAAATAGGTGGCAAGATATATTCAATTAGATAGACTTGCAGTTGTTCGTGTCCAACAAAGGAAACGTCACCCATAGCCAGATCAATACTCAAGATGACAAAACCATAATCATACAAAAAACTATTACAATAGAAAAATTCACAGTGATATTTGTACGGGCAATCATTTCACTAAAGACTATAAGGAACCGATTAACTTGATACCAGTATGCTGCAACTGCAAAGTGAAAGGCCACATGCTAAATGTAAGGTAAAATGTTTGTTCACACTCTATCAAAATTACAAAATCTAAATCAAACAAAAACAGTTATGAAACAATAAATCGTCCTAAAAGCGATAATAAAAATAACAACAATCATAAATTTACTTTTCAACCTAAAGAGTTTCCTCGCCAATCTTCCACTAACAACATTCTTACTTTTTACCATCTAATTAATTCGCAAAATTCCCCTCCCAAGCAATGTTAATGATGCTTTATATAATAGTTCAGCTAGCAATTCATATGGAAATCTTGACTTAAATGAGTTTCGAACTATTAATATTGTCAACTTCTATAGTCATTTAATTCAATTGTTTTTCTACTTTAATTGATAATAATATTAGGACCTGAATTCTGAGCTCTATTTTTCAGAATCGTGTTTAAAGCACCATGCTTCTACAATTTTACATTTTTAAGCAGGAACTGTCGAGGAATTATCAATAAACGTTGTGAATTAAAACATTTTCTTGTTTTACATGATAATGATGCACCATTCTTTACCGAAACTCATCTAATATCTTCCAAATCTTTCACAGTTTAAGATTATAAAGGTCACAGACGTGACAGGCCAGATGTTCCATGAGTATTAATAATAGTGAAATCCGGCATTCCACACTGGACATCATCCCTCCCAAAAACACCAGGGCAACAATGGCAATTACTATCAACCTTTAGAACGGTAATAGTGTAAAATAAATTCAGCGTATTAGCAGCCTAATAAACAATTGACACACCAAAAAAAAAACACACAAAAGGAAAAAGAAAAGGAAAAGATTCCCTGAAAAAAAACCCACCTTAGCCCTTGGCTTTCAGCTTACAAACCCCAGAAAAAATACAAATCTTTCCGAATCCGCCCATGACTCGTTCCTCTGCTCTGGGATGCAGTAACAATGATATTGTTTACGACGCGATTGGTTTTAAAGGTAATCCACCTTGCGCACCAACCGGACGTTGGCTGTCTGCAGCGACTGCACTGTCGCCTCTGCCGACGTCACCCTAGCCTGTAATGAATCGAGCCTATCAATCATCTCCTTAAGGTTACGAATTCAAGATGTCATGATCTCGGCGTTAGTGGGGGGGGGCTGGATTCAGCTCCACCCACCGATCGCAAAAGCACCGCCATCACAGCACGCCCCGCACGCTCGCAAGTAGCCCAGCCCCTGCGCTGCCCCGGGCACCGCAACTGCGCGGCAGGTAGCCCCTCACCAGCGGCCGATAGCCGCCACCACTGTTCTGTCGAGATC
>BOPP01000016.1:12562296-12585808 GCA_017312745.1 Gryllus bimaculatus
CAGCAACACGTGATCAAGATATTTTTTCAAGTTAAAAGTTCCATTATTGTTATTTGGCGATTTAAATTTTATTTTTATTTATTTAATAGGTACATTATTACAGACAAATTAGCTTACTTGCATCCTATTGGCTAGCCGAAGGCCTTTAAGCCATTACAATACCTACATCCTTGTCGCGTTCTAATCTTTCGAATTCTGTGTTCACCCCAAATGGTCTCTCCATGCGCATCAAAGCCGCGGAAAAAGACGCATAAGGGTACGGCTTCAGGAAAAAAAACCTCTGAAGGGGGAAAAACCTGCGTCAAGCCGCAGTACATTCTAATCTATCGACGTTATTTTAGCTATATTATTTTCTGGCGCGGGCGTCCGCCGTCTCCTTCCAGTGCTTGGGCCTCCTCAGCACCTGCCAAATCAAATAGCGCCACGAAGATCGTCCCGACCAACGCCTCTGCCCTTTACATTTTCGATTCCCCTTACCTTCCCCCCCTAAATGTGCTTATTTACTATGCCAGTTTTATTTTATTTATTATATTAACATTTTACTTACAATTAACTATGACTTATGACTTATTTCTTAACTGTTTACTTACTTAACATAAAATTACTGATTAACTTACATATTGTTAGCTTATGACTTATTTATTTCTCTCCAGTCTAGGCTCCGCTCAAGCTAACCGGTGCTGTTTTCCCACTCCTAGTTTCAGTTTCCCTAATGGTCCGAACCTTTCCTAAAAATATTCCTAATTCTTTCATGAATTTAGACCTTTTATCACCTAAAATGTTTTGGGCGAGCGTTACGTTCCTGTTTAGAAAGTAGTAATTTCCCATTCCCATCCATTTTTTTCTCCATAATTCGGTTGCACAGCCAAATTAAGACGATGTGGATCCAGTCTTCCCTATCGCCGCAAAGCACCACAAGATGTCATTACCACTTGCGTCCTTTAGTCTACGCTGCATCCAACCCCCAACCCTGAACCAAGCGTATCCCTCTTGCGTCCTTTCCGAGAGTATGAACGTAACCTCGCAACCCCATAACGGACTCGCAGAATTTGAGCTACTTGCGAACGTTTTTCAGCCGTTGCTGCCCAGATATCACTTGCCTTTTAATATCCCGCAAGTCTATTGGAAATCAGCCGTTCTATTTTGACGGGTTCCCTTATCTCCCACCATTTCGCGGAGAGACGTCTCCAACCCTGCGCGGTCAAGTAGCCGTTTAATTTTGTTACGCCAAACGCGATGGTCGCTTCCCTGCCATTGCACTCTTAAAGCACCTATGTATGAGCGTGTCAGCCTGTTCTATCCTGCAGCAGGTAGCAAACACGTCCGCTCGGCTCGGCGTCTGGAGTGAGACTGTGGCGATTTAAATACAAAAGACATGTCATGGAGATGCACAATAAATCAACCAGCCGAAACGTTTTCCAAGAATCTCGCAAAGCAGTTAAATTTCAAGATTATTGCGCCCATCAATCCTACATACATTCCTTTTAATGTGAATTACCTTCCAGATATTCTAGATATTGTGATAACAAATTTAAATTTTGCACTCTTTTCGTATTTTATCAGCAAACTAGATTCAGATAATAACCCAATAAAAACTATCTCCAAACTAATCAGCTCTTTGCTTACTTCCCCACCGCATTTATCTACTTACAAAAATAATTGGCATACATTTCAAAACTGGTTATCGTCGCTTCTTCCTCCGTTTTTGAATCTAAAAATCAGAAATCATCAGAAATCGACCAAGGCACACTTTTGTTCACTGATGTCATAACCATTTCAATTGAATATTCATCTCACTCGCTGAATGTTACTCGTAGAAGACTATCAAAATATCCGTTACTTGAGGAATTATGTAATTTAAATCACAAAACAACAAAATCAAATAACATCGTCTACTTTATTTTAAATTTGCAATAGATCATTTAACTAAATTGGTACGAAATACTTCTACAATGTTCCAATTCGAAAATTACAAAAAGTATATTCCAAATCTTAGTTCATTAGACTCATGTCTTTGGAAAGCAACACGTCGATTGCTAGGTCAGTCAACCAATATCCCGCCATCAAAAAGTAACAATAAAATTGCACAGGCGATTTCTAATATAGCTGAAATGATAGTTGATTATTTTCAAACCATTTTCACCCAGCGTGCTCTACACGATAGAGGACATCCTACAATAACACATTTTGTTCTGTCACCAAATTATGTCTCAAATCGAATTTCTTTTATATCACCCAACGAAATATTTAAACTAATACGAAAACTATCTAACAATCACCACCGGGATACAACAGAATAAATGCAAACATCTAAAAGAATCTGCCCAGACGTGGTCTACTTACCTAAACAATATATGCATTACATTACCCTGCATTACGACAAGGATATCGTAATTTTTGGAAACACTCTGTAACATACCAATTAATTTAATTCCAATTTTGTCAAAAATATTCAAAAGACGTGTTTCAAAAAGACTACAGACTTTATTCTCGATACCAACGTGCTTCCTTCTTTCCAGTTTGGCTTCAGAGAAAACCACTCAACAACTCATCAGTTCATAAGATTAACAGAACAAATTAATTTTTCATTCCCATCTAGTTTTCATTTACTTGCAGTTGTTTTAGACGTCGGCCAGGCGTTCGATCGAGTGTGACATGATGGATTAAAATTCAATTCAAGGAAAATAGGAACACCATTATATCTCTACAACATTATATCAAGCTTTCTATTGAATTCCACCTTATCTGTACGTTTGACTATTATTTCTTCACCCCGGACTGTTCTTGCTAGTGTTTCACAAGGATCCCCTATATCTTCTTTCTTATTTAATTTGTTCGTCGCAGGTGTTCCTACTACATTAATACACCTCTCTTTGCAGATGATGCTTTACTATTTTATGCAAACCGAAACTTAAACACAGCATGTCGTGTACTTCAATGTCACATAAAAATATTTGAAAATTTGTCAAAACTATGGAAAATCGAAATCAACTCCAATAAATCAGTAGCCAAAGTTTTTACTTTAAGGTATCCCGTCTTTCCTCGCTTCTTATCTCTGGAGTCTTCTGTCATTCCCTGGTCTCCTCTAAATTCATCTATTCGTTATCTTGGTATTCTCATGGACCCAAGAATGAACTAGCACAATCACATCTCCTCCAAAGTAATTGACGCCAATAGACGGTTAGTTATTTTACGTTCGATTCTCAATCGCAACTCATCTTTAAGTATTCATTCCTTTTCAACCATTGACAAATCTATTGTTCGTCCAATATTAACTTACGTATGACCTGTATGAATTTCAGCTGTCCCAACTACATTAAATAAGCTCCGAATCTTTCAAAACAATATCTTAAGAATAACAGTAAATGCCTCCTGGTTTGTCAGCAATAAGTCACTTCACAACAATCTCGCAATAGAATCGATTACTTCCTTTTTTACGACACTAGCACATAACGTCTTTAATAATTTCAATAATGTACAAAGATCAGTCACTCACGGAATAGGAACCTATCAACCCCCCACTCTTCCGTCTAAGAAACAGACTTCCATTTCACGTTTTCCTTCAATATCTCTCCGACATTACATAAGGTAAGAACGTTTCTTCTATTTACTTGTCTCTCCAATCGTATTCCTTTCTAAACAGGGTCATCGCTCTCTAATGAATTTTCCTTGCAATAACCTTGGTTGAACCTAAAAAATTACTATCAAGGAGGTGGGAAGAAGTTACCTCCTTCACACTTTGCTGATACAAAGTTATTGCGTCAATCAACTAAAGAGACACACGGCTGAACGTTGAACTGTCAGTGTGCAGTGTGAAAAAATAAAAAAAGATGCTTTTAACTGTAGGGTTACGAGTTAGTTGACATTGTCTGCAAATTCAATTTTTTCGTGTCATTAGTTCTAAGATATATTTTGGCAAGGCAAGTAACAGGTATTTTTTGTATTTAATTGGTTGCTATTCATTTAATAGTTGATGTGTAATAGTATTAATTATATTATGTTGAAAGTTAGTTTTTTCTTAGTCTTTGTCGGTTGATGTGTGTAGTTTTAGAGGATATTTATCTAACTTAAGAATATGAGCTTTGAATTTATATCAATTTATTTTACCAGTTATAATTGATTTTGTCGACTTAAATTCCGGGGGAATTTTATTGAAACAAATTTAAACAGGGCATGATCAGAGATCAATGCTCGTATTGTGAGTTGATTTCTTGGTAGGTTTATGATTTTGGAAATGATTGTATCCAGTATGTCAGGATCAATTATCGATATGTATGAATGGTACGTAGGTTGACGTGGAGAATGTTGGCGCTAAAATGGTTCGGCCCATTTTATCCAAAATTGATATTATCCGATGAAAGGAAATAAATTTGAAGTCCACTGAACTATTAATATTAATAATCCGAATATTTTAATTTTACATATTATTTACATAAAGCCCCTGTGAAATGCTCAAAATTGTCAAAAAAATGCGTCAATTTTTCAATTAAACGTTTTTCTCGAATACTAGAAATCACGCATAAAAGAAAGATGCGGTAGAAATGTTTGATTTTTCGAAAATTGGAAACGTTCAAATGTTTGCGACGTCTGCCTACAACTACAATGTTGGGATTTTATCCTAAATAATATTTTTCAGGACAGATCTTAAAATAAGGTTATGTGCAATTTTTCAAAAATACGAGCAGTGTTTGTATAATTTTGCGTGAAAAATAAACAATTTTTAATCTTTTAAACATTTTTTAAAATTATAACTCATTTTTTTCTTTATATTTTTTCATCGTACGTATCGCAGGATGGTAAAAAACTTGGCGCATGTATTATTTCCAGCAACCTCTGTACAGCAAACAGCGTATTCCGTTCAAAAACCCCCTCCGCCAAGGGAAATGGAAACCACCACTTGCCCCTCCCCCACGTCCACAAAGTCAGCTTCACTCCCAGTGCGGTGCCTGTTGAGCTCACACCGGGGCGAGCTCGTTTGTTACCAGAGCGGACGACTCCCAAAGGGAATAAGGAAACCCTCACACAAAATTATACCAAACATCGCCAAAGTATTATTCAACTTTGCATGAAATAACAGGTGGGCCAATATCTACTTGTAGTGAGTACTCATCTTGCTTTTATTACTTAATTGCATATAATTTAAAGAAAACATTTCATGTATTTCTTTCTAGATGTAATAATGAAGATGACAAGCAGCACTTGTCGAAACTTTGCTGCTAATGATTGTCAATCTTAAATAAATAATTCGTATTCCTTGATAATAAACTGTCTTAATATTTTTTAAAATTAAACTTTTTTCTCGACTAGAAGAAATCACGCATAAAAGAAAAATGCTGTTGGAATATTTTATTTTTCAAAAATTGCAAAATTTCAATTTTTTCGGCGTCTTCCTACATCTACAATGTTGAAGATGAATTCCTGAATACAAAAAACACAATATACAAAAATGAAACCAGGACAGAGACTACTTGTGTAGATTCGTACGTTCAAAAACTATAATCATACAGTCATGTCTAAGTTACGTGAATGTCTAAGGTCGTACTCGGTTGAAAACCAGGACTGTAATTCCTTATTTTGTCGGCTTCGAACTTAAAGCGAAGCAATTATAATAATTAGAAACGTCTTGACAAGATTTCTTAAGCCGCTTGGGCGCCCCCGGACCAGGAACGCCAAGTGAGAAGAGACGCGGACAGCCCCGACATCGAAGGCGACGGAGGGGTGGAAGCGATGAGGGACAATTAAGGAGCCTCCAGGAGGCGCGGATAATTGGAAACAAATGAAGTGGGCGCGGCGCTAGAGGCGCTACCTGATCGGCGGTCCAGCGTTCAATACCCGCCACCGCCGCCACTCCAGCCTTCCCCTCCGCCCTTTCCGCCTCTCACTCTTTCCCTCCCTCGCCTTTTCAACCTTCTTTTCCTTTATTTTATTCTCTTCTATCCTCGTTTGCCCATTTGTCCTTTCTCTCTCCCGCTTTCTCCCTCTTGATCTTCTTTCCCTTTGCTGTATCCTACTCTATTCTCTTTTGCTAACTAGCCCTTCCCCTCACACATTTTTTCGCTTCACTTCCCGTCATCTTGCCCTTCTCTCCTTCACTCTATCCTCTGGTCCCTTACTAATTCACCTCATATCATCCGCCACCGAGGGACACTTCCTGCAGACCACCTCCAAACAAGCCAATAAAGATTAAGCAGTCCAGCCTAGCGATTAAACATAGATGAAAAGAAACCCCGTGAATTAGACGTGAACTTTCTAGTTCTAGTGGAAAATTAGAAACGCCTAATTTGATTTCTGAGTTTTTGCTAGTACCTTTCCTTAGCTTTCTCCCGAAAGAGGTGCGCACATGAGTAGATGAGTAGGTTGCTAAGTGACCTCTCAACCCCCAGATAGTGGATTCGATGCCGTGGTACGTGGATATTTCAAGAGCGCAAACTCTACAGTGGCTATGTCATACTTTTGTGACAGAACTAATGACCAGAATAAATTAAAACCTCAGTCAATTTTCATCCTAATCAAGTCTTATATTCGATTTGCCGAAGTAACCCAAGAGGAATGGATAAATATTATAGAGCTGATTTGGCACCCTGTGTTACTATGGGAGACAAAATTGCTGGTGGTCTGGAAGGTGTCAACTAGAGCATTCCTAGCAATTTCACCCATGTCGGGTGCGATCCAATAACAAACCACCAGAGTCTACGTCATTACCAACAAATTTTCAAAGGACAGGCATTTCTTCCAGAGACTATATAAAAAACAAACCAGTTAAAGAATGATTGTAATTATAAATAGAGGTCTTTGTCTTAATTTGGGGAGCATGATAACCTCCACTATCACAATCTCCCATATCACAATACCACCTTAACGTACTTAACCCATGATTCGTATTTCAATTTTCGGCTTATCCCGGCATGGAAGAGAGACATTGATGCGCAGTGTTTGATGAATATGATCGGCGAGCAAGAGCGGGAACGGGGAGCTCCCACATTCTCTGCGCACCAGTCAATGTGTTGTCACCGAACACACAGAATAGTGGCAGCTAGTGCTAGGGGTATTCAGTGCTTGAGGGAATCACCATAAAATTCCTGGAGAAAATACAATTTTTATTCAAGCGAAGTGATGAGTTAATAAATCAATTTCAAGAGTTAGTCAATCAAGAGGCAGTCAGACTGAGGCAGGAAAACAGAGACAGGCTGAGAGAGACGAACCTTTTTATGACTTTCCATTCTCTCTTCTCTTCTGTCTCATTCTCTCTATCCCTTCTCGCTTTCTTTCCTAACGTCTTTCTTTCCCTTCTTTCACTTTCTTTTCTCACTTTCTTTCCTTTCTATCTCTTTTCCTTTTCTCTCTCTTATCATGTTGACTCCCTTTTTCCTTACTTCCTTTTCTCACTTTCTCTCTTTCCATACACTCTCTTTTGACCTACCCTTTCTGCCCTCTCTCTCTCTCTCTCTCTCTCTCTCTCTATTTTTCTTCTTTCTCTCGTTGCATTTTATCCCTTTCTTTCTATTCTCTCTTTCTTCCCATTCTCTTTTTCTCTCACACTCATTAGAGAGTTACCATTTGCGTTACTACCTGGATGCTCATATGAATAAAATCATTATTTTCCTTACAACCATTCACAGGCCCTTCCGTAGCTTCTATTGCCCATCCTTAATTGAGCTTTAATATTCTTTTTCATGTAAATCACACTGAAGTCATTTATCGTCTTCGCCTTAATTGTGCACCCACCCATTTCTTGCGATACAATTTCTCCTTGACACCTCAGTCGAGCGCCGAATCACCTCCTCCGAGCCCTTCATTTTCCCCTTCTTCGGCCTGCTGCCTCTCGCCTCGGAGCGCCGCGGCGCCTCGGCCCCAAAGGGCCGCCCCCCCCCCGCGCCGCGCGCCCTTCGCACCTGGGCCGTGCGGGGAATCCCCGGGCGGCGTCGGGTGGCGCCTCCGCAGCCCCAGCCGGCGCGCGGGCGCGGGGTGCGGGCGAGAATCTGGCCGCCGCTAAGCATTTCGCCTCCCCCCCCTTATGATTCATTAGCGCCCCTTTTTATTTGCACCTTCACCCAATACACTATGTGATCAACACTAGCCGGACTCCTCCAAAACGGTGATATGGTGTGGTTGGGTTTTTCATGCAGGGGGCTGAACCCCTTATTGGTTTGTGTAGCAGTATCACGGCAAAGGCATACGTTGAAGTTTTAAACAACTTCTTGCTTTCTAGTGTTGAAGAGCAATATGTTTATACTGTTGAAGAGAACACTCTTGGGATGTTTTGGAACGCCGAACACAGACCTTTTTAACTGTTTTATTACATTTGTTGACATTACCTTTACTCCATAGAACGCGTATAGATATGTTTGAAATTGGGCTACACGAAGATATTTTGACTTTTGAAACCGTAATTTCAAAAATGCTTTTTCACTGGTGTAACTAGTTTAGTTTACTACTCCAATATATATTACAACTGACTAAAATATTATATAAAAATTATTAGAGAAAAGAAGAGCACAGATTCTAAGAGCGATATTTCAATAAGCCAATATTGAAAAAGTGGAATAAATTAATATTTTGAAAATATTATAAAGTTAAGATAATTTTTAAAGGTATTTTAAAAATGATTAATGAATGGCAACTCTAAATGCTTGGATGTGATATAGATAAATCTACCATGGGCTGTCGCTTGCAGTCGAGCCATGCGATGGGTTGCCATGGGTTGAAATAGTTTCCTTAACTATATAATGATTTCACTTCAGTTTATTTAAAGTTTACGAATATTTTTGCTGTTTCCTGAATTAGTTATTTCATTAAAATTAATATTTTAATTGACTTAATTTTGTTTATCAAATTATTATAAAATTTGGATGAACCTATGCTAAGAAACCTGTAAGTAGAAAGCACAACTTTAAATACGTTACATAATTGAGACAGTTAAAGTTACATTAAATGCTTAATTAGGAGTGTAACTTTATTCAAGAAACATATTTTGGATTCACTTGTGAGAATAATTTGTTTATAACAATTGCCATAAAGAGTGAAGATGAAAGGAATGGACTAACTGGCACGTTGCACATCCTGACTAATCGCTTTCAATTTGTATGAGAAATTGGGAATTGAGACAATTGATAGAGAATAGGCCATAATATTTTAGTTCAACTTCATATTTAGTAATAAACAATTATCTTTAAGTTCTTTAAAAATGCCTTCAATCTAAAGAAGAACATTTGACTTGTGTTTAGTTAAACGTAAATGTTATCCGGTAATATGGCTTTATTATGATATAAGATTATTTAATGCTTGATTCTTTTTGGCGGAAACAGTTTATTCTTCAAACTACAAACGCAACAAACAACTTTCTGGCATGAAAATTCTATTTTACATTTGTATATTCCCATACGTTTTGGACTTACCTTATATATAATATATATATATATATATATATATCACATTTTTCGTAGAGAGTTGTATTCGCTGTTAGCAGCCGCCCGCAGATTCTCTTGAAGAAGAAAAGCACCTCCGCCGGTCGAGTTTCAGAGAGCATGAAAACGAGCCGTGATAATGGAACTACACGAAAAGAAAACGCACCTCTGTAGAATACGTCTTTCCAGTTAATAATTTATACGATTTTGCAATCTAAGAGTCTAAAGCAAATAGGCAACGAACCAATGCGCCCAAATTATGGATTCTCTCTCAAGAATGTAACTTAGTGAAGGAACTCGAAAAGTATAAAATCAATAGATATTTCATTGATTGTTTCGTTGATATACTTCAGAACTTCATTTCAATCTAGATACATAAAAATGCAAATGTGTCAGTAAAAATACCCAAGATATTCGTTTACTTAAAAATAAGTATTACAACAAAACAATAAAAATAAGACAATTCACGTTTCTTCATATTCAAGGATGTGTGCGTGAACTATGAACTACAAAAAAGATGCAATGCTACTCAGAGATCACGCTTAGTAAATAAACTGCATGGAAATTATCTTTTTTTACGAATACATTGCCCAATATTTAAATCAAACATTCGCTCGCTTCAACCCGCTTTCTCAGTCGCTTGACATTTTATATCCAATAAAGTATACCTCTCTGCTTCATCTCGTTTAAAATATAGAGCGCTTCGCAAATTCCTCTGCTGCGTCTCCCATCCTTTCGTTCATTTACGCGGAAACATCCACTCAATTTCCCTTGTATCCGCCCCCAAATTTAAGGTATTCAACTTACCTGCGCGTTTCTGAACATGGCTTTAATCTCGTGCCGCTCTCCATGGCCCCGGGATATCGCCGAATTTGTGTGCGATGGCGCCAGAGAGATAGGAAGTGCTGCGGCAGCGTGCCCGTGCGGGGGGAGGAGGGAAGAGGGAGGGGAGGGCAGCGGCGTCGAGGCAGCACGCGCCGCAGTCGACCTCTTTCTCGACAAACGACGTTAGCCCCGGAGGAGCCCCGGTACGTGCGCGAGCGGGCCGAGCCGAGCCGAGCTCTCCGTCTTGGCCCGCCCCCTTCCCACACCCCTCCCCCTGCTCCTACGCGCCCTCCGGAGCGTCCGGCCGGCTCCTTTGTGGCGGCTCAGGGCGGTGCGGCGCAGCTTGCAAACTCGCCAGGAATCAAGTGCCGCTCACAAGGAAATTTACAGAATTTCATTGACATGGGCACTGCCCTACGAAATGATCAGTTTATGACTTTCTATGAGGAAGGGGGGCATACCTTAAAACATGATTTTCTCATGATATAAAAACCCTGGGAGGAAGTCGACGTCGTGGAGAATCTCGGCTTTCCGACTTGGCGACACCCTCTCTCCCTCTGTCTCCTCGTGACCGCCCTTTCCCCCTTTCTTTCTTCATCTGTGTTCACTGTGATCCTTCCACGGATCGCAACTGAAAACCAAGCAGCTCGCAAGCACAGACCCAGCGATAGAAAAAGCAATGAAGATTACACGGTGGTGGTTAAAGCGTCAGACAAGATTATGGTACAGATATCGGCTCGTCTGTAGATTTATCAATATTCTCAGTTACTTATGTCAAAAATTAAGAAGAATCCGAATTTATTCTTGGATTTCCTAATTTGTTTTATGGAAGCCGATACAAGTTTTTGTCATTTGGCTGACATCGATTCAACAGTTGGAACCAATATTCACTGAAGTACTTGTAGAAGGCGTCCTAATGCGTAACAGAGGAGACAGATGTATGAGGGAACATCTGAGTAGGAGGTACGTGACCCATTGTGTAAGTAACTGCTATGGAATTCTCCCAAAAATAATTAGACAACCCACTAAAGATGGCCAACAAGTGAGGTTAATTGCGGCAAAGGACACAAAATTGGAGCTCAACAAACACACTATATCCGGCATCGTCCTGGAATCGAACTCGCGAACTAACATTCACAGATACTCACGTTCGTCATGTTACCAACATTGTAACACCGATGGGAGCTGCTAAAAACCCTAAATCGAGTAAAACAAAATAGATGCCGTAAGAATAGAAAAGAACCGCAACGCCCTTTAACGCAGGTCCATACACGTCCCGCCCTTATCCACCTTTCTTGTACACAATCGCGAAGTAGTGATACCACAACAGCACATAAATTGCACAATGTAACAAATTTGAACTTGGTGTCTTGTCGCGAGATAAAAGTACGTGTTCTTAACTAAATCACATACGCTGATTGCGAATATGAAATCCAAAATATTCTATCACGTACCACTTTTTTTTGAAAACGTTCCCCACATCTACCACCTTCCAGTAACTTGGAAACGACTCAATAACAATATACGAAGAATCTGTAGTGTATTAATCTACAGACCATGTAACAAAAATTATTTGTATTAAACTATTAGTTTAATTAATTGCTTGTATTACAGAACATAAAATGAAAACAGTACAAGGAAGGTGATAAAAGCTTGAAAAATTCTTAAAAGTTAAAAAAGTTTCCTGGAAACTTTTCGTTTGTGAGTGGATGGTGATACATCTTGTAGCAGTGTCTAGCAGAAATCTGCAAAAAAGTTTGGTGACCATCTTTACTCATATCGTTTTTCTATGCCA
Organism: Gryllus bimaculatus; assembly: GCA_017312745.1. Classification (NCBI taxonomy): domain Eukaryota; kingdom Metazoa; phylum Arthropoda; class Insecta; order Orthoptera; family Gryllidae; genus Gryllus; species Gryllus bimaculatus. Next base: position 12,574,321 of record BOPP01000016.1, read on the forward strand.
GCAATATGTAGGTGAAATCGCTCACCATGTCCATCACTCACATCTCCAAGATGAGGTGGGAAGAAATCCAAATGGGAATGAATGAAATGTAGTTCCAGAGATATGTTGCACCCCACCCAATTCCAGATATATTTTGGAACAGCCCAGCATGTATTCCGGCAGATCCCTTTACTTCTCGGACATTACATTTCCCAAGACATTATCGCATAGTACAGTTTTCAATGCAAGCCAAGCTGCCTTCTCAGAATCTTTCAACAACTATTCAAAGGTAATATCTTTCATCAAGTCACGGACGTGAGAACCAATGAAAATTCCTTCTTTAATTTTTGCAGTAATAATTGCAGGATGTCTAAATAGTAATAATTGGAAACCCTGGCCATCTTTGCCCATTGGTTGCATAAAATGTTTCATAAAATCTAATTTCAGGGGGAGTGGTGGTAACAGCACACTCTCTTTGTGAACAAAGGATTCATGTGACACATTTTTCTAAAACGAATGAATATTTATCTCAAACAATGTTCAAAAACACAAGTTGGCACAATTTTCTTTCCTTGCCTACTATCTCAGTTGCACAAGAAACAACTGTTCTGTGGTGGCCAACACGTAATCTCATCGATCTTGAATCAAATTAATGCTCGTACGCCTTTTTGGCGATCAGAGAAGTGGGGTGTCTTTGCGACTTAGTTGTAAACTCGCTAAACAAATAACAGAAATGATTTGGTAAATGAACAGGCTTCCTAGACATCGTAGAGTATAAGAATCACAAGAACATGCACGAACAATATTCTCTACGAGGATTTACACACTTCAAGAATAAATAATATGTAATTTTACTTTCAATGCTAGTGCAACTTCCCTTTAACTACCCCAAGTACCTATTTCCCTCTCCCCTCTCTACTCCCAACACAAGACAATAATATCCTTAAAATACAGAATGTGACATGACAATACAGAATGCGTTTCAACAAACAGCGTAATTAATGCAACCGAGCGGAGATAAAATTGCATTTCAAGAAGAAAGTTTAGCTGATAGCGTAAAATGGTTTTCACTATTGTCATGAGGGCACTGTCAACTATATAACAATCACATATTTTTGTTTTACGATAAATTTCATTATCGCACTGTATTATCGGATTATTTGTACAGGTATCGGAAAATTAAAATATTATATGAATATCCATGTGCTTCCAACCAGCAATTTTAAGTCCGCTTTGGGATTCGAACTCAGGTTTAACATGCAGTCATGTTACCTATTTACTGTTAGTCTCACAATTAAAAATACATATTTTCGATGCTTCAAGAAAGCATATGCAATTGTCATAACTTCGAAGATTTTTATTTACATTATTTTCAGATCTTGTCTTAAAGATATTTATTAAAGTGTTTATTAAAAAGAAAAACTCTCATCCATATAATAGTTTGACAATGTTAAATTTTTCTTTCTGAGTTGGGAATATACAGAGAGTTTGGCGAAAATGAAATCTGCGTCACTTTTAAGCGTCTAATGCTCCATCCAAGAGGAAAATTTAAATAACGAATGATTACCTTTTTAAAAAATAAGTGTTTAAAATTTGGTTTTATTTCCTACAAAAATTATCCGAAAACTACTCAAACTTTCGAACTACGTGATCTCATTTTCACAAGTGTTTGATGGACATATTTCATTGTTAAAACAAAAAACTTCCAATTACTGAGACAATCACGTAAGCGTTATTTACGGCTTTACATTAACTCACAAATACAACAGTCTTTACAATTTTCTAGAAATGTGCATATTACCGACATGATATATATTTAAAAAATACATTTGTGTATTATTTTAAACAAAAAAAAATCTCGAAATGAACATTACGTCATATTAAAGAGTGCAATTAGCATAAACCTTTCCAAACGTTTGAAGAAGATAATTGTTGTCGTTTCTGAAAAAATAGCGTTTGAGCGTTTCTGAAATTGCTTTCTGAAAGTTTCTGAAAGCTTCTGAAAGTTTGACAGAAAACGGTTGAGTTTTGGAGAAGCTTTATGTGACAATATTTAAAGCACATGTACTCATAAATATAATAATGTGACAATATTGTTGCTAGTGTAATGATTAACGGTGTGAGAATCAAGTCAAAAAATTACATTTTTGTAGAAATTACATTTTTGTAATTTAAAATAAAGAATAGAGTAGTATGGTGGTTATGTCATCTCAAGGAGCACAATCCCTACCAAATGAAAGAAAGAATTTGAGCGTTTGAAGAGTTGAAAGAAAAAATTTAGAGCGTTTTAGAAACTTTTGAAAATGTCCTAGGGGTTCATGTAATGTGTCGCAAAAAACTAATGAATGATTTTTAAAATAGTAGGGCTTTGACTGGGATCAACTGGACAGGTGTTTCTTCAATTTGGAAAAAATCCTTTGCATAGTTGAGGGGCTAATGTTCACATACTTCAGACAGACGGACGGACGTTAAAAAACATTTTTTCGGTATCGGGGACAACAAAAGGTGTATTTCCGTGGAAATTTTGAAACCGATTTTCCGCAGCATTCCGTAACTTTCAGTATATATTACTTCGTATATATGTATGTATACGGAATATTAAAAACGGATCCCATTTTAAGAAAATGTATTGATGGTTCATTGGAAGCGCCTGGAAAATTCAAAATTATGTTTCAGAGGCTAGATTGATCGGGGAAAATCAGTTAATAATATAATCGGGTGAGCAGTTCAGGCCATAGCGTTGACCACAAACGGACGGACAGACAGAGAAACAGAAGTTTGTCATCAACCGACTTGATACAAGTATCGAACATTTTCGGTATAAAAAACTCACAAAATTTCGACAACACATTGTGTTCGACGTACTCAGATTTATCCACTTTTTCGTATCCATTGGACGCGGTTCTGTAAAAAAAGAATGATTTCTTCCGCGGCATTGCATTTCTTTCTTTTTACTACGCAAGTAGTGTGAGAGAATGTGAAAGCAAGTGCCTCGGAGGCAAAGGACGCGCGACAGGCAGCGCATTAGGCGAGGCACGGGCGCCTCGCCGGCGGCGGCGCGCGGATGGAAAGCAGGGCTCGTAGTTAAGGGTCTCCAGAGAGAGAAAAATAGCGGCGGTACACAAGGCGGTAAGGCGCCCGCCCAGCAACTGAAAAGAGCAACCTTCGCGAAATTTAATCCCCGACAACGCTCGAAAAAATTAAAATATTTTATCGCTGCGCTTCGCTCCGGGAGTCTGCAGCGCGCGTCGAGAGTCGCCGACGCGCGGAAGGGCCGTGACGTCACGAGGCGGCGCTCGGCTTTGGTGCCGCCCCCTCCCCCCCCCTCTGCACAGTGTGCTCAAACACCGTGCTCCATCAGCTCAAATAATAATTTTGTATACAACACCAGAACTACTACTTCTTATCTACCAGAGCATTAACATCTGTAGACAATGCATAATAAGAGCTTTCAATCTCTTGTAGTAATCCGCGATTTCTCTTGGCGAATGTCTTAGTCGTTTATTGATTTATTAGTGATTCCAGGTGCGCCAACTTCTAAGGTTGTTAGTCTTGTAAGTGCAGTTACGTTTTTGTTAAATATGGTAAATGGCGATGGTTTTCCACGTCTTAATGGGGCAGGACTCATCGAATTTCAGTGACGTCTTCAGCCAGAGGGACTCATCTCAGACTGAAAAGGTTTTAAGTTCCCGATTGGTCTCTTGGCATGTGTGGTGGTGTAGTGCAGTGTGTGTAAGTGGCGAAGATAGGACAAGAAAGAGGAAGAAAGAAACATTTGCAAGGGTAAATGTTCTGGCATTTGACTGGTGTTGACAGGAGACCCCACGTAAAACTACCGATTAGAGCAGCCGGCCGCTAGAATTCTTCTCCAGTCAGCGACTGAATGCGACCACGCTAGTGTTGAAAATCCGGCGACCATCGGGACAGGAACTCAGAACCTTCCGGTTAGAAGCATTGCAGTGGCATCAATAAATGCCCTGAGTCACATGTGCCGGAGAATTGGTCGTCAGCAAACGTCACTTTCTTCTTTTCTTCCACAGTAGCGCGGCCTCTGACGAACAGCCTCGCCCTTGGCGATTTTCTTAGAATCCTTTGCTAAAACGAAATGCGCATCGATGCGTACAATAAGGATGTTTTTTTTTTCGAAACATTTGGTTGTCTTACGGTAGTGGCCTTAACACAGCGTAGCAAAACGATCGCCAACTTAATGCCTATCTGACCACTTGTGCTCGTGCACCTGACCTCTTTTCCAAGTCAACTACGACGTTATGCCCTATGGTGCCCACTGTTAACATAAAACATTGTTGAGTGTACTAAACACAAAATTTTCAAACACTTTTTACACCAAAATTCAAATGCAATTTCATTTTACTCACTGCTATCTGCCAAACAATTCTTAAGTATTTATATTTTATTGAATACATGTATTTCACATGTGTTCCGTTCTTAAGCAAATGTTTGAGCTGTTCATCAAAATAAATAAATAAAACTAGCTGGCTGATGTGTTGAAGTAGACTAATAACCCGACAGAGGAAAGACGAGTTCTAAATTAACATTAAATTATTGAATAATTAGGAAAAAATCTCCATTCAAACCTACGTATAAATACGTGTAAGAACGAATCTGTGCGCCCAGCATAACTCTAGAATATCTTGAGAAATTTCAACAACATAACGATCACAAACATTTCAATCGAGAAAAAATTCTCTGAGAATTAACACGCTTCTATAACGTACCCCTTCAGAAGGAAGGAAGAGAGTGAATGTAAAAGAAAAGAACAAAGTGGAGTTTTCAAATTTCAATACATTTAATAAGAGTAGCGCTAACTCAACAAATGATTGTGGTTATTGGTCTGGCAAAGAAATTAATAGTTCATTATAAATACGTGAACAAAAGTTTCATTCTGTTATTTAAATAGTAAGAGGAGTTAATAGTAAGAGGAGTTAAATAGTAAGTTCAATTCCAGTATTTTATGTTTTATATAAAATAAAGGTTTCTTAATTGTTTAGAAAACCGAAAACATTACGCCACTAAGACAGCTGTTTCTAGGAGGTATGAATTCGATGACATAAGAGTTGAAAGTAAGAGTTGAGAGTTGAACCTTTAAAATATGCTAATATAAGTGATCGAATTGTTGGTGCTGCCTTACGTCAATCATGAAGTCGTAACGGCATTTAATTTAGAAGAAAAGTTGAAGTGCTTCGGTAATGCAGTGGGAAATACGAAGGAAATGAATGAAGCTACGAAATATCGATAGAATTGTAAACAATGACGATACGTAATAGACAAACGCATTACGATACTCGTCTAAGTTTTAGCTCCACCATTTTACACGTTCGTGACAATTACCTGCATCTTGTGTAACAGTAAAATATGGAATATAATTTCTTTTCTTATTAGAATCTTTCTTATCCCTTAGGAGTATATCTTTCAACTCTTATCGCACGTTCACAAAACATTACTGCCAAAACATTACACAAACTAACTGCCGCTATTCGCAATCGCTTAGGGAAAACATTAGCTAAACTTAGTAAAAGCGTTATTTGACAGCCAGTCCTGCCCATTAACACGTTGAAATCTTTATTTTAGTATCTGCCGTTGTAGATAGCTGCCGTACAATCGGCAGCACACAATGTTGCACGAACAGAAAATATTCAAAATCCATATACCCTAGCCTTCAGAAACTGAAAATATTTTAACATATGCGTGGGGAAAATCTTTGTAATATATTGTTAAATACCTCTAGGAAAATTTATTTATTAAATAAGTAAATATTTCCTTCAATTACCTTTCAATTTATTTTGGGATACACTATTAATTCCCGCAACGGATACCGAAATTGCATAGGAATGGGACTGTGAAGACTATAACTGACCGTGAGACGCCGCGTCCTAGGTGCGGGTGTCCTAGGCGGCTGTGCCTAGGTCGGGGCTTCGCAGCCTTGCTCCCTGTTAAGTCAATTTCTGCCAGTGCGGCCCCGGGAGTCCTCGCCCATCGTCTTGCGCTCGGCTGACTCCTCGCCTATCCCCTCCCCCTCCCCCTCCTCCTCCTGCGCCATCGCGGAGCGAGCGAGCTTTCGCTTCACAATTTCGAGCTGCGAGTCCTCCCATAAATCCCTGCGCGGCGCCTCCCTGCGCGGGCGCTTATGCGCACCGGTGACCGCAGCGCGCTCTGCCGACGGGCGTCGCCGCTCTTTTGTTTTAAGAGAACAAAAGAAGAGGACGCGCAACACGGTTGTCTTTTCTTTCTGCTACGCCAATGCAGGTGAATAATCGGGTTAGTATTTTGTCGAATCGATCATGAGAGATGATCTACAGACTTTTTTTTTCGAAATAGATTTGTACATTAATTACGTTCAAAACGTATTGAAATTTAATCACGGAGAAAACAAATGCATAGACTATCGTGTTGCTAAAACAGATAATACTTTCTGGTATTATTTCTAAATTTGAAATGTTCAAAAATTTAGAGTTCAACGACCTGCGTTACTCATATGAGTGCTTCCTCTTCTATCCGTGAAAATAATATGAAAGAGAAAAAATTGGAGATGTTTTTGAGTACATATTTTTTTATAAATGGCTTTAATTTAAAGCCCAAATTACGTGAAAAGTGCTCGTTTCTTCCAAAAACAGATATGATCATTTTTAAAGAGCTAAATTTTGGGAACTAAGAATTCACAAACCATGGATTCTGGCTGCATCACATGCTACAAGAATTTAATGTGTTTGTTCTGTACCGAAGCCACATGAGTTGGAAGTATTTATAGCAACAGAAGTTGTCCACTTTTTCGTTACCAGGCTCCGGTAAAAAGAGACCTTCTGCCGAGTATTCGCCATGTTTAGTGAGAATACGCGCATGATTACATAACTTTCTCTTCTTACAAAGTACGTGCGAGAAAGAACAAAATTATGACAACCAAAAGTTCGAGTAAGGTGAAAGGGTACGTGTAGCTTAGGGTAAGGGTAATGGTGCTTTTTGTAGCTAAAGTGTCTTGTATATAATTACTAATAATAGTCATTTTTGTCACAGTTCAATACTACTTTAACCGTCACGAGTTGAAAGGTTCAGAACCAGGGAAGGTAATATTTCAGTCTTGTTTGTATATTTTCTAGGATTGTTTGGTTCCAAGCTTTACCAAAAGTTCTTGCACGTTCCTGCACGTGCCATCATCTTCCGATCACAGAAGAAAAAATACGCCTTTTGTAAGTTCAAATGCACCAAAGGTAGAGCCATCCACCACTGTATATGGCATTGGCCAAGTGTATTGCACTTGTTATTCTATGTTCACATAACTTCCAGGTTCTCTCCTGCACGAGTCAGAGGAGAAGCATACGTGAGAGCTTCTACCGACACGCGTGATGTGAGCACATTTTCTGTGTCGCCTTCCCTTAGGCGAGGGAAGAGAAGTTCTGTCTCTAGCCACTCGATGTCTTATACCATCTTTTGCACAAAATAGTCTGTAACAACTTTCGTTTCCAAGTTGGAGAAACTTTCCCTGCATAATTATGGGAGTTTCTGTAAAGAAATATTATTTTTGTATGATAATACAAAAATTATTAATTCAAAGCACCGCTCACCGTGAACTTAACGTTTACGAAGGCTTATGAAAAGCATGAAATGAGTTATGAAATAAAAAAAAACGTTGTAAAAACTTTATTGTTTTTATATTGTATCCAAACGATATCCTCTCGTATTCACAAAGATGGCTGTTTGTTTCAATTAAATCACTAAGACTAGAAGTTACGTAAATCATGATTCGTAGTATACGTATTTTACTATCCTAGAAAAAAACAGTTTTCTCTAAACATAATTATTAGTTTTTGCGCTTTCTGATTTTGTTCACTGAATGTATTAGTTGTGGTAAGAAAGTTCAATCTTCATCGGGTAGAAAACAATCATTTTACACACGTCTTTTAAAATAACTACCTAAGTTAAGAGTTATATTAGAATTTAATGATAATAGATTACGATCAAAACGTTTTAAGTCACAAAGTAGTCCAGTAAATTGGAACCACAAATATGTGATCCAGGATTTTTTCACTGTTTTTACATCTTTGGAAGGGATTACTAAAATTGAATAAGCATGAGGAGAAAGTGAACAACTCAAATATGCAATACTTTTATTTTGAAAAGTTGTGCTTCGAGGCACGTCAAACTGTACTACAGAAAGGAATCATGCCACAATAGTTTCAACAGTGTTTAGGCAATAAATTGTAAGGTCGAGGTAGCTGTACTACAGAAGAATGGATCATGTCACTGACAGGTTCTGTTTCTCTTTAGTACAGTAATTTTATTTTGAATTATTACAATGCGTATCGCGTTATGCATGCATGGAGTGGCCTCCCTAAGGAATGGCAGACATGGTACGAGCCATGAGAGAGATACCCCGAGCTGCTATTTAGAGTAACATAACAGAGAGAATAACAAACCTAATTTGAAATATCCTGACAAGGATGCAAATTACATGCTTGCCATGGGCGCTTATATAATGCGCGAATATATACATTCACCTTTACATGCAGGGTGTGCTATACCATGTATGCAATGCTTCTTTACAATACGTAATTTGTAATAAATTTAGCCAATTGTTACAAATACTAATATTTATTTCGTAGGATAAATGTTTATTCTAAATAAATATAACATTCTTAAATAGTATAATGAAAAATTTATTGCATTTATGATTTAGCATTTATGATTAATATTAGACTCAATTCTGACACTTTGGAGAAAGTAAACATGTCAACTACAATTAAACCGAAATTCTGAACACATACAAGTTATTTAGTTGAGAGAAAACAATGTAGCTCTATCACAGTAAATCTACATAGAAAAATTGGAAAGGATAATATAAAATGTCTATTGAGTATTATTTAATGTTTCCTTCCTGCTGAAAAGGTGCACAAAATGACTTGTTACCTTTCTCCTCAGCCCGATTCTATTTCAAATTTTTCGTTTTTTAGAGAAAACTCCTGATTGTTAGGCAACCCCATTGTCACAAATGTTTAGCAGGTACATCAAATCTCTATTACAGCGTCAGAACGTGACCTGCCGAATGTGTAGGCATAAAAAGTTGCCTAAAAATGAAGGGAAAATGTTATAAGTTTAACTACGTAGTATGAAATTTTCATTATTAGAGATTTATTTATTTTTCCCCTCCATAGAATTTTTGAGCCAGAAAACTATGTATAATTAGGTTGAATGGAAAAGACAGAAATTAGTGTTTACATAAATGAAAAGGAACTGTTCGATTTTCTGTGTAATTTAATCTCTACGCCTAACAGGGAGTACTCTTGCCCATTTCAGGGGCCTGTAATTGCTTATCGCTCCGTCAGTGGAGAGCCCAAGCGAGAGAGCCGCTCAGATGAAGGCGGGCATGGTGAGGAGAAGCGCCAGTTGCACCACGAGCCACTCGAGCAGGCGCCCGGGCGGTAGGCCACGCGCCACGTAGTAGCAGCGCAGCAGCGCGCCCAGCGCCGGCGGCTGGCGGCGGCCCACGCGGCCATGACGGCGTGGCGGGGTCGCCGTCGCCGCCGCCGCACGCCCACACGACTCCTCCGCTCCGCCCCCGCCCCCGCCATGCCCTGCGCTCCATACGCACAGCGCAACGGATGCGTCACCTGCTAAGGTCATTAATTCCGTAAGTGTAGTGCGTGTTGCCCCCTCGGGAGGTGGCGGTGATTTTTCCCCCGCTGGATGGCGAGTCCCTTCCAACGCTCTCGCCAACCAGGAATCTCCCACCAGCGGGGTACCGCCCGAGCCAGGACAAGCTCTAGGCTCCCGACCTATGTGGTTGCGTAGTGCATGTTAGTGTAAGTATTTGTAAGTAAGGGATGACGATATAGCAATGAAGAGGAAGGAAAAAGCACGCGCGGTCTTTTGCCAGTTTGTTAGGGTATACACCTAGTGTTGATTGGAGAAACCACGAAAACCGATCAGAGCAACTGGCCGCTACAATTCTCCTTCAGACAGCGACTGAATTCGACCTAGCTGACAAGCTAGTGTCGATAGTTCTGCCGTCGTTGGAACAATCGAAAGAAATTAACTGTAAGAGGCGTATGAGTGCAGACCTAAAGCGTTTGAGGGGTTTCTGACTTGTCCATTATTCCATATATTGAGATTTACACCAAGTTATTCGCAACGACTGGTGCTAACTGCTGGGACATTTCATGTTGACAAGTGCCAAACACTGTAAAGATATTAGATGGGGAAACGTCGTAATTCCATTACTATACACGACTATGCTATTAAGTTTTGGGTGTACCTGAAAAAATTTTGCCAAGTTGGTTTCTGCAAGTAATCCTTCATTTATTTACATGATTTATTTCTAATAAGAAAGTAGTATTTCGTAAAGTATTGAACGGACTTAAAAACAATCAACAAATTGCATTTTTATTATGTGCGTCTCTACTCTACAACACCTTACAAGATTAATAACTCTATTGGCCACAATCGCTTCGGAATCTTTTCTGATCACATGCTGGAGCAGCGAACCATGCGCAATCTTCCTTTTTACTTTCTTGCACTTACAAACGAAAGAAGAGAATGTCTTGTAATCGTGTGACGGAAAACGGCGAATATTTGACACAAAATTTCTTATTGCCGAGCCCTGATAAATCCATTTGTCATCCACGTTTTGTGTATCCTTCATAGCGAAAAGTTTTTTCAGAACTACAAAATTGATAATAGAGATTTTTGCCTCAGTCTGTTGCAAAAACTTAGCTCTTCAAAAAAGGTCAGGTACAATATTTTCAAAAAGACGAGTAAATTTGCGTAATTTGTGCTTGAAATTAATGATATGTAAACAGGTTTAACACCAACTACCAACCACTTTCTATTCATGGCAAAAATGTCGCTTGTAGGAAACATTGATAAGAAAAAAATGTGCCCATTGTTGGCAGCGTCCATTGCTGCATGAAAACTTTGTTGTCAGCGCTCATCGACTGAGATGTGTTGATATAGGCAGAAATGCGGAATAATATTATTACATAACCGTTACTAAGGAGGCGAGAAAGTATGTACTCTTTAGCACTACTAATTTTAAATTTTAAGTAATAATTGTTTACAACATTCGTGCATTTGAAACTGATTCAACTTGTATTGTTGTATTGTGTGTTGTTAGGAGCATTTTCAATGGAAACGAATGCGAGACTTACGTGTTAGGGTTTAATAAAGGTATATTTGTTCAATGGGGGAGCTTTTAGAAGTGAATAAAATTGTGCAGACTTGCTGCACATATTTTTACTATTCATTTAAAACATTCGCTTTGGGGTAGTGAATTAAACAGTATTTCTAATTTAATGAGTGAATACAAGTGTTTGTAATTGTTTTCATTTAACATTAAATTAAAAGTATTTTAATTATAAAATAGTCAACGATAATAAAGAATGGGTGATCAATCAAAGGTATGGAATCTTCATATGCAGAAAATATACAACACATCTAGCGCCTTTTAATATTCAAAAAACTAGTAGATGAATATTATTTCACACACACACACACACACATA
>BOPP01000016.1:12585821-12667619 GCA_017312745.1 Gryllus bimaculatus
TATATATATATATATATATATATTTAAAAATAAAAGTGTGCATCGTAATCTGTAATAAAATAGTTATTAAAACATAATGGTATCTATTTAAACTCACCCTTGCAAAGTCATCCAACGTAATTTTACGGTGGATTCATATCCATTGAAGACAGACACTTTTTACATCAAGAAATAAAAAGTTACAATTTTAGAAGCATACATTTCAAAAATATTTAACTTAATTGTTATCTGACCACATTAGATGATACGTACGCATAATTAGAGTGGCCATTTCTTATTAAATTCAAGAGTTATTGCCGTGACACACCTTCCATCGCTAGGACACTGCACGCATTGTTCACTAGTTCGCTCCATTTGGAATCTTTTGTTTCTGTAATGTGTGATGCTACTGTGTAATTGATACCTTCTACTCAGAAATAAACTAGATTAAGGAATTAATAACTGATTTTTTTAAATTCTTGTTCATAGTAATTTATGTTTCCTAAGGAATATGTACCTGAATGCAAAATGTGATTGTACTATATATATACAGTAGGAGGCCAAATTATCAGGCAGTACTAGTATTTGTGTAATTACTAGTTTAAATCAATATTTTGAGAAAAGGATTTTATTTAAGAGAAAAGCTTCTTCTCATTCAGTTGAATATTTTCGCACGTTTTTCGTTTCTAAAGTAATCAAAAAGGAAGTATTGTTCTTGATGAATTGTTTTTACTAATTCTTATGAGTTAATTTTATTTTAGTTTATAATGTAACGTCACAACTTCGAGTTTTTATTTTTTAGTACAGTAATGCTTCAGACGCATCTCAAAGGAAAATTAGAGAAATACAAACACTATTACTTCACCCCACTCAATAACAGAGAGATAAAGCAACTATTGAAGATGTTTCTAAATCAGTCGTTAACTACATATAAATAAGAATTCATCAGAACAACCTTCTGAAAGCAGATTGAGGCAGGAAAAGGATCACCAGCCTTCTTACTGATCGTAGAATCAGGCACATCTGCTTCAAAAATCGTAAACCGAGTGTTAGTCGTCTGAATACGAAGACAATCCCCGAGGGAGTAACAGCTCCCAAAAGGACAGTCCGGAGACAGCGAACCGAAACCCGATCGGTCGGCATCCTATCAAAACAGACGCCTCACCCAAGCCATGAAGTAGCGACTGCAATGGGCCTGACAATACTGACGACTAACAATACGACTGTTGCAGTCTGGAGTCAAGTAATGCCTTTTTGTATAATAATAATAGTTCAGCAAAAATTATTTGTTGTAATATTTTACAGGTATGCTTCTCTGACGAATCAACGATTCAGATTTTGATCGATTAACCTTCATTTACCCGCCACCACCCCGGGGAACAGCGGCATCCAGACCACCTGTGGGCAGAGTCAAACATTCTGCTAGTGGCATGTGGCGCTCTCTGATCTCAGTGAAGGGTATACAGGGCGCCTAAACACCGCAGGAGGGACCCTGAGTCAAGACCAGTAAAAGCGAGTACTAGAATCCCATCCACTGACACGACTCGACGCTTCAACAATGATGATTAAGCCTAGTGAGTGAGCCCTGATGATTTCGAATGCATTTTATGCATGATTCAGGACCGTGACAGAAAACCACAAGTATTACTGCATCCCTGGCAGAAAAAAGATTTCCGTTCTGCACTGGCTGGGGCTAGTCGCGAACCCTAGCTCACCAAACGACCGATATACAAGCAAATGATCACATCCAAGAGTCAGTAAACGGAAAATCTCAAAAATAATGACAACAGTGAATAAAATACAAAAGCCTGTATAGAGTAGGTGTCGCAACCTATTGAAGCTATGATGGTAGCAGAGGATTGCGTCACTAAATACTAGTATTCATTTTACCTAAAAACAGTTTATAAATATCTTACTGTGTTAACTATTTTCATAATAAACTCTTATGAATAAAAAATACCTACGAAACCCAAAAGTAATAATTTGTTTGAAAACCATAGTTAAAATATAAAACACCAAAAACTGAAACCTGGCTCTAATAATTTGATGACCTACTGTAAATGATTTACTTTAATAAGATAATCTGTATTTAATCAAAACATGTGATTAGTTTAAGTTAATATTATGTGAAGTGAATATTATGTGTTTTGCAAATTCTTACCAACTGAATTCGCAGGATAAGTGATAATCCTGAAATGCATCAATTTTAATGAGATACATGAATCTGATATTTGCGTTGAATTCATCATCGTTGTACGGCATTATCGCTGCCCACTTTTACTGATACAAATGATAAATCTTCTTCATTAGACTTTCGGGGTATTACATAATTTCATTTTACACTAGCAAATCGTAATCATGTTTATTGATGGAACTTTATGAATGCAACCAAACAGTTGTGATTCTGGCTTACAAAATATGATGCTCAAGTTGTTCACGCATGATTTTCAGATTTGAATGGTATTTACAAAAATTAAATGCTATGTGAAAGGAAAACAATATCGAGATAATCAGCAAAGAAAAATAATACATATAATAAATGTCATAAAAACATCAAAATTAAATTAAATGAAAATATTAAATAATAACATCAAGTAAAATTTGTCGTACGTTTCATCCAAATATTCCTCTAATTCCTTTAGCAATCTACAGAGCAACGTCTCTTTATCCGCGGTATGGATTCCTTCAAAAAGGTAACGTCACCTCTAAAGCTCGCTCAACTTCTCAAGTGGCCACATCTGCTCGCGATTGCATACGCTTCTCACGCAACGGAGCAAATCATAGAATTCGTCATCCCTTGAGCACACGCTCCGATTTTCATCTCCTGCGAAGTTTGTTTACTCCGAGCGAAGCGAACGTCTGGGATGCGGAGGCGGGGAGGCTGGCGTGAAGGCGGGGCGGTCGGGAGGGGAATCGAGGTGGGAGACGGGGCGAAAGATGAGAAGAGGGGAGAAGAGGTCGTGATACAGTAAGGGAGAGCAGGGTGGGTGGAGAGGGCGTTAAGGAATAAGCGGATGTGAGGCGGGAAGGGGACGGAATGTAGCCGCGGTGAGATGAGACGGGAAGGGTTCACAAGAGCTCGGGCAGGGTGGAGAGACTGGAAGGGGAGTTGAGGCGGAATAGGGTGGGAAAGAGGAAGGAGAGGTTTGGGCGAGCAGGGGGGAGAAGGGACCGAAGCACCGGGTGGCGCCTCAGCTGCTGTGCCACCGCCGTCGCCCATTAGCACGGGACATTATACATTAATTAAATTAATTTCATTTCCCCGACGGTAACATTTCTGGGCGCCTCTTAAGGGAATAATGAGGCTCTTCGTCACGCGCTTGAGGAGGTGCGAGCGGCCTTCGCGGCGGCCGATGACGGCCTTCGAGGCGAGGCGGTGGCGCAGGGGCGGCGCCAGCGAGAGAAGCACGCGACGACGAACGCAAGAGGAAAACGAAAAGCAATTGATGGCAGCGGAGGAGGCGAAGGTAGGGTGGTGGGAAGAGGAGAGGGGCGAGGGAAAGAAAAGAACGCACATAGAAATTGACCACAAGTCGATGAATTCAGAGTGACGATAGCGAAAGTAGATTAAGGGAGGACAATTCTAAGAAGAAGACGAATTCCAGAAAGTTTTGCTTTATAACTACAAATCAATTAAATTCAATCCAATTTGCTTCTTTACAGATTGCACCTATTACAAATTCCTGTGTAAAACATATGGAACGTAGAATACAAAACATTTAAGTTAAACAAATTGTACAAACCAACACAAAACAGTTCTTCATATCAGCTTATTTCAGACTTTCTACAAATACAAAAACGTTTTCCGATATACATAATACATTATTTAAAAAGTATATAGATTTATGTTAATGCTACTTCATTTTTCAAGAGTAGATTTTGTTTGTGTTAACACACAAAATTAAGATACACATAAGTAAACAATATAAAATACAATGTAATTAAGATAAACATGCAAACGAATCAAAACAATTATCCATAAATTGCAGAATACTAATCTAGTACGCTAAATTATTAAAACAGCCAAACAAATAAAACGTACATATCTCTGAAATTGCATTTCGTTAGCATGTTCCAAATCAATAGTCGTGAAAACGTAAGATATTCTCTCCCTAGGGTTCCGAAGTCATGGTGATTTACTAGGCTTTTGCGCTATTCTGCAAACCCTCTTCCCAATTACACATCAATCACCATCCTTTTTTCTGCTTGGGGATTCCCATCACAAGATGGTTTATATGATTTAAATTCAAATAAACAACAACACATAACCTTTCTTGTGAGCTCTTAAAAATTTAAACCAATGAATTCGAAGAGCATTTTAACATGTTTAACCAATACATGAACCACACCCAACTATTTCATAAATTTACATAAACTGTTTTAAACTGACATTAAATAATCTTTACAAGAAACATCCCTCAGTTCTGCGGCATTTACATTTGAATATTTAACTCTTATTCATGGCTAGAGTTCTTAAACTGCTTGCGACTATCCAGAAACATTTCCCCTTTTTCAAATATAATTATTGTGTCGCCTATTCTGAATTCTTTTACTCGTATGGCGAGCCCCATCAATCGTTGACCTAACGCTGATAGAACTCTCCACCGCCCCTCCATTAAATTTCCTTCCGTTGCCTATCTCGGCAGCGTTCGCCCCTTGCAACTCGGTGGTGCGTCTGTCCCATAGACTCGCTCGTCGTCCCAGTGGACTCTCCGTCAGGGACATGCGCATTCCACCGATGTTCGTCGTCTTTTGCCTTCCTACCCGTTCTTCGACGTCTTCCTTCTGCTTCCCTCTTGAGAGGAGCCAGTCCCGTCCACGTCTGCTTCTCTCTTCTTCTCGTTCGTAGCGTTCCCATCCGCGTGCGAAAGTCTCATGCTCACTGAAAATGATTTTAAATCGTTCTTTGTATACTTCTAGCATACCTACAGCCCCATCTGCTCTCCACCATTTTACACAAAATTGATAGATCGTTTTTGCGTTTTCGTCAACGCAAATAATCTTTCAATCCGTCGCCTATGTAACTCACGTTAAATAAATTTCGCGATAAAGCGAAATAACTTTTTCTCTACACTCATTAAACTCACAAATAATTTCTCGTAACTTTCTTTCTACATGCACACATTAATAATGTCGACTATTGTGTCTTGTTACCTCTCAATGTGCATTAAAATGTGTTATACACACTGGAAAAATTAATTTAATCTTAATAGTTTGGTCTGCAGAACATTGTTTTGAAAAATATCGTTACATTGTGCTGTCGACTGGCAAGGTTGTCCATCGACATCATCCTCTTATCACAAGATATTTTTGATTTGAAATATTATGTTTCCATACAAAAACAGATAAAATGCTAATTAGCAGAAACCCATCTAGATATGCAATAATAATAATAATAATAATAATAATAATAATAATAATAGTAATAATAATCGATGATCAAGGTTGCAGTGACTATGGTGCACATTTTTTTACATTTACTTGCAACTTGAATACTGACTCATTAAAAACAGATGCACGTGTATACTATTTACGACAGAAAAGTTCTCATCGCGAGAGGGCATAGTCTTGCAATCGCAATTACTCATATACAGTCAGATACTTAATATTATCGCCAAACATAGAGGCATAGAGACATAACAAGAGAAACCGAGCAAAGCCTGCTGCACTTCAAATCTCTCGACTCACGAAAGTGGGTGAAGAGTATAAACCATTTTACGCTCTTCCCGAAGCAAAATTTTACTACGTGAGATCTAACAAAGTAAATTGACATCACGAGGCCCAAGAGTGCCTTGTGAACCCAGCCGTGCTGTTGTGTTCACACCACGGCCAGTTACAGAAGTATAAAAACATTGCGATTTCACATCGCACGTCACAAAAACTGAAGAAGTTCGCGCACAACTATAAAAATCCACTTTCTGATTTCGACATCAAGCATTTTCAGTTTATTATTGCAACAGTTACAAAAATTGTAATATATTGATATTACAAATTACAATATTGATAATTTCTAGATATAAAATCAACCTACAAATCTTCATTTATAACAGCCTGTAGAACATTGTTAAAAAAATCAAGATTTATTTTACGAACTGAAAAGGTTTTATTAATATGTATACGCCTATACCTAGAAGCGATACTTAACATCTTATGGAAAAAAATTCAACACTATTTTGAATAATGATTTTTTAAGAAAGTAATTTCCTGAATATAAATATCAGTGAAATAAAACTAATACATGATATTTATGTCAATCCATCTATAATATATTCTTTAATATTTTGTGTAGCTATTTATGTTTGACAAAATCATTGGATACTAAGGATAGATATTAGTCGTTTTTTAAAAAACACCTAAAATAGGTTTGCTTTTATTGTTTTCGTGAAATCGAATGGTGTCAAATTTCATTGAAATATGTACATATTTAACATTGCAAAGCGTAGTATAGGCCAACGACGCATTGAAGATGTCATTTTAGTTAATTTATGATTATTGAAAAGCACTGTCATTATAATTTTAATAAATTGCAACACCTTCACAAATGGCACGGGCACGTCAGTCAGCCTCCTGCGACAGAGCGAAGCTGGTGCGCCCAAGCTAAGGGCACTAAGGTTGTGGGTTCGAATCCGCGTAAGGTGCAAATGCGTTCACTTGCGTGGGTGGTGCGCAGGGCAGTCCCGGTCTCTCTCGTATCACATAAACACTTTAATCTTTCCGTAATCCCTCACCCTGAACGGTAACTGTGTGCAATCTGTTTGCGTGCATAATTCAGGAGCTGGCTTCCTCCGCCCAGAACAATTACAAAAGCACCAGAGAGTACACGGACTGCAAGAGACATGCACGTAATGGCACGGGCCAAAGGATGAGAGCAAAGGCTGCCTGTGCGTGGTGCTGAGGGAGTACGAGAGTGCTAT
This sequence comes from Gryllus bimaculatus, assembly GCA_017312745.1. NCBI lineage: Eukaryota > Metazoa > Arthropoda > Insecta > Orthoptera > Gryllidae > Gryllus > Gryllus bimaculatus. Next base: position 12,592,715 of record BOPP01000016.1, read on the forward strand.
TTTCCGCGGGAAAGGTAACTGTGGGAGGCTCAGGGACCGAAATGGCAGCCAGATAGGGGAGTAGGTAGCTCTCACTCAAAGGAAAAGGGAGGTAAATATTTCGAAAAAATCTGGTCCATTGTGAGGCATTTCCAGTACATTATGTTTTGGTGTTTTCAGTCATGTGTACCAATGAAGAAATATTTGCCAGCGGCTTGCTTCGCAAAAAAAAAAATGTTTTAATGAAACTCACAGATACCATCTTAATTGAATTGACAGGTTGATTGTCACACAAGAATATGTTCTTGATTGCAGCAAAACGAGACATGTGTATTTGAAGTTGTATCACAATCAGGGGTGTCTTAACTTCCTTATATGAAATTCCCCACTTCGCGTCCATTATCAAGAGATCGTGAGATCCTTCACACTATCTAGAAGTCTCTCTCGTTTATTCAGAGACATCGTGTCTATCGTTAAAGAAGAAACCGGAATATGTTCTGAAGAAGTAAATAATTTATTTGAAATTTGTGAAATTGTAATTTAATAAAAAAGATGTAAGTGTAATCTGTAGATTATTGAGGTTGTTATCATTATTTCCTTCTATCTTTAAAAGTTTCACCTCAATTTAAAATCAGAAAACGTTTTGTTGTTCTATGAGAAAGACAAACTCAATTGTTATGAATAATAGTGCCTCTTCTCTACGGACTAGAAGATAAATTAATGATAAGTAAATAAATAAATGACTGTCGACGAGGCTCAGGCCAATTGAACTACTCTTCCGCTTGACCTTCTTCAAACGTTTAATGCAAAAGTAAATACTTAATAAAATAAATAAATTCGAAGAAAATAAGTACGCAATTAGGGAAAAGAGTTTTTTACAAGTATGACAGGAGTAAAAACCAGGAAGTAGAACATAGAAAAAGAAGACTCTCACAGAATTTGTACGATAAAATGTATTAACTTCAAGTAAGAGAAGGATTTCAAATAAATAAATAAATATATCTAGGAATTACATTTGAATGCTACCCAAAATTTTACCCAAATATAATGATATGACCTATGTGTTTTCAGAAAGTGGAGAGTAGGAGAAGATTTTAAGTACAGCGTGTAACTTATCAACATGCTAATATGTAGTATTAACAGAGTTATTAAGGTACTACTAAGTGATACAATTGGTATGTTCCAAACATTTGTATGTTTTGTGGTTGATACGTAACAAATATTTATCCATTCAAAATGCGAATAAGCAAAATGTGCAAGAAAGAAAAGAAACCAATCGGAAGGCGTGATTCGCCTGTCCCTGTCACCGCAGCGCCCTCAACAACGCAACGCTGCGCGTGTCTTCTCCGTGAACGTGCGTGACACTGACAAACGACGTGTTTATTTTAGGAGCAGCATTAAGTGGTGGACGTGTCACCCCGGAGGCTGCAACGGGCGAAGAAGCTGCGTCGTTCCAGCCCGCGAATGCGCAAATAATCTGACGGAAAACTCGTTTCGGGCCGCCGCCGCCGCCGAGGGCGCCCCTGGCGGGGAAGAGCGGAACTTGGAAACTTTATAATCCTTTCATTTAAGTTTCCCTTGGGCCAAAGGAAGGACGAAGCTTGGCGGCGGAGCGGCGTCTACAAATAACCACAGCTCTGCTGGCGATACCAGCGGGAACTTTTTCAGATATTAATAAACAACAATAAGAAGAAACAAAACGTAGATATTAACGCGATTTTTGTTGCCAGCGGCGCGCAGGGCTTGCTTGCCGTGAGGCGCGAAGAAGGAAGAAAAATGAATTCTCGTCCGCGTCGCGGTGCCGCTTTGCGCGGCTGGGGAAGTTTGAATTGCATGACGCGCCGCCGCGCTCTTGTCGCGCCTGGACCCGGTCGCTCGCAAGACGGTTCTTTCTCGCGGTTTCGTTTCCATTTATGGCTCTAAGAGAAGAGCTTCGCTCGAATTATTCACATATGTGGTTCCTCTGTGGGAATACTGTCTGAATGCAGGTCTGTGTGTCACTAAGGCAGCCACCAGCGAGGTTATACTGAACATTTTAGTGCTTTGTTCATCCCTAATGTATCTATCTTCTTCACAAGTTTTATATTTTTCTACAATTGTATGTTTTACTTATATAAACACTGAATTGGAATACAAATTATGTAGTCCATAACGTAGTTGTGATGATGAATAATTCAAAATTTTACTTTTAATTTTATTTATGTATTCGTTACCCAGTTCATTAAATGTATTACATTTGTTCGGGTGTGAGTTCCAAATTCTTTGGATGTATACCTATGTATTTTACATTCATGACCATACAAACTACTATTAAAATACTAATTCAAGTACTTTCATGTCTCCTTATACAATACAACTTAAAATTTGTATTGACGTGGATGAAATATATATAACCTATATTCTTCCTGTAGTGTAACGTAACGGGTGGTATAAATAAACATTAATCAACTTTTTAGTGTGTACTTATTTTACTTAATCCAAGGCATTTACTCGTGCTAGGAACATTTGCTTGAACGAGAGAAATTATCTGTATTTCGATTCGTATGAATAATCGAGAGTACATGCTCAAACTTGAAATGTGGTGTTAGCCCCTCTATAAGTGGTTTCTAAGTTCTTATCTATCACCCCCGGCTCTATCTCTACCTTTCTCTCTCCCTCTCTCTATATATATACCTATCTATCTCACACCGAAGTAGCGAAGAAGAGAACGGAAGGGGAACAGAGTGAAACACTCCAGAAAAAATTTATTTGCGTGAGACATGCGAATCACGCTCCATACGGTGAACGTTTGGTGGCTCACGGATGGATGACGTGGTAAGACAAATGATGAACGTAGCAGAATTTTGGATTTAATTGGAACAAAAAGATTGATTTGGTATGGAAATCTCCAGCGTATGGGAAGCAGTAGGTGGCCTAAGAAGATCCGGGCTACGATACCTCCAGAGCGAGGAAGATCACCAAGAAATTGGAGAAAGGACATCCAAGAAAAAATGGAGGCAAGAGGCCTCAAAGAGGGAGACTGGGAAGATCGGAAGAGGTGAAAACTGAGAAGCGGAGACGGTCGTAAAAATCTCGCAGCATATATTACATCTATTGGCAAGCTCCATTTACACTATTTTGTTATAGCTTTGGGTTTGTCCACAGAAATCTGGTGCAATAACCGTAGTTCTGCCTCTAATAAACGTGATCTTTAAGGCTCATTGCTCTACAGTTGAAAATCGCTCGACAGCTTGACTTCCATTCATAATAATTGCTTAAACCACGTGTCCGCACAATCACTTCTGCGATCTCTCACATCGTCTGAAAAAAAAATTCTCAAACACTTGCTCATCAACGACCTCTCAAAAGAGCTCTAGCTAACCCACTTTCCTACAACTATCTTTGTACATTCAGCCTAATACAACCAAACAACTTGCTGAAGGCAGGAGAATGAATGCAACCGGAAAGATGGCTGAAAACTCCAAGAGCAAGTCGAGTCTTTTCGGGTGATGGAAGGGAAATTAAATTTAATTTTCAGCAATCCGGGGGTGAGAAAAGAACAGTTAACTTTGCAGCAGTCCGGAGGTAGCGTAAAAAGAGACAAAAGATGCCTTGCAGCATTCAGCTCTGTTTATAGTTGGGCCATTAATAACAATTTATAAAATGAACATAAAATTAGTTCATATAACGTACGTAATATTGATAGTTGCAAGTGTCAAGCTTCAGCCATATATTTGTACCCAATATTTACTGTTAGCAAAGACGTTAACACTGCTACTCACTTGGAGAAAAAGCTGAGAGAGGACCTATTCAGGAGCCACCTTGAAATAGATAGTGAGCGGATAGAAATCCTCAGCAATGCTTGGATATTGAACAAGGGATCCTCTGGTTTGCACACGCGTGTTAACCATTACGCTGCCCCGACCCTAATTAGCGACATTCATATTTTATAAACATTCAAATACATTGCTTTTTACCATATCGTTTGTGATATGGGACTGAATTTTTCTGAAGGCAACAGCACCGATGAAATGATGTTTTAAAGATTTTTCATTATTTCATTGATTTAACTCAAAGTCTACTGTTTCTGTCGGCGGAGTGCACAGTCAAGTAATATTAAGCCGACATCATTTAGAACAACGAACCCTTTGAAAAGCAATTACTTTGTTCTTTGATAAACAGGCGTGTCCATTCGGGTTAAACAGGATGTAAATATTTTCGTAATTACGATGTTGTGAACTTGTACCATTACAGAAAGCAATTACTCGATACTTTTTCAGTGATCGCCAAAGATGGCTTAAGAACCCAAAGCGGTTACATATCTCCGAAGTTTTTATTGTCCGTCTCATGTAAAATAGCGTGTGAAATAGTGGGATTATTGCCTAAACTACTCGTATTATTGGTATTATAGATTTACATAGACTACACATTTATTGGAAGTTTTAAATGATTTAATGTCGTAATAGAGAGATGTAGAAACTTCAAACGTCTTTTGAGATTTGAGAAAAGAACCTTAATTGTCTAAACGAAGACTTTTTTAAGGAAAAATAGTACGTAAGAGGTGAAGCTCGAAGCAATATTAGGTTTTCTTTCTGAAGAATTTAGATTGTGGATTCTAAATAGATATGGCAAGAACGTTGGATGCACATGAAATTAATGTTTTCCTTACATTCAGTACTATAGTAAAAGCCTTTGCTTCAAAAGTGAATAAATCGATTGTTTCCTTGAGGCCCTCGGCAATTGAAGAATGCAATGTGTTCTTCAAATACCACTGGGTATTATTTCTTTCTTTTTGAGTCTTTAACTTTATTTTTATTTTTTAAACAGGACTCAAATAACACGCAAAGGCAACTTCCTCACTGATTCACATGTTTCCGAACAATAATTGCGCTAGAAACCCACAGAATTTCCATGGTATGACAAAGAGCCTTCAATAATTTAAAAATATGAAATCCGAGGAGAAAGAATTGCTCAACTCGGCTCATTTAATGAGAGCAGTTACTACTTGTATGAGGTGAGGTAACTCTATTCATACCAAATATTCATACTCACACTTGCTTATGATCATTTAATTAGCACAATTGCTCATTTTTGTAATAATTTCCTGCATCTTAGAGATTGAATCGTTAAGTTTGATCAACTGTAAAAAGATAGAACTTTTTTTAATTACTTTCGGTTTAAGAATAAGTTATCAAAAGATTTTTCGGATAGATATTCCCTAAAAGAAACAACAGAATTAAAGACAAAGTCATCTTGAAATTACTACATTATTTTAATGGAATATTAGGTAGTCCACTTCAATAGATATCGAAAAGCGCAATTTTCAATTTGGAAGTGAGTTACGGATTAGGGGAAATTGATTTGGGGTTAGGGAATTTGCAAAATACAGCAACAGCTGGTAGGATTTGGTAAATTGCTTTTGGTTGTCGACTACCTTGATTTTAGGCGGCTCAATTTAATTTGGTATTAATTAAATTAAAGTGTGTGTTACGTTTATTTATAGTGGATTTTTAATATGAAACATTCATTTCGGTCTGGCATTTCTGACGCCTCGCCCCTAGTAATGCATAACAGAGTCGCCTATATCCAGGTACAGCATGACAGGGCTACACGACAGTATAAATAATATCAAGCCGTCGTCTGGATGGAGAGAAGAAAGAGGCGGCAGTGTACAGTGAATGATGAGACTGAATTTTAATAGCATGGCACTACATGAGAAAAGCGCTTGTCAAAATAGGCGGCCTGTTGATTCTTGTACTTCTCTCTTTTTCTAAATAACGATAATGATTTTAAACTTCCTGAAAGTACTCTACAGCGCGGTAATTTGAGTACATGGTACTTACTTACAAAATTGAACAAATATTTCTCTCATGTCACAGTGTTTTAAAAAGGAATTCTCGCAAATTCTTCACAATTTCAATTACTAGAAGAAAAAAGAAAATTATGTGAACATATATGCTAAAAATATATTTGTACCAATTAGAATTATTTTTTTACCCAGATTCTTATGGTAAATACCTATCAGAAACTGTGAATGAATTTTTATTACCACGTGTGGGGCCGAAAAATAACCATTAAACAAATATTAGTATAGAAAATAATAATTTTCAAAAATTAGGATCTTTTGAAATTAAAATAAAAAATGTATGCATATCAACAATAATTTAATTTTCCTTAATATCCAGTCACACTTCTACTCTTCTATGGCAACGTACAAAAGACAATTTCAGTTACTATTCATGAAAGAAATTTTAGAACGAGGTGAAAGTATTGTATATTTTAAGTGACGAGATAAAAGAATGGTGAAACAAAATGCTATGAACTAACACAACACCGTTGTATAGGAAGGAATTTTGCAAGCAATTGCATCAAATATAATTGCATATATTTTAAGAAAAAAACGTGACCAATTTTATTGATTAAAAGAACATATTTCTAAAAAAATTGTGAAACACGTCCAAAGTGAAAAATGTATATTGCAAACTCATTTCATTTTTGTTACTGTGCCAGAAAATTGGCACACAATAATTTTTCAATCAATTGCTTAGCAATACGCTTTCCTCTACAATGATTGGAGTTATTCCAATAATTGGCAATTTTCGGATGGAAGGCTGTCAAAAATGGAAAAAATTTCCTATCTGGAGGCTTGACGGCAGAAACACTTTTCACGCAATCATGCCGCTTCTGGGGGCTTCTTATTTGTCAGCGCGACCCTCGGCAGACTTCGGCGTTATCAGGAAGAGTGCGCCGCGCGCGTCGGCGGCGGGGCGAGGCAGCTGGGCGACGTGCGGGGCGGGGGGGGGGCGAGCTATCAGCGGTCGGCGCCATGCATTATGCATGGGCCGCGTGGAGACGCGCGGTGGCGTGGTTAGGAGAAGGGGAGGAGAAGGGAGGGGGAGGGGGAGGCGAGGCAGAGGAAGGCAACGGAGTGCGGCGTCGAGCGCGTGGGAGGCAGCGAGATGGGGCGCAAGCGAGAGGCTGCGAGGGCAGATGCGCCATCGGGAGCGACGGCACTTGACGAGGGGGGGGGGCGAAATTGAGACAGGTCGGCTGGTGCAATTTGCGTGGGGGAACGCAAATGTTGTAGGAGAGATACACGTCAGAGATGGTCTAGCACAAGAAGCTGAAGACTGATTCCTAATGCACGCTGCAAGATTCTTATCATGCTGTAGGAAAATATATGAACAAAATATGGTGAAAGACTTGCTAATAAAGCTACGTTCTACTTGCAGTATTGCCAATTTAGTTCATTTTTTTCTACAATGGATGTTGAATAAGTGATCTTTGGTGATATGTAACAAGTGTGGACACAGGTATGCTAAATGTTCATTATGTAATAAAAGATATGAAATTAAATATGGAAAAGGGCATTAGTTCTTAAAACACGTGTGGAACCAAAAGCAGCAGTTGATCATCTACACACACATGTTGATCTCTGGAATACGTCTGATCAGCAACAAATTCCACTCATATGAGTAAAATAAATAAATAAATATGTAAATAAATAAATAAATAAATAAGTAAATAATAAATATAAATAACTAATATAATAAAAATAATAAAAAAATATAAATAAATAATAATAAATTTAAAAATATAAATAAATAAATAAATAAATAAATAATAAACAACTGCTAGGGAATATAAAATATTAATATAAATTCTATTTAAAGCACAAGTGAATTACTTGTTATGAAAATACCTTCATAGAATTAGTCTTAAACTAATGATGTTACAACAGCACATAATTTCTGGCATTATTTCTAGCTATTGAAATTCTCAAAAATTCGGAGAATTCAACGAAAATGAGAACTATGCTATTATTTTACGTGTTCCTTGTTCCATCCCTGGAAAAGTTTAAAAACGTTTGAAGCTATTATTGAGAAAATGAATGATGAAATATGTAATAATTACTTACATGATTATCATGGGCTAAATTGTAAAAAACCGACATTGATGTTTAATTAAATTACCACAATTGATGATATTTTTACAGTGTGAGCTAATAATATCCTAAATATACATGTCAAGCTAATGTGAAAATGCGTTGGTAAATTAGGTCACACCGTTTCGTGAGACTGGCAATACTGCTCAGTACTCACGCTATCTCAGACATTTCAGTTTTAATTGCTTTTCAATACTATTTCCCGCGTAGTCAATTCTAAATTACTAATGTTTTTCGTTAAAAGAATTTACTGTATCATAGAATTCGTAAAGAGCTGTATTGTTTAGGACTTCAATAAAGAAATAGTGCCATTGTCAGAAATAGAATCGTCAAGAGTGGGTGGAACAATACTTTTTTCAAATGATCATGTTTTTTGTAATCTTTTGTGTCAGAAAAAATGTTACACTCAAAATGAAGAAGTTTAAATGTTTTGAAAATAAGATATTTTTAAAGTAATTCAAAATTATTGACTATTTTTCAGTGTGCGCAATATTTTAGAAAATATAATGTTAAACAGTAAATGAGTTACTATTAAAATTATAATGTTACTAATTCATGGAATTGATAATTTTTTCTTACATTTTCTATTACATTTACCTGTATTTAGATACTTTAAAAAATATATTTTTGTTAATGTATTTACTAAAATATTACTTATGATAGAATAACGATTTGCATAAATACAAATGAAAATTAAGTAATTGCCTAAAGAAATGAACAAACTGCTCTTAGTATAAATACATTCTTAATTATTAATCTCCAAATATTGCATGTTTAATTTCACATCGCTTCAAATATTTAATTTTGAATGCAAACATTTTAGTTCAGTAGATTGTTTCATTAACTGTTACTTTCAGAAAAATAAAATATTTTATGACATTCTTTTAGAATATTTTATAAAAATATGCGGGCACGGGCCCCCCGTGGATGGCGACCGGACCCTAACCTATTTATTTTGTTTGTAGGTACATCCAGCTCTCCATCTACCTTCACCTTGAATGGATGGTTTTAATACTAATAAAGTGTTTTATTGATTCAACCCATTTTATATCACTAAAATTCAATTTTCATTAAATTTGTGCATTGAATTTTCATTCCATTTGCTCAACTGATTGACGCGTTTACCTTTTCTCGGGGTAGCAAATTTGAACGAGTGCAAGGTGAGAAAGACAATGTCAATCCAAATTTTATCTCGTGTAATAAAGCAGAGAATATGAATAATTTTCTCGTCAAATTATCATTATCTTGGATTGAAAGTCACAAAGGTGATAGCTGATATTCATCAAAATACAAAATAATAATACTGCACTGAATGTATTTTAAAAAAAGTGGTAATCTGCCAAGATCACTCATTAACTGGAAGAGTGTACTAAAAAATATATTCATTTGGATTACAGAGAGCTTTCATTCAGAGCCTAGCCATCATTCTATCCATTAAATTTTTGCTTTGCTGCAAATTCAATGGTTAATACAAAATGGAACGATTTCCATGGGAGAGCATGTTTTCTTTCAGCCCAGAACCGAGAGTAGAATGTACGAACTGTAGCAGAGGACTAGTCACTCGATTTAAACGAAGCGTGCGATGCTTGTGGTCCCGCCAAGTGGTGCTTTTCCGACCCGACCCTCTAGAAAGCGTGCCTCTAGAACGTCTGCCTTCGGACAGACGTAAGCATATTATTTGGCAGAACTCTTCCGATTGAAACTATAAATGCTCCTAAATAATCGCCCACTGATTCTTCGTGATGCTACCAAAGGAATAATTTTAAAAACATTTTCTTTTGATAGTTTTCTCACAATTTTAAAATTGCAGCTTGCTCTGTGAAGTTACCACATCGGATCATTTTTTTACAGGCTTTTTCACTGACGCGGCACATTAGCATACTGGCCAATATGCCCTCCCGGCATCTCCCTTTTGCGCATGGGCTCGGAATCGGCTCCGAACCGGTTGCGCCCGCAATTAAATTCCGTGGAGTCGGACAGCCGGGACGGCGCGCACGCCGTTTTGCCTTCGTAGGTGTTGACGCCCTGTTCCGGGAATTAACGGCTTCCACGGAATAGCAGGCGCTTGCTATCGGGTGTCACTCACCATCATCCTTGCTTACTGGTGGCAAAGCAGTCACAAATTCTGAATGATTTATGATGAAAATCAAGGAGGAAATACAAAAATATTTTCTAAGTCGCTAGGCTCCATTATTCAGCTGTGGAAATTAATATTACATTGGCACACAAATTAACCGAGCAGGCAGCCGACCTCTATAGTTCTCCTCCATAGATTGCCAAAATTCGAACTAGGTATATAGCTAATGTCAACAATTCAATCATACGCCCTCCCGATCAAAGGTCAACAATTGACGCCCTGAACCATCTAATCCACTAGGGGCGGTGAAGACAGATATGGTGTGTAAGAAGGCCTCCTTCTTGAACACGTCTCAAAGCAATTCGCACCTCGCAATCAAATGGCACTTTTTGGAGAACTAAAATAACATCTGCTGTCACAATCTTTGATTAATAGTTGTGTAACTTCACATCAAAATACTAAGTAAAGTTAGTACCCATCAATTTTTGGCTTTCAATTTTCAATGAAAAGGCAATGAAAAAATATTTAAAAAAATAATTTTTCACAAACGAGCATCTAATGATTCACAAATTCAATCTTTGTTTTATTCATTCTCTCATTTACTTCGTATGAGCTAAGCGTTGATACTACTTTTATCCCCAAGAAACATTTTATATTACGCTCCATTGATACTCTCCTATTTAAATGCTTTTCATGCGGATAAAAGTCCCGATAACATATTCTCGCTGCGTAGCTCTCTTGCAAATAAACCACCTTTGATCTCGATGTTTCCAGAATTTTGTTTCGTCTTATTTGTCTCAGTCAACCTAGAAAACTTTGAACCCTATCCTTGGCAAACAAACTGCTTTGCATTTCTTTATGTTCGTATTTTGTTTCGTTGTATCAATACATTTCGAAACCTGTTTTCCTTCGGATGCCCTTGTTTTGCTTCGCGCGTTTCCGTCCCTTCTGCTGTGATTTATGCGCCTTATCGCGATTTCCCTTATCTACAGCATAAAAGAGCATCACGCGCCTTGCGGAGGGGGCTGCCCCCCCCCCAATTCTCTTCTGCTTAATTCACTTCCAACAGCGCGACGTGTTCCGCTACGCTTTTGCAAACTTTGTCGTTGCGTCTTACAGCAGAACGTTTTGCGAAGACAAATAAATCTTATGATCTATCAACAGACTTCTCCCATGAAGAGATAATATCACTTGGAAATCTTTACTCGAATATCTTTCAACAACGTATCTTGTTACGGAATACATTGCGAAAGTCTATTAAATATGTTTTTATGATATAATTGGAAAGCGATTAAAATAGTACAAATGATTTCGAATAACAATCAAGAATAGTTGACACTTTTAGAAAAGAAAGATGAATGTCCTCTGATCTTTAACTTGATTCATTTTCAACGATGTGTATTCAAATTCCTATTTCCATGTATGAAAATTGAATTTGTTCGCTATGACGAAAAATTATTCATTGTAGTTTTGTTTTAGCTATTTAACATTTTACCGTTTATTTCCGTCTTTTGGCAATTGCTGGTGTTGGATTCGTGCAGACCAGTGTTTTAACAAACTTTTATTATTCGTAATAGCAAGAAATAGATTTGCAAACAAATGTGCAGTAGCTTTAATATTTTGTCAAACGAGTTACGTTTTTCACCTTTCCGAATCATCTACGCGGCTAGACACAAAATAATGAACTGATGAGGCTGCAGTGCCGCTGTCCAGGATGTCCTAGAGTTACATGACGAATACCATAGTATAGTAAAAAACTAGCCATGCAGCTTTATCTTTCCTTCTACATTTCTACCCTCACATATACACACACATCTGTATGCACTCCACTGTCACAAATGTCGGGGTACCAATCGGGATCTCATAGCTTACCGCGCTGGGGGGATCGGGAGTGTATGTCGGCGCTGTTTCACACATTCCAGCGGGAGAGAAGCACTGCGACGTCCAAAGATAATATGCCTCTTCACATTAAGCGGATAACTTCCAGTGTATTCGACGCGCCGGAAATCAATTAGCTATCTCTTAAAGGGCCATGGAACCGAAGACCCAGTAGCCAGGCAAATTTAATAGATTAACTTACATTTAATTATCAAAAATTCTCAACAAAGAGGGCGGTTTTAATCCGGTAACATCGGGACGCATGCTCAGGAGATAGATCTTTAGTGGCTAACTTAGTGGGGGGAAAGAATTTCCGATGTAGTAAATTTTTAGCCTGTTTCGTGTTTTTAAAATGTTCTCTGTTTAACATGCGAGGGATTTTTGCTCCTTTAGACTACCGGTTTTCTACAGAAATTTGAATAAATCAACTAAATGTACATACATGTAGTTAGTCGGTAACCCCCAATATACTGCTGCTACAACATAATGTATTACAGATTCTTCTATATAGATTCAATCACACTCGCTTAATTCCAATGCAATGCAACGCCTCATCGCGTCAAAAAATACATCGACAGATTTTAATTTTTCCACGGAAAGCTTCATGTCCAAAACCTCTTCAAATAATTTCTGTCTAAAAATGTTTTTTCCTCTGAAACGAGTTCCATTCGGAATCGCTTTTAAAAATGCGCGCACATAATGAATTGCGGCGTGTCGCAGTGCGCGCGTGTGGGGCAGGCGCGCCCAGCCGTGTCCAGCCCGTGTAAATATCTCGCTCGCTGCTACACTGGAATCAATACGCGCGCTGGCAGCGGCGTCCGAGGGCCGCGCCACGCGACGTCACCGCTGGCGAAGAGCCGAAGGCGGATAATGTGGATTGGATTGATTGATTGGTGACTGCGGGCACTTCAACCGCTAAGGTCATTACTTCAATAAGTACAGTGCGTGTGTTTTGTCGCGGAGGGCGATTATCTTCCCCATCCGGATGGCGAGACTCAGCTGATAGAATTTTCCCCATCCAGGTGTCTCCCAGAAGGAGGGCACTGCCCCAGTCGGGACCAGGTCTCCCGGAATGCGCGGTAGTGTGGTGCAATTTAATGTAAATGTGTGAATAAGGGGTGATAATAGAACAAGGAAGGACAAGGAAAAATCGCGCGGTCCGTGGCCCGTTTGTTAAGGTATTGTTCCAGCTTTCGCCTGGTATGGATCGGAGAACCCATGGAAATCTACCGATGAGAGCAGCCGGCCGCTAGAATTCTCCTCCAAACAACGGCTGAATTCTACCTAGCTGACCAGCTATTGTCATAAATCCGGCCACCGTCGGGACTCGAATCTCGCCCTCGCTGTCAGGGGCACTGCAGTGACATCAGTTGATGACCTAAGCCGTCTTTGCTGGCATGTGGTTTGCAGGTAGGTAAGTGAGAGGCGAGTGTGGGGAAAGTAGGCCTAGGCTGGTCGCGAGGGCTGTGGAGTGACTGTGACGAGATTAAATGTAGCGAGTTTCGGGAGACGGTGTGCAGCGAGTGTGTGTAGGCGAGGGACGGGCACGAGTGTGGGGGGAGAATGTGGAATACAGGGAAAGGGTGATGCGAGAATTATGAAAATGGATGGCAGGAGGTGTGCGATGTGTAATATGTAAGTGAGAGGAGGGGTTTGTGTGTGAGTTGATTGTCGGGATGATGTTGAGTGCGTGATGTAAGGCGGGTAAGGTTATGGAGCGCGTATATGGCAATGTTGTAAAGAGTTGATGAAGATGAAACGAGACATATGAAGTGATGTCAGATGCGAGAACGGTCAACGAGAATCGGCGAGTAAGAGAGCAGGTAGGACGCATAGGACAAGGGAATGGTAGAGATGCAAAGGGGATAGAGGGAGCAGGGAGAATGAGGCAGCGGGAAGGTTAAAGCACAAACAGATAGATCGTCGTGGATAGGGTACAGTCTGAAGATAGGGTTTTAGGGCCTGAACTTTCCAGGCACTAAACCGTCATCGTTTACACCTAATAGTTAAGCGTATTTTTTGTAATCACTATCGGAGTTTTCACTACCCGAGTTATTATTTTCTTCCCCTTGTTGCACTGCCCTCACTCCTGGCGTTTTCACAACCTGTGACTTTTTCCCTTTGACACATTTGCGATGTTGCTATCTCCCTATTCTCTATTTAACTGTATCACTAGTCAAACTGCCATTACTTATTTCCCAGCACTCTCTTGTCTCCCTGTCTAAACATTGTCTCAAATTTCGAAGCTCACCTTTCGAAATGATCAAAATTTACGTCGTGCCCTCATTACCACTTTCAACTTCCTGTCTAGGGCTACGACACCTTTGCCTGCCACCACTGACGCTGTCAATGTGAACATACATCTTTGTACAGAGAACATCCTGACCTGTCATAGTTCCTTCAAGAGCACTTCTTTCACACATTTCCAGATAACTGAACGTTCGTAAAAACATCTTATGCAGTCTCATCTCAGTACTGCTCAGTTCACATTTATTCTCACGATATTGCTTACCACGCTGTAGACTTCTTTTACCGACCGCAGCATCGATGTGGCTGTAGCTGCCCGCTGTTACAAAGGCCTGATGATCTTTCAACAGGGCTGTCGTTCACCTGATAGTTCCGCCTTATCACCACTGCGGCGTCTCGTCCGGCCGTGGAGGGCTGCTGTCACCTATCACCCGGCAGGTTGTGCCTTGGTGACAACGGCGCGGTCTCCTCCCATACAGCGCTGCGTAGCCTGCAGCGCCACTTTGCTCGAGGTTGCCGCTCCCGCAATGTCGACCTCGGTGGAGTTCAAATCAATCAACTTTCCTGATTCTGGAAGATTGTCATATAATTGTAAAACCTTGCCCTAATTCCTCGCAGGAAATAATATGCATATCTTTCTCACAAAGTTACTTTACCAAAGCGAATGTTTCAAGGCTGACATGACTAAGAAAAAAGCGCCCTTTTTCTCATACTCTCCACCGCGCCGTCATGTAACAAATTCCTCTGCAGTCCGCTCCATTGTTCGTAACTACGAGTACCGACGATTCTACGATTATTCGGTAAATACACTAATTGCGGCATTTCCTTTAAACTCTCCAATATTTTCATCAGCTGGCCCTGCAGCTCCGCCACATCTGCTTCCTGCAGCTCCAACATCTCTGATAGCTCCGACATGATTGCTGCTTCGTCGGCGCCACTAAATATGTTTTTCCTTGTCACTAGTGGAATACTCGTATGGCGACGTTCGCCTAACAATGTACGTTTCCACCATTTCTCCGGTGTTACCAATTTCAGCAGTCTTTTCGTCCCTTCTTGCAGATGTTACCACTTTATTCTTCGTTGCTACTGACCTGTAGCGATGTATCTCTTACCGGCGTTATTTCACTGACGTGACGTGACGTAATACTGTTTTGTCAGCGGTAGCAGTCCACCTTTTTCCTCGCCACCACTGACGTGTTCCATAAATGAAGAAGGGTCATCATCTTAATATACTTTATTCACTCCACCTTAACTTGGCAGTTAGACGGCTTCGGAGTCCACAATGTTCCATTCCCACTGTGGAGAGTGCTTGTAGCGCGAATGCGCCATCCGTGCGCGTGTACGCAATGCCAGAACGGACAACGGACCCCAGGGTAGGGCCTTCCGTGGCACGAGCAACCTGCTCGTTCGCCTCCGTGAAGTCATCTCTCTCGGCAGGCGACCCGTGCGCCCTCTCGTACGGCTTGCTGTCTTGACGCGGTCCACGCCGCGCGCTCACACTTCGACTGCCACGTAGCCGACGCCCGTGTTATCTCTCGTACACTCGTTGACTGAGCCCCTGACCGGACGCTAACGTCATGGGCTACCGTACACCAGCTGCTGCCTGAGCCCCAGACTGGGCCGAAGAGCTCGCGCCCACCGCCCCTTACGTAGAGGGCGAGGCCCTGGGTAGCTTCGCCTCGACGCTCCCCGTGTCGCTGGCTGCGTTCTGCACCAACGAGCTCATGGACGCACGGCGTATCCTTACGCGTGCGCAAGGAATAAAATGCTGAGCACAGCAAAGACCACTGACAGAACCTAATTCGTGCAGAGTCATCTACTAGTTAAAGGGCCTGTGAACGTTGCAAATAATAAGGATACAACTGATACTCTTGCAACAGTCTCCAGACAGTCGTATGAGGGACATTCAGTTATAATGCTAACCTTCGTGTGCTGGTGGAAGAAGTCGTGTTCACAGAGTCCAGAACCTCTCCTATTCACCCCTGTAGAGGTGTAGATCTTCACCGCTCCCTTCCAAAATCAGGAGAGTGAAATTGTCCATGTTCACACGGACGGCAAAGGAGATGTATAAATGTCTTCCTATATGGAAACTGTCACTGTGGGTACCTGACCTGGTACAAACGAGGAGTCAGCGCAGCATTGCCGTCCGCCTTACAGTACATGAAGTGCGGTCTGCCTGCTCCTGTTTGAGATGACGCACAGTCGAACGACAAACACAACACTGAATGTAACCTTCGCCTCGAAATGAACTGACAGTGTGTCCTATTTATGTCTTCATTCCGGACAACGACGTTTGGAAGGAAAAGCATTCCGGTGAAATTAAGTGTCGTGAAGGCCATGACTCGGAAATGAAACATTTCAGGACACATGTTCTAATGAACTATTTTGATTGTCTACAAATGGGGAATACGAACATGAAATTATGCTCCCCATTTTTCAAACATCCTGTTCAAATAGGACGAATTCAGCTGCCGGCTGGAGGAGAATGCCGATCTGCTCTCTTCGGTAGTTTTCCATAGTACAACCGATCAATGAATACAGAAACAGTACTCTAGCTACTCTAACAAACGAGTCATGGGTCGCGCGCTATCTTCCCTCGTTCTTCCTTGCCTTATCCTCACCTCGTACACCATCCCACACATTTACATCTACAGACACTGTACAACACACATAACGAAAGCAGATCAGGCCGGGCCGTTGTACAGCTAGGGAGAGACACCTAAAGGGAAAACCCGTGAACCGACGTGTAGGTTGGCACTGGATTTCGCGTAGCAGCAGCAGTAGAAGAGTATCATAACCATCAGACGTGTTCATCATTTACTCCGATCCGACGGAGATAGTTTGGGATACAATGAAATTGAGAGGAACCAAATATAATTGCATGATGACAAATATCCGATATGGAATTAAAATTACTTTGACTTAGATTTGAATTTTATGAAGCATAAATGGCTGTAAATGGTTAATACGTGTACGTCATACACTCAGCCTCTATGTTCGAAACGTGAGTGACATTTTTTCTCAGTAACTCCGCAATTTCTTGTTTAGAACGAAAACTTGCTTAAATACACATGTAAGGTAGCAGGTCCTGTCGTAAGGTTTTAGGTTTCACACAAAAGTGTATCGTTCCGACGTCAAAAATACACGGGGGGAGACCAGTGACCAACCTGATATTTGGAGCTCTTTAGTTCAATTAAGACAAGGTAATGAGACAAAGTATTCTGTAATAATAATAATAACAATAATAATAATACTAATAATAATAATAATGATAATAATAATAATAATAATAATAATAATGATATTATTACGGTCATTATTACGGTCAAGCGCACGGGAAAGCGGAGTGGCAAGCGGACGGGCAAGTGGACGGGCAAGTGGACAGGCAAGCGGACGGGCAAGCGGTGGGTCGGTAGGGCATTGGGCGTGCGGGCGACGGGCAGTGGGCAGCGAGCGATTAGGCGCCCCCGCGGCGCCGTGCGGCGCGCCCTGGCCCTGGCGCCATCCATCACCGGGGCGGCGCGCGGTCGCCGGGCGGCGGGTGGCCCCCGCAGGGCGCGCGCCCCAATTGACTGATCGCCCGCGCGCCGCCCGCGGGGAGCCTCGCCCGCCCGCCTCGCCCACGTCGCCCCGCGCGGACAAGCAGACCCGGCGAGGCGGCGCGCAGGGCGGGGCCGTGTAATGACCTGTGGGACGCGCGGGCGGCAGAGGCGCAGGTCGCGGACGAGGGCGTGTGCGGGGCGAATGAGGGCTGTCATTGGCATGTGATTCTGAAAAGTGGGTAGACCAAAGTTCACTTCGATGAGCTGCAGATGGTGATCTGTAGGGAAAAGTGTGACGGAAGTGGAAGGACAAATACGGAAACAATGTCTTTAGAATCCAAAACACTAATCATTAACGCTTACGAAATGTGTTAATGAAAGGGAGACAATAGTGAGAGGGGTAGGAAGAATCATACAAAACTCACTCAAAAAAGTGGCCAAGCGCATTTGTGATAGGTATAAAATAAAGTGTTTTTATTGCAGAAAAAAAGATGTCTGATTTAGAGCAATTAGAAATGGACCAAACGTGTGTGATAACGTGTCATAATGTTGATTAATAAAAACACAATCAAAGAGGTGAGAGGGAAGTGATGTGAGGTCGAGGGAGCAACGTGGGAGCCCAGTGGCGGTGCGTGTGGAGGAAGGCAGCGGGGTGCTCAAAAGTGCACCATGAGGTGTATCGGTGTGAAGCGGGTAGGGGCGCGGTGCTGTGGTGCGACGGGGGGGATGAGGGGCTTAGTGCTGAGGGGGAGGAAGCGAGACGTGGCAACAGACGCCCGTTGCGGACGGGGTGGGGCAGTGGGGCGTGGACGGCTGGAGGAGGGACGAGATAAGAGGAGTGCGGAGGGCAGGGGCGCGAGATGAGGTTAAGTGCTGCGGGATGGGGGCAGCGTGCGGGGTGGGCAGGGAAGGCCAGGTGTTGACGGTCCATTACACAGCAGGGTCGCAAATGAAGGTCAGGATTGGAGGGGGAGAGGTGATACGATGCATTGTTGTTACGGCCCTGGGAGTGGACGGATTTGATTGATTCCAGGTGCTTCCACTTAACCTAATTTATTCTATCTCCGGCTTGATGCACATTATACACATTATGGTAATGTAAGCATATGAGGGGAAAATCGAAAGTGCTCGCTTTCACACTTGTCATTACATAAATCTAGCAATATTTAAATTATTGTACGCTTTGGAAAAGGTGTAACAGACTAGTAAACAACTATTTTTTCTCTTGCGTATCTTCGGACCACGCGAACGTGCAGCTTTACCCACCGAGAACCAGTTATGGTTATATATATATATATTATATATATATATATATATATATATATATATATATATATATATATATATATATGTGTGTGTGTGGTGGTGTGTGTGTATAGCAAGCTTTTCATTATTAAAAAATAGCATGAGTTGATACTATTGATTTGAAAAATGTTGTTAATTCAATTTTTCTTTTAATATCACCAGTTTCTTAAAACCAAGAAAGTGTATTATTTATCAGTGTAACTAGAAAGCCAACTGAACAGAACAGAATTGTGATTTATGCATGCGGTCGTTTATACGTTTGATTTTCATAACAAAGAGATTAGTACACTGATTCACAAATCAATTTCATAAATAATACGTTGTGTTATTAATTTATCAAGGTAAGAGAAATCAATTGAAAGTAAATTTATTGCAAATACTTAACGAGTGAAGATTTGTATAAAATTTGGTAGCTAGAATTGTTATATTCAGTAATGATCCTTTAAGAACGATATATTATTTTCAAGTGTTTTATTTATGTAGAGTAATATTCTAATTTGTGAAAACATATAATAATCTTTATTTAAGAATTTATTCTAGAATTTATCGTATAGTAGGTGTACAATGGACATGGATTTGATTTATCAACCACATACGAGGAATAAAAAACTAAAAAGGATTATTCTAACTTTGTAGAAAGTCGTATGGTGTTTTCTTCCGAGATTTTAAATAGGAGCAGGTTTTTTTTTTGTTGCAAGACAATTTATTCCACTCTTGAGCTATAGTAATTGCAAAGATTTATTGTAGTACTTGTCTTTGCTTTTTTGGAATACAAAGTATGGGAATTCTGAAATCTAAGGGATTAAGGTGTATGAAATCTTTGTTAAATATGTCGGGCGTCCCGTTTAAAGCTGTGGGTACAAACTCCTATTCTTTGTGTTAGTATTTTGTGCTCTTTAACAATTACCAGAAATGTGTTTTTTTGTAAATGAAGCAAATACAGACATTTTGAGACATACCTCAGGTATACTTACAGACCTTATCCTAAAAATGAGGATATAATAGGTTTTTTACTATCATGTTGAAAACATTTCCTAACTAATTGTAGAGAGACATTTATCAATGCCTTTCTTGCAAAGATGCATAAAATTTGCGAACAGGAGGCAATTCGGAGCCGGATATTCCCAGCTAAGAGATCACCAATGCTATTACATTGCAAGTTTTTCGCTTGTCAAGGTGCTTGGTGTAACCGTTCGTGTGTAGGGATTCTACACCACAGGAAACAGACACCGAGCTAGAGTATATAAAGTTTCATTTACATTACTGTACATATTTAAACCCTCGCTCTAAAGGCGGTTTGCAAGCTCACCTACTATGCAGCCCTCTCCTCCCTACATGCGCCTTGCGGCGAACGCCTACGACCAGCCAGCAAGGGCCGGCGTCGGTAGATTGGGCACCTGGTATGCCGCCGGCAGATTGACGATCTGCGCGAATGTGTTTTGAAGAGAACACATCACCCTGTTCCCGAACTCGTCCGAACAACCACGTGCCTCGGCACTTCCGCACGCTGGGGACAAGTTTTTGTGTCTAATGCCACGAGGAACCGAACAGTTACCCACTCGCGCCGTCTCCCACGGCGGTCTTATAGTCCAAGGTCACCTGACCCCACGTCACTACTCCCCACCCCCGCGCGTGGAAAGCCTTCCCTGGCGCTGCCTGGCCCGCGGACCATTTTCCTGTCGGGAAGGTCCCTTCTTGTTCTATCTGTTAGATCCCCCAGCCCTCTACCTTGCACTCGGCTGCTGCCAAGCCGTGACGCTACACTTGCGTCCTTATAACGATGTCTAGGCACATCTAGTCTAAAAAGTTTTGGGGATGGCAGATACGCTTGTCTCCAAAATGCCTGCTGACTTTCGAAAAGAGATTCCAGGGTCATAAGAATTCTTTCCTTATGCCTGCTTGACGCTCTGAAATCATACCAGTTCTCTTTCTTACCTGAATCTTCCGTGTCGGTATTTAGGAGCCTTCCTTTCATATCTCAGAAGATGTGTAGCGTGGGATTTTAAACAGTTGATTTCGGATAATCAAAGAACTTTACTATTCGGGTACCGTGCGTCCAGTGCGAAGACATTCAACAACAGTAACTCACCGATTGTACTTAGGACACGACTTAAAAACAACCACGATGAGGTTATGATTCTGTTTACAAACGATCAAGCTATTTTTAGCTTCATGCACACGATTTGAAAATGAACAGAAAGCAGGGGAATTTTAATTTGAAAATTGTCCGGATTCAACTAAAACACTCTTAATTAATTAGATGGTACTTGTAAGATGCCGAGGTCAGTTAAGATTTTGGCAAGGGACGAAGATATGCAAGCTTCATTGCTTGAGGAAATGTTCCTGATATTAGAGATTGGGGCAACGAGATATTGTGAGCAATACCTTCACATTATAATTCAAATCACTCCAATTATGATATCTTAATATTTATTTATAAATTTAATAAAGGAAATCTCAAACTAAGATAAAATGACCGTTTTCGGGAACCAGTGAATAACAGTACGTTCCATTTCAATTTGGATATCCGCACACATAAAGAATGCCTGGATGTGGAAGTGACTACTTGATCTTTAATTCTTCACAAATAAACAATGCGACCTCTCTACTCAACGTTTCTTTTGAATTGATTTTATTTACCGACCTTTATTCCAAATTCCCTTGTAATAGTGACCCAACCTACTGAGAGATCCAATTCCATGAATATAATGAGCAATATTGTAGGTTAACGATACACATGCCGCGCCGCATCGAAACATCTCAGGCCGACTGGGGTCGATGGCTCGAACAGCTGCAGTGGGTCACGCCCGTAAGTGCCTGACCGCGAGCCGAGAGTGACGAGGGGCCGGGACACGAGCAACGCGACCACGGGTCGTGCCGCCAACGCACAGACCGATGCACTGTCGCCCGCCCGCTGCGCGCCGCGAAGACGCCAGCCGACCGACGACCGCCGCCAACGCAACAGGAGGGGCTCAGGATCCCCGAGCCGACGCCGCACACGGCCAACGGACCGGGGTGAAGGCGCCGCCGGCGACCGCATCACTTCCAGGCGCTGGGGCTCAGGGCTACCGCTCGCGCAAGCCGGGCCACGGCCGCCCGAAAGGACAATGCCCAGTGGGCGTAGATGAACTCTGACCCCAAAGGCCATATAACTTAAGATTAGTTTTAAGGTAGTTAATAAGATTAACTTTAGTATGAGGCTTTACCTAAATCGCAAATTTGGCGCATTAAATTCATTTTAAAACAAATGAAACCTCGTTTTGAATGTAGTAGTGGTAGTTGTAGTTAGCCCTAAAGACGCATGTCTCCCTCTAGGCGGAGCAGCCGGGGCAATGCTAAATCCGAGAAGAAAAATCGGTCGGTCGGTGAGTCGGGGGTGACCACGACGGAGTAAGTGGTTACAATACGGATTCAAATACAATCACAAATTTCTGGTTTAGAAACATACATAGGAAGCTGAGAACACCCATAATTAAAATCTGGTTTTAATAACTTATGTTTGCAAATTATATTGAATGTGATGCTTAAAATTTCCCTTATATTATGTGTTTTAATTTATGTCGTTATGATCATGATCTCTTCTGATTTATTGTTAATTCTCTATAGTGTAGTTTTTCTTACTTAAGAACTCCTATTTTTAATACTCAATATTGAAAAATATTCTAATATTACAATAATTACTTAAAATTCTAATGGTAATGTAATCCTCGATGTTCTTCAGATTACATGAATATCATGACACGTAACAATATTGATTCATTCACTACTTGTAACTATTTACATTGATTGTGTGCATGAAATTCAATTAAATTCTCATCCTTCATTCTTTACCACATATTGCCCAATAATACAAATTATTTTTCAGGAACTTAGATTTCCAGCTGGTGCTGCTCGCCATGGCGACTTCCTTGGCGCTCAGTTGCGCTCGGTATATTTTGCTTAACAGTGGGGGGGGCGTCGTTTCCCACGGCGAACTATGCCGACGCTGCTTCAGACACCAGCAACGCCAGCTATTGTGGCAAAATGTGTTCAATCTAACACTACCATATCACTGCACAACGTTCAATTCAAATACTGTTTCGGTTGTTAATCGGTTCTTGCTGTGAAACGCACTCGGTGACTGGGTGCTCTAGGTAGAGCATCATATTTATCTACACTACATAAAACTGTTCCAAATCGTTATCAATCAATACTAACTTCTGATCATACATGGATTACACAATAAACCAATTGTTCCTTCCATTTATACAGGCACAGTTCAATCAGCCTTGCGCTGGCACTCATCATCGGCATTATTTTCACACATGTCCAATTAATCGAATTGCTTATAGATCACACTATCAAGTTCTCCCTTACAACTCCCTATCACACTATTGTTATCTGCGCACTCGTAACCAGTAACTATCTTCTGCGTTTTGCGCCCTTCTAACGTGACACAGCCGTTCCGTCAGCCTATCGGTCTCCAACTGAACTCTCCAAAGGTTTCAACAGCCTCTTCAAAGCAGGGTTGCCGGGTGTGTTGCGAGGTCCTTCCCCAGTACTACTATGGTATTTCCCCAAATGAAACAAAATTCCCCAACTTTAAAACGCAAAATATTTTTCAAATTGAAAAAAGGCATGAGCTATCCCTGATGATTCCATTGGCTTTTAACTTAAATTTCTAAAATTCAATTTAATCAATCATCGTCATTTGAGCTGTTCTAAGTCCTATAAACCAACCAATTATAAATCAACGCATATCTTGAATTATCTGAGAGCAATCCAAAGGGCTTTCCAGAGAGCGTCGGACCAGGACTAAAAACCTTGAAAGCTGCAGAGGGCATTGATAAAAATTATCTTCGCTTGTCTCATATTTTTCTTACTCTATGTCTGCAGCTTATTTTTCCCTTTTTGATACATTAAAATGAGAGAGAATAAAGACTTTTTTCATCCATAAAAATTGAGAATAAATTATTTCTATCACAAAATATAAATAATTTCTCCATAATACCCCAAACATTACCCGTCCATTTATATTAGTCAATATTTCCCCACTACGAAGAAAGATCCCCGTTTTGAAAACAAAATTCCCCAATCTGGCAACCGTGCTCCAAGGCCATCTCGGCAAATCACGCAGACGTCTTGCAGAAGACCGGGCCAGTCACCGTCCGCGTTGTTCACCCAATTACTCACGCTAGTCTAATATTTCATTCCTTTTCCTCGATTGAGAGACCATTGGGCCTAAATACAGATACGAATCTTGATTTTATTGTAGGATTTAGCCACGTTTCGCTAATTAAAAACAGATCTAGACTTCTGTTATAATTGAAATTTACGCGAAATGCTGCTTGAGCCCTAAGAATCTGTGACTAAGAGATTTGTAAATCTTGTCTTCAAGGGCTGCAGGGCTACTTCTAGGGGGATTGGAGCTTGGCCAAGAGCCAAGGGAGCATTAGTTGCAAGTATAGAATTTCTGGAGCGCGTGCAGTAGTCGAGCGCGTGTAGTACTGGTAGAAGTCGATCCCAAAAGACGTTGCACATTTACGGAAAGATTGGAGGTGGAGAAATTCAAGCTGCAAGGAGCAGAAAGGAAATAAGTTGCTTATGATTACATGTGTAGCTTTCACTACTTAGTATTTTACTAGTTTTCTTATAAACAATTAATATTGTAGCGTCGTGCCACGCTCAAACCGCCGGATGTTGAACAAAGGGCGGAGTGATGACGCACTGGAACTTTCCGTGGACGTAGCGGGCCCAGAGCGGCTTTGGGGAGGAGGCAATGAGGGCGGCGGGTAGAGCCAAAAAAGGCCTATATAAGGTCAGGAGAACAATGCCCCAGTCTTCTTGTGCTAGCGGCGTCGGCGAAGGTGCAGCGCGTGACTGTGCACTAGAGCGAGGGGCCGGCAATTCATTGTCGTGACTTGCGAGACGCGTAGATGGTCTCGAAGTAGAGCGGCTTCATACAGGAACATCGGTGGTATGTTGCGGTGTGGTAGCCGTTCGTAAATTATCTCTCCTTGTAGTGGGTCTATTTATTTAGTTTATTGTGAGCAAGGTAGTTGTTAAATTAAGACTACGATCTACATATATAACTACTGTTTACTATAACTACAGTTAACTATATAATAAATCTACTGTTTTACAAACCACTCTCGTCTGTGGTCGATTACACCCGTACGACGCCACAATATCCTATCCTATGGTTCGGAAGCCCTCTACCCGCCTTGGCCGACAATCGGTGTTCCAGCCTCTCAACCATGGGATAAGGGGTTTGTGTGGAGAGCTTTAACGCCATTTTCTTAAAAACGGCTCCACATTTTTCAAATAAAATTGGAATTTAAGACGAAGGTTTTCTGTTCTTTAATATTTATAAAATAATATTTCCGTTCTATTATTTAGACAAATGAAATAAAACTTCACTGTTGTTATATCATTGTCCCGCTGTTGTTTCTTTGGAGGTGCAGTAAATTAGATAACACTTAAAATGTATTTCTAAATAAGAGATAATACTTAAAACGAAAAACGACGAAATTAAATCATGTACTTTGGAAGGCGATAGGTGGCAGCTGGGCAGAGAACATGGCAAGTTCGCATAGCTAGCCAAGATCGAAGACAATAGAAAACTAATACGGGAAAGTCTGTGCCATTCTGTAGCATTACTAGTTTCTTCTGAATTTAAATATATCATTTTTTCTCCATCATCCAAGCGTTTGAAGAGAAAGTCATTTATAAGTTCAAAAATTTGATTCCTTTTTGCATTCTTAACCACACAATATTCAAATATTCTGACTGACCTAGAAAGTAATAATTGACTGTCTGATAATTCTGCTATATTTTGCCTGTGGAGCATCCTTCTTAATAGGCAACAAGAACTGACAGCATATTAAGATTCGTTTGCCTTGATATATCTTTCTCCTAGCTACAATCTCCTGATGAATGGGTTTCCTATGCTCTTCGCTCACTGTGCCAAAGTTTTCTGGAAATAAATATAGCTGAGTGTGCAGTAACTGTACTTTTAAGGACATATAATAAACGCTTCTCTTTAAGTTTGCTCCTTTGGTTGACTATAATAATAAAAGTGAATTCAACGACATCGATTCCACAAAAAGGAGTGTATGAGGAGATACGAAGTATTTACATGCTCCTCTTCAGGATTTGACGCAGTGTCCTTGCGAAGTTTGGTAAAGATTAATACAACACAAATGCGTAAAATAAATAATTTAAATAATATGCCCCCAAAAAGCAGATGAACAACGACCATTATTTTTCACCTCTCACTCAGAGGCAGGATACTAATATACGAGTATTCCGCCAAACGCTGGCAGTGGTGCTGTGTAATTGTGTGCCCGATCTCCACGAAAGATGGCACATCTACGAGTTTTTTTTCAGCAGATCGTTTTTATGTATTTAATTTTGTTGTAACTCTACTAAAAGGCGCTGCAGCCCAAGATTGCGCTTAATGATAATTCGATATCCATTTAAACTGAGCTTCATTCTTAGCTACTAACATTCGCGTAAACATCCTTGAGTCTGTCTAATGCATATTTATCAACGCATGTTATGTGAATATTCCCATTAGAAATCATTTGGCATGTAAATGTTTTCTTGATGTTTTCCAGGAACGCCTCCACTTTCTTACCTCCTGTTTGCCCCAAACGTTTTCTCCTTCACATATACTCGCGCGCGAGCAAATCGTGCTGCAAACTGCCTTTCGGCCAAAACTATATTGAGATCCAGCGAGAAGTAAAATCACGCCAAAAATATCAAGCAAACTGCGCACAAGTAAAAACGTTATCGGACGTGGGCGTTGACGCCAGCAGCGGGCTCTTGGCTTCTGGCCGCTCGCCCCGCCCGCGCTTGAGCGCCACTCGTTTGCGAGTGGGGAGGGGGTGGGGGCGTGGCCCATCGACACGAGAATGTCGTTACCATTGACACGCTAATCCATTGTCGCGTCTCGTGGCCGCCCGCGCCAGCCCCCTTTGATCCACCCGCGTCATAAATTCCGGTCATGTCACCTCCCATTCGCCGGGCCCCGCCCGCCACGGCCCCCTTCCCCTTCGCCTCCGCTGCATTTGGTATTTTAGTTCCTTTCTGCTTATGCAGCTTTCTCTCTGGTTTTGGTGCCTCTCATTCGCATTGCATATCTTCACCAATCGAATCAGCTGTGTTGTGATGTTATTACTTTTTTATCTACTGTTTGGATTACTTTTATTCTTTCATTTCATTTCTGTTCTTTTCATTCTCTTCTTTTTGTCTTACTATTACGTTTGTATTAGTACTTATTCACCTCTCCTGACATTGCATGGCTTTACCACTGTCGTTTCGCGACTCTATCATGTAATTTTTTCTTCCACAAGATTTCACGCAAATTTCTAATTTGTGATATTGCATTCTTGCTGAGTTTTCCTACTCTCTTTTCGTGTTGCACCTCTCTGACAACACATTGATGTCTATACTGTACTTTTAATTCCTCAATTTCTACCGAGCACTTCAAGTTTCTTTTGTTATCTCTTCTTTCAAGTCAGCCTTCGTAACTACTACATTGCCGACTCCTCTGCCTCGACTGTTGTCTTATATCTACAAGTATAGTAATCGTCATCACTAGTGTTTCTTGTTTTCTTTTGTCTTCCTGATATTCGATCCTCTCTTTCCTCTTGTTTCCCGCAATAAAAGTCCGAGCTGATTCTCCTCTCCAATTTTCTGGTTCGTTGTTCACCATGATTATCCACCGCCGCTTTCGTGGTCCAACCTGGTATGTTTTGTTTGCTCAGCATTATCCCCTCTGTTTCCTTCAAGTTCTCTCTTGCTGGCTGCCTCTCTCTCTCTCTCTCTCTCTCTCTCTCTCTCTCTCTCTCTCCATAATCACATTTACATCTCTCCAATATGTTCATTCTTGTACCTTCAATTCTAAGGCCGCCACCTTATTCTTTATCAGAGAGCATCCCAATTTACATCTTGTCATATCAAGCCTCTTATCATTTCCATCGCTTGCAGATCCTCCCCATCATAGGTTTGCTTCCTTATCATTGCATTCTCGGTTCTCTCCTTCGCCACTTCTTCATCTTATCTACTGCAACCACGAACTTTCCCTTTCCTTCCCCATTCCATTACCTTGGGTTCACTTTCCCTCGAGAGCTCCGACTACATAACGTTTGCCGCTATCGCCTTCTACGTCCTTTCAGAGACGAATATGCGCAGCGAAATGTGACAGCGAGGGGCGAAGTCGGAAGCCATTGTGCAATTGATTCGAAAAAGATTAGTAGTAGATAGAAATCTCGCGTGTGCTCTTTCGCCTCTCCTGTTGTTCATTGTATTGGGCTGTTTTTTCAGAATATCTCTCCACCTTTCACTGATTCTAACCTGTTCTGGCTACTTGATTTAATAGTTCTCTCTATTTACTGCTTCATTAACTATTCTCTTATTTTATATTTTACATTAAATATTCATTGCGATATATAAATATTCATAAAATATTCGCATAAATATTCATACATATTAAATATTCATTGTTGGTGATACTGTAGCCCATGTTACTCTCGCAGTTTCATTTTACGTAAGAAGGTCATTTGTAACGACCAGTTTCAGTAAAGATGATACATTACAGTTCATTAATTTTCACCTCATTTGTCTTCTTAGTTCCCTGGTGAAATAATACATCCAAATTTAGTTGCATGCAGATGAATTTGAGGGGGGAAGGAATTGCGATTTAAAGTCAAAATTCATTTTTCAACAACCAAATTTAAAAAATATTTCATGTATATTTATTTCCGTGTACTTGAAATTTTCACGTCGCGATTTGTTTTGGATTATGAAGGGAAATCTTTACTTCGGCGACAGTGCAACTCTTTGCATTCTTTTCGGTCGTGTTCATTTTAAGCCCTAATTTTCTCAAAAAGTGCAACTTGCTTTTAAAGATAACTTTTGAAGCAATGCCTATATTTGCTTCTTTTTAAGACAACGTATAGGAAACGATTTGATGAAAAAATATCGAATTTTGTCTAATGTGTATTTTATTTTTTCCGTATTTTCTAATTTCACGTTTTTAAATACTTTTTTATATAATACCGTATAATTCATTACGTATTCAAAGTCTAACACAATATTTTAAATGGCTATGCGTCCGTGTGTAAAAGCAGTTTGTTTAAGTTTTAGAACTATTGGTCTAAGGTTCTCAGACTTTCAAATTACAAAGTAAGAATGTGTGAATCTTATTGTGAAACACTTGAAACAGATTAAAAATATGTTGTAACAGTACGAAGAGATGAGAAAAGAACTGTAGAAGGAAATAAGGCAATCAAACTCAAAAGCTTCAAATTTATTTTCCTCGTATATAAGTGTTTTTAGCATGTTCATATATTCAAAATACTTTTTGCAATAAACATTTCATGCAATTTGTCTAGATTTCGTATCAGTGAAATGTAAATTGTAGATTATAAACTGATATAAGAATTTTTTTATTTATCCATTAATATTAAATTAAACATTCTACAGATGCATCCCTTAAAAAAATTAAAACACTACACAAGAATTTGCTATTTTCTATAAATGAACTAATAAGCACTTAATAAACTCTCAATAGGATGGTTTATTGTGACCTTATGGGGAAGAAATTGAGAGAGAATTGCTCACGGATTCATCGCATGGGGCTTTTGGATCAATATATTAAAATTCAATTAAGTACTGTCAACTAAATGGTGAAACATAGAATTCAATTGTGTATGTAATGCCATCATTGTCTTATTAAAGTTTGTTCAATATTTAAATTAATACATGAAGAATGGCCAATGTTAATATATTCGTTGATAATAATCTTAATGAAAAATTATATTCGTTAATTTAGAATATGATCTAGCTAAATGTTTAGCTTCGTTGATTTCTTGTTAATGATTTTTAATCCTTAAAAATGAGTAATTTATGATTAATAAATTGTAAAAGATAATATACGTTGCATGTTTTACTGGTTTTGTTGTAGTTCTAATACTTGTTGAGATTTAACTCACAAAATTGCTATGAAATTCCTAATTCAGAAAACGAAAATATTTATTTACGAATAAGACCGCTTATTACAATACAATATTGGAGAATTTCCAAACAAGGCCGAGTTTTATAACTAATCGTGTTATAAGATGTTAGGATAAGAACAAAGTTTTATTAACTTTGTAAAAATTGGAATGTACTACAATTTTCATATAAATCTGAGTATTGCTCCTGCAATATATGACAGACTGATGCTCATACAGTTAAAAGGGGGCCTCATAGTTTTAGAATACTTGTGTGAACGCTTGTCCTTTTCGGAACTGATGATTGTTATTAATTGTTCACTGTGGATTATTGGAATTCGTGTATTCTAGTAACTCTTATTATAAAACTGATGTCAGTTTCGTAAAGTTTAACACTAGATACAATGGATGAAAATATTTAATATATTTAGATGTTAAATAGCATCTGGCAATATTTCTTGGGAAGTATTGTTCAAACTAAAATTTCAGATACATCAAATTTGAATTATATCTAAGACATAACAATTAGATACATCAAATTACCCCTTTTTCATTTATAATGTAATTTACAATGAATAAAAGCAGCTAAGAAGATGCATGATTTTTTTTGTAGAAAACTATTCTCTTAAATGTTTGATTCTTCTAAGAAATATCAAAATTGCGTATGCGTTTGCAGTAGCTTCCACCTTTGTGAAAGGTTACTTTACAAAAAGACTGGCTGAGTTTACTTTGAACCATTTCTACTCCAAAACAGTGACACGCCGAAAGAATCACCAGCAGATACGCTAAGCGAACTGAGCCGGTAGCTTGATCTCACAAGCGAACCGAACGACTGAAATATTTCAGCAGGTACTGACATCTAATATATTTGACGTTGTGGCTGTTCGGGTGACGCCGCGTCGTTGTCTGAGAGACCGACGTTTCGCCTGTTGTGTAGCAGATTTCTTTACGGTAGTGACAAATAGCCAAAGAGAGGACAGCCAAGAAGTACCATACTACTCGTATGTACTTTGCGAATGTCCATTTCCACCTTAGATACGGCACAATATTCTGGGGAAATACATCTTACAGCTCCCAGACTTTTAGATTAGAAAAAAGTAATTGTACGAATAATAAGCACATCCCAACCACGTGATTCTTGTAAGCCTCTCTTTATATCTAGGTATTTTACCATTACCTTGTCTTTTGATATATGAATCAGTAGTTTTTTGTCATAAATGACTTACTTAAGGCGGAAATATATTTTCAGCAAACCCCTGATGACTATAACTACAACACTTGTTGTAGTAATCATATTCATCAGGTGACATTGTCAACAGCTCACTACAAAAAATTGACATGGATTGGAGACATTGAATTAGAGACTATACCGAGCATCCAAAGGGAACGTTACATTAATATTAACAACATCATTTAGTGTATTATTTACCATTTGTATTGTATAATTCTAAAGAACCTGTTAAGTATTGTACTTCAAATTCTGGGTCAATGACCCCCAATCTCGATCAGATTTTCGTCCAGTTTCCGTTATGCTTGAGCAAATGCTGAGGTGGCCCCTTGCCTTGCTACTGGACATAAATTCAACTTAAAATTAACTTCTTCCCATAGCACGTCACACACAGTTTTAAACTGTTTTTGACGTAAATAAATAATAAAAGTCAAGAACTCAAGCTTACGTACATCTAATACACTTCTTGCACCGGGGCGTTGGGAGTGCGGGATGCTGGCGCCTCATCTAAATCTTTCAAACTAAGCTATTGCCCGAAAACATGTCCGTCTGCTGGACATCTGATGTTCGGGTAGAGCGATGTTACCACTTTCTCGGGCATCATCAGTATTTGAAGCCTCTCATTGGATAGCAGAATCCTTTCTCTCCTGTTAGCAGCTAGCTATCAAGTAGGCAGAAGAATTGTTGGGACAATAGTGCGGGCAGGGTTAGTAAGCATAAATGATTGGTAATGGCAGCTCCATTATAGGGTACGTGTTAATATTCGTGTAAGAGAAGTTATAAAAGTCTCTATTCGGCACACTCTCCATTGCTACTGTACGTGTGGCAAAGGTTTGATTTTCACGGTCAACTCTGAATTTTCGAAAATTTCACACAATTGAATTTTTTCGTGGTCTTTCTACAACTACAAAATAAAAGCTAGAGCTTTTTTCTTCAAATAAATTTGTTGTTCACAATTTGTTCTTTCATTAACGTCATGCACATTTTGTTTGAAAATTTTTGTAATTTTCGCGCATAGGAAGAAAAAGACACAAAAATATGAATATCTGTAAGTTGGAAAAAGTTCTGGATTCTCTCTTTTATACTATGAGACAGAAAAATCATAACAATGATATGTCAATCAAAAATCCTTCATAGGTTCCTGCTTCACACCAGTTTTAACATACGACTCTCAAGTGTTTTGTCTAAGAAAGCCACAGGAATCCATGCTAATAAGATAGAAGAGACATATGGAGAAGAAAATCCTTCATACAACACTGAGGTAAAATTATATACGAGGAAATCATAAAGAAAAAAATACATGACATTAGAGATAGGGTCCATGAACTGAAATGTCACTGGAGCAAACATGTTGCCCACCAAGTCCTACCAGATGGTCACATCGTGCTAAGTTTTGGCATCCGAGATGCGGCTGGCGCAAACGAGAACGGCAACAGAAGTGATCGTCTGATGTGTTTAGGACATAAGAGGGTATAAAGTGGTATACAGTAGAAAAAGATATACAAGTTTGGTAGATACTTAAAATGATTGTGTAAAAATTGTGATATTTTAGTTAATACAGAACACTAAGTTAATATGTTATTATTGATTTATGTGTTATGTAAACATACTATATTGTTGTCTAGGCTTTAAGGGACGAGCCGCGTCAATGTCATGGTGGCTAACGTTTCGGCCACCGTATTGTGGCCTTCTTCAGAGCGCACTGCGCTCTGAAGACCTACCAGCAGTACGCCCTGAAGAAGGCCACAATACGCTGGCCGAAACGTTAGCCACCATGACATTGACGCGGCTCGCCCCGGATAGCCTAGGCAACATAAACTCCGGCCGCCGAAGCGTGCGCAACCATAAGCATACTATGTTACGAAACTATAGGATATAGCTCTCACGGGATCTCATGAGCTTAAAATAAAATGAAATAAAAGTGCAGGCGCAGCTCTCCATCTTGCGACGCCGCCCAATGCGAAGCTCCAGCCGCAATCCTTGCCCCCCCCGCTGCCAGCGCCCTCGCCAGCGCGATCGCCGGGCTATCGAAAGTCATGCTCCATGACGCCGGCCCGAGACCTGCATTTCATTAGCGTCTTAATTTATTCATGAGCGTCCGCGGAGCGCCCCCGGGCGGCGCGAGCCGCTGCGGCTCTCTCGGCTTCTTTGCCTGCGCCGCGCCGCGCCACGGGCCCTCATTCGAATTCCTGGGGCGGCGGCCGCAAATGAACCCACGGCAAAACAGCGCTGGGGCTCTGGCTGCGGTCGCGGCGGGGGGAGGGGGGGGGCGACCCGGCGACTTGCGGTCGCCGCCCCCGCGGCCTCTTCTTGTCAACCCCTCCCCGCGTCCAGGCCCAACACTGCAATCGACGGACCTCGTGGCCCGTGGAGGAGGAGGGTTGGTATTCACCCGACACCGGCGATTTCTTCCCGACTTAACTGTTCTAATCCAGTTTTACGGATTCATCTCGGCTTAACTGGTTCAATTCAACTTAATTCAGTACGTACTATATTCTTGAACTTTAGTCCACTTCGGTGAATTTGAGAAAATATCGATGTTTTATACAAATATTGCTGGAATGTCAACAGGCGCAAGAATTAGAAATACCTCTACACCAATTTCTTTAGAGTGATATAAAATCTTATATGTTTTGTCCTGTTGTCAGCATGTACAAGTATTCTGAAGAGGTAGACGTTCCACGTATCTCCCCCAACATAGCACCGCCCCAATCACGAAAGGGTCAAAGCTCGTCACAATTGAGAAGTGTTGTGCATGTAAGTGTGTGTCTGTATTATTTATGATTAATGGCCTATTTACATTAATCATTTATACTTTTTGCTCTCAAAAGTTAGAGGTCGGGTTAAATTTCTTTGACTGAATGATTGATTAGTGTTTTTGGGCACGCCAACTGCTAAGGTCATTAGCTCTGTAAGTGTAATGCACGTTTTGGTCGTGGAATGTAGATGGTGAAATCTCCCGACAAGTTTGGTAGTGTAGTGCAAGTCAGTGAGTTTGTGTGTAAGTAAGGGGTGGAAACAGGACAAGGAAGACGAAGGGGAGAGGTCTGTGGCCCGTTTATAAGGTTACTGCGCCGACGTTCTGGAGTTGATCGGAGAAACCACTGATCAGAGCAGCCTGCCGCTAGAATTGTCCTCAAGACAGCAGCTGAATTCCACATCGAAATGCAGTTAGTACCGAAAATCCTGCCACTGTTGGGTCATGAATCTCATGATCTAGCTGCACTGACGTCAGTTAATGCCCCGATTCACTTTTGCTGGTGAGAACGGCTTTATCTAGGAACTTTGCTCTGACTGGGAGGAACATAACGAGAGCTGATAATATTGAATAGTCTGTTTCCAGAAGAATGACTACCAAAAGAAAATCATATTTATTTATTTTTGAAGGTTTTACAAAAACTATCTGATATAGATTACACATCCCTTTATGACGAATAAACATTAAATAACATTACAAATACTGTTATTCGACTAGGATTGTAGGTGCACGTATCATACATACTAACGGTTAAAGTGAGTTGCTTCTAACTTTTTGTAGAAATATTTGAAGAATGAATGTTTTCTGTTTCTAGATAGTTGCAACTCGAGAGATACGAAAACAGTCCCTCTACAGCACAAAAATCTTAATTTCAGACCTCCTACCAGCGGAAACGATACAAAAGAGATTTCAGCAAGAGTTGCTGTGAAACGGGGCCGAACAACCGTCAGAAGCGGTTTTCTGCAGCAAGGCGAGCATAACACTACATTTATATTTACTACTACTTTGGCTGGAAATATTCTTCCACAAGTTTCCGCAAGTTTCATGAAAACATTACGCCACGCAAACATAGCACGTGCTACGCAAACAAGGCGCTTGTCAGAAGACAATATTGCGCTTAAACAAAACATTCAGGAACGCCCCCTCGCAGCTACATGAATAACAAACTCAAGAAGTTGAGCGCGAGGGAGGGAATCTTCTGCGTAGACTTGCGGCTTCTCGGAATACAACAGATACTCTTATAGCCGTGACGAATGAACAGAGACAAACATTTAGAAGGCACAACTGCGATAACGTGACTTTGGCCTTGCGGAGAAGACAAAAGTTTCAAACTGAAGGAAATTCCTCTACAGAACGATAGTTTTAAATTGTTCTAATATATACTTATCGAGAAATTAGTCTCCCTGAAAACATTGAACTCAGCACCAAAAGCACCTAGTGACAAATGTTATCCTTTTTGTTACTGAAAGGAAATTAGTGATATTCAAAGTATTTTGTAATGCTGTATACGAAAATGACAACATTCTCAAATATGGCCCAAGTGTCCTATTATTTTAAGTCGTAAACATAACATTCATTCTGTTTTCCTCCAGCAAGTAGCATGATTCAAAACTTTCTGCTATTCAAGATTTTACCAGGCAATAGGCGTATCGCTTGAAATGACCATAGGTGAATTCCTTAGTTCTGCAACAGTCAGTCAACATGGATAAACTACAGATTCTCTTGTATACTTTTTCAAAAACTAAAAAACTCGTATTTTTATAAACATTCTTCTCATATATTATTTAGTTTCATAGGAAACAGCAACAAACGTTCCAAAGAAGTTCAAATCCTGGCAAATCCGGATAAATTTAAACATATGTTTCATCACACTTGTTGAAAAGATATAGCCATATATTAAAAAATGCTTCTAGTTGGATTCTTCTTAATATTTCGTTGGTGCTTGATAATTTCTTTAAAAAATGAAACGATCTTCTCTGAACAATTTTAACGAAAATTTCTTTTTCTAATACTAACACCAGTTTTCAGCAAATAACTCCTCAGAAACCATAGGTTCGATTTGATGTCATATTAAAGTACCTTATTTTAGCCAAACTTAGTATTGGAAAATTTGTGAGTAAATATGCAAATCAGGTCAATCATTAACCAAAGATTTTAGAATTGTTTCAGTAAATCCTGATTAGATATGTAAAATAATCATCATTATTTTTATTTTCGAGAATACATACGTATTTACGGAATTATATACGCAGTGTAAAGAAAGTTATGTCATGCTGCGGGAAATCGATTTCGAGATGTCAACGGAAATACACGTTTTGGGATACTCTGATACTAAAGAATGTTCTTTTTCAAAGCTTACTTCTGTCCGTCCGTCTGTCTGGTGTATGTGAACAATACTAGCGCCTAAACCATGCGTAGTATTTTTTCCAAATTAAAGAAATCCCTGTCATTTGGCCTAAGTTGTAGATCTGCGATTTTGAAAATCATTCATTAGTTTTCAGGGTTACTTTTCGTAAAGCCTCTGGGACATTTTCAAAATTTTCTAAGAAGTTTTTCTTTAAATTTCTTGTCAGAATTGAGTAACATACACTTATAAAAGAGACAGTTCCAAGTTTTACGGTTAACTCTGAATTTACGAAAATTTCCAAAGTTTGAATTTTTTGTGGTCTTCCTACAACTTTAAAATTAAAGATGAAGATGATTCCAGCTAATACTATTTGTTCTCCATGGTGAGTTCTTTCATTAAGGTCATTAATTTTAATGATCATTTTAAAATTACAAAAACAAGGCTTTCCAAAAACGTCTCCAAACTTTTTTCATTTATCTTTTAGTAAAGATAATGCTAAATGTACTCATGTACTAAATGTTTATGTAAAGATTACATAAACACCATATTGCTAGTATATTTTGTTTTTTAAAAAATTACAAAAATGTAATTTTTTGTCTTGCCTCTCATGTTGTTAATACTTATATTAGAAGTAATTTATTCACATTATTGTATTTACGAGTAAATGTCATAAAGTTTCTCGAAACTCTTACGTTTTCTGTGAAAACTAACTCCAAATTTCTCAATTTCAGAAACGCTCAAAAGGAATTCTCTCAAAAGTGGCTCCATTTTTTTCTGTAAACATTTCGAAAAGATAGTGATAATTGCTCACTTTAATATTACGTAAAGTTTATTTCAATATATTATTTTGTTTTCAAAAACATTACACAAGGTATTTTTTTAATATCTCTAAATATATCTGTTTGAATGCTCATTTTCAGCAATGTGTAAACACAATTGTATTTGTCAGTTAATGTGCTTCAAATAACGTCTAATGTAGCTTTTCGAAAACATAAAAATTTTCTGTAAAAAAGAGCTTCAAATTTCGAATTTACAATAGCGTTTCTGTACCATTTTTTTTAAAAACGGATCCAAATTTTTCAAAGAAAATTGCCGTTTGGGGCGAGGTTTTACTCTTTCCTAATGATGTTAAAAACATATTTCCGCTCTCCAACAAAAAACGAAAAATTAAGAAAATGCTAAAAAAAGTACTTTGAAGAACAAAAGATGGCAGCAGGCAAGAATATGTGGGATGTTCGAGTAGCTAACCCAGTGCAAAGGGAATAGAAATCTAACACAGGGAGAGTCTGTTCCATATTGTAGCAACAATAGCTTTATTAATTTAATCACAGACTGCTGCAGAACGTGATTAAAGACATTCCATTTTTGCCAAAGCGTTTATTTCCACCTCTCTCAGTGCAAACCGGATTTAAAATGCCCCTTCAGAAGAATCAATTTTACTTTGTGTAATTGACCAAGTATAATTGGTAACTTCTTAAATTCATTAAACAGCATGTAGAAGTGAATGACTGAATGTTGTCTTTTCTTTTGAGGCAAATATTGCCATTGTGAAGAAAACGTCACTTTTCTGCAAAAATATAACAAAAATATCATGCTTACTAGTACTGACTGAACATTATCATTTGTTAACTACATAAAATTAGACAATTTGATAAGATTTGATTAACAGCAACGGTAATAACGTAATACTACGAAAACACCACGAATCAGTCCGTCTACCTACGTACCACCTACGTCTCTTTGCGTATTTTGGCAGATAAATGGGAGACATGAAAAATGTAGAAGCAGTCCTCCATATCCAAGAACTCAAGACCTCCTGTTCCAAGAACCTAGATATTTCTACCTAAAAAATTCTCAGAAACTGCAAAGTCCTCCACGAGGCACAAGGGGATGTACTGCAAGGAGACTCTACATGATTCTGCGAACATATATTAAAAATTAGACCACTGTTGCAATTTTAACGTATTCAATAGCATTCACTTATCTATAACTAATTTATCTCATTGCCAAACAATTTGACTGCTACCAATGCAATGTAGCTACATTACTTCTATTCCACATCCACTGTGAATATCCTGAAATTTACAGAAAATGTCAAAAATGTTGAATGTTTATCTAATGTAATAAGTATGACAATTTATATTTAAACTAGTTTGCTTTGTTTAATTGTATG
Source organism: Gryllus bimaculatus (assembly GCA_017312745.1). Taxonomy (NCBI): domain Eukaryota; kingdom Metazoa; phylum Arthropoda; class Insecta; order Orthoptera; family Gryllidae; genus Gryllus; species Gryllus bimaculatus. The sequence continues at coordinate 12,631,152 of BOPP01000016.1, forward strand.
TCTTATATCGCGAAAGAAACATTTCTAAAATAATCACAGTTCACATAAAACTACTGAAAATTACTAGCAGTATAACAGCACCTTACACTGTTGTTGCACCACAAGTTAATAGCTGTGCAGTATGATACAAAACGAAAATATTTACATCTCATCGGAACTCTTGATTTTTTCTGACGTTTTGTTTCGATGAAGAAGGCTCCTGAGAAGTACTCTGGACCGAGAACTTAGAAAATACTAGTGTAAGATTTGTAATGGTTTAATCTTCCGCCAAACCATTTATAATCTTGTCACAGCTTTAAACTTTGTAATAAATTACCTAATACGCCAACTAGAAATTTATTAAGAATTGTGTGTTCAAAAATTTCAACCGGGGTAGAATATAATTAGAATTAAATACTAATTATAAATATGACAAATAGAACGCTTTATCTCAACAAATATTTGTGAATAAAAATATTTTTCTGCATTTTCAATCGATCAAAAAATGTGTTTTAAAATTCTAGTTCATGACATGATATTTCACTATTTAGGAAAGCATAATGCAATTGAGAAACGTTGGAACACATTCTTTGAATTTTATTGACTAGATACTTCTGAAAAGTCCACAGCAGTGATATAATTAGTTCGGGGGAAATATTATGTGTGTAACATTACGTTAGGTTATTGTGCACATGTTGGGACACCGTTGCCAATTTATGCAATTGTCAACACGAAACGATCACCAGATGCAATTAAAAATACTCTCCACAAGCGCTCTCCCTTCAGCTCTTTTTGTGTGGCTCTCAGGCACAGACACACTCACGACTCGGACCAACCACGTGTCTGTAATTACCTACGATCCACCTGCATTAAATTTTCCTTCCTCGTGCCACTAGTGGCCCTGGAGGTAGACAGAGCAGCCCTGGAGGTAGCTGAGCGCTCCCGCAGGAAACAGGCGCACGGGAACAAGCGGCCCTTCGCAGAGCGCCCTGGCGGCCGCGCGCGACACTTCCTGCTGCATAATGCATGCGCGTAATTGTATCAGGGCGCGCGCAAATAATCATAATGATAATTATTTTCCTTTATTAAATATTTACATTTCTATGCATATAAAATCGGAAACGCGTGTCCCGCCGGGGGACGCGGGGCGAGGGAGGGAGGGGAGAGGGAACTGATTCGAATGCTCGCCGCGTGATTGCGCCTCCGGCGCGGTTGAAATATGGCGGAAACGCCACCGGCGCGCGGCGGTCGCTGTGACGGCCTCAATATGCCGCTCCGAGCCCCAAACAACGAGCGGACGCCGCGCTTTGTTCTGTGAACGCGCGTGATGGCCCGTCTCTGCATCAACTACGCGCCGAAGAATGTGACAATGACGAGCACGAAGGAAACATGGGGTACATTACCCAATTAGATGCACAACGATGCACAAGGAGAGTACAATTTCTTCGTTTTTGAAATCGAGTGAAAACATGTCTAACAAATAACTTGTTGTTTTTATGTTCGTAAGATGCTGCAATTTCCGGTATTTCTAATTCACTTTCCCTGTACCTGAAAGTAGTGTGTGTATATATATATTGTAACGTTTCTCAGGGGGGAGTTAAAACATGCGTAATATTTAACAAAGATATTTATGTGTAAGCAATGACAATGACGCATAATGGGAAGATATAGATAAATATTCACTCTGAGCTTCTGAATTCCTCTCAGGGCAGTGGTGCAAAAGGACATCCAAACACAAACACAGAAATAAATAAAAGGTGGCTAATGTATTATTGAACTGAATTTGTGAAAACATTTTTAATACAAAAATCAAAGAAATAAATTGCACATTTTGTACGAAGCACAACAATACATATGTTCTTTGAAATGTAATTCTTGTGAAGTAACAATTCTTATTTACGTTAGCATGCACGGTTGTTACACTTGAGAATTAGCGTCACAAGATATTTTTAATTATTTAAATTCCATTAAACAACAACAAAATACCTTACACTTGAACGCTGAAAATTTAAACCGTGATTGAACCATTTACATGATTAATCATAACACGAAACATACACAACCAATATTTACTAGGCTGTCCAGGTGACGCCGCGTCCATGGCAAAGGTGCCGACGTTTTGGTCGCCATTCTGCGACCTTCCTCAGGCCGTAATGCCTCAGGCCATAATGACCGAACTTCGGCACCTTCGCCATGGACGCGGCGTCACCCGGACAGCCTAGTAAATACTGACTCCGGCCGCGGAAGCCTACGCTCTCATACACAACCAAATCACTTCATAAATTTACATAAAGTGTTTCAAACCGACATTAAATAATATATATCAGAAAATTGCTCAATTCTAAAGGAATTTACATTAGAATAGCTAAATGTATTTCCTGGCTAGCGTTCTTAAACAGCTTGCAACTATTCAGAAACATTCTCCGTTTCTTATATTTAATCTTTGCGCCGTCTGATCTGAATTCTTATATGACGACCCCGCCGACTAACGCCGATAGAACACACCATCGCCCCTCCAATAAATTTGTCTTCGCTGCCTTTGTCGGCAGCAACTCTCGCGTCACAGGACGTGATTTTGTCCGGCCTCGGCAGCGCTCACCCGTGGCGGAGCGTCCGTCCGAAGGGCTCGCTCGTCGTCCCAGCGCCACGCAGAGGCCTCTCCTTCAGCGATCCACGGAAGTTGGTCTTCCGCTTCGCGACCCGTTCCTCGACGTTTTCCTTCTGCTTCTCTTTTGAAAGGCGCCGCTCCCGTCCACGTCTGCTTCTCTCTTCTTCTCGTTCGCAGCGTGTGTGCTTTCGTGAGAAAGTCTCATGCACACCGCAAATGACTTTATATCGTTCTTTGTATAGTTCTAGCGTACCAACAGGACAATCTGCTCTCCACAATTTTACACATAGTTCGTTCAGACGTATTCCTCAGCGCTAGTAATCTTTGTCTCCCTAGCCTAGGTAACTAACGTTAAATAAATTTCGCAATAAACGGAACTAATTTCTTCTAACAATGATTTTCTGGAGTCATTCAACTCGCAAATTATTTCTCGTAACTTTCTTTCTATATGTACACATTAACAACAACGACTATGGTGTCTTTCTTACTAAACGACTCGCGTGGTTATTGAAAATAGAAACTGCCCGAGGAAGTATGCCTTCTAGCTTGCCTTCAGGCACGAAGAAGCTGACAGTCAGCAGTTTGCTGTGTTTCTGCAGTAGACCTCCTAGTAGGGCGTGGAAACATTTTATTTCCCCTTCTCCCGCTGACTCATTGTCCGTATTAGCTCCTTGAAGTTTGCTGCTGCGTTGCCGACAAATGATACCACCCTGCGCCTTAGGTGACTCCCATTGCGCTCGCATTTACCGCGTCTCTCATTTATAAATATGTGGGCGTCGGAGACGCACGGTGGGAACTAGCCTTCGTCACTATATGTACCCACTACCTCAGCCTGATGCGAAGCCAAGCACTTGTTACTGGTATTTTGCACAAAGCGAATCCGTGGCCACCACTCTTGCACTTGCACCGCGGACCCCCGCGGAGGCCTGGAGGGCCGCGATTTCCACAAGTCATTCTCAGAGATGGAGCGCCGTTCCAAAAAGATCTTCAGTTAAAATAATAGTTATTTATACCAAAGGCGTCATAAGGGTTCTAATGATTGAGCGGCAACAAAATCCGTGAGGGCTTTTGTCCGATGAATTTTGTTGCCTAAGATAATTATAACCATTTAACGTCCATGGTACATACATAACTTTACTTTTTACCTAATTTTATTGATTCAGATTTACTTATTTAATACCGAACTAGATGTTATCTTGACTCGGTTTGTTCTCGATAATTCTCTTCGTAAGAGAACATGTACTAGCAATCCACTGTTTTCATATTTCCCTCATAATCACGATCCTCTCGTTCCAGGTATGTCGAGCTCAATCAAAGGCAATAGCATGCTATAACGCATTAGTAATACATAAAGTAATGTAATGAGCACATTGCTAGTTCGACATTAGTTTTTTCGGCTGGATGATTTCGGTGCTCGCGTAGACCACAGACAGGCAGATGTTTTGCTGTCAATCGAATCTTCGGTATCAAGGATCTACACAACATGAATTCGGACCAAACAATAGAAGAAGTAATTTATTCCTACATGTTGGAACAATTTCCCACCACTATTTTGTTACCTGGACGCGACAATAAGACATTTTTCTGTGAAAATTTTGGTTTCATTATATATTCTTACAATTTATGGGCGAAAAAATAAACAACAAACAATAAAAGAACACTTGAAAGATGAAAATATTGTTTACGTACTTTGTATAGCTTAAAGAATCTTTCTTTCATAATGCACCAGCTAAATGACATCGAAAGCAAATCTCTCATTGTGTACTTTATTGTGTGCATATTAGCATTATAAATTTTCAATATCGCTTTCGCAGCAAATGTTTGTCATGTTTCATACAAAATAACACAATTAATTTAATATTTACAACGAAAATACAGCGTTTTGATTGACCTAACAACTTACAAAAATAGGGATCATGATTCATTTTTTAATTATTAGCATTCGCGAATAAGAGAGAATTCGAACTTGTCAAACAAAATATAAAATAGACGTATCGTTTTATAAAATCAATGTATTCCAAGTAAATGAAAGAAGGAGCAATTGTAGTCACAAAATAAAGTGACACAATGCCGGAAGTTTTCTTATTCAAATCATGATTCGTTTTTTTTTTGTTTCAACGTTAACGTGATAAGTCTCTAAGTTGTGAGGTGAGATAACGTAAGGGAAACTAGTTGGTTTCAAAGAAATTGAATTACAAAATATATATGTAGATCGTAAAATCGCTCACGTTACGACTGCTGTGTAAAAAGGTTTTGAAAATTCCCTTCCTAAGTTGATCCAAAATATTGCCCTGCAGTTATTTTCATCTTCGGTTTGCGGTTTCGTGTTTTGAATGATTTTACTGCGAAAATATTGAAAATATTTTTTTGCTCTTCCTCGTTCAATTTTAGGGCAAAAAATGTATAAGTAGATTTATTAGGAAAAGGGTAAAAAAAGTACGTTTGATGTAAAGATAATATTAATTATAAAACATATTTAAATGCAATTGAATATAAATCGGTGGCAGTCACTTACAAAATAAATGAATATCATTATACAAAATAATGATAAAAATGTTAATATGATTAATAATTATAGTAATTATAATATTACGTAATAATTAGGGGAGGAGGGTTAGTAGGACTTCTTCGTGTGGATGACATTTTTGCGTGGGTTGAAGTACGTTTATTTAAATTCTCCAATGTTGAGTCTATTTTATGCAATTTCAATAGCAATTTGAAGAATGTTGCGTTCAATTTTTATATAAGAATGAGATGAAAATAATGCAGTATCATCAACGAAAAATGATAAAGACGTGAAGAGTAAAATTGTTGGAATATTAGACTTGAATATATTAAAGAGTAGTGGGGAAAGATTTGAACTTTGTGGTATTCCTGAATGAATTTTATGTGAAGTAAAAGTGATTGTTTTTAACTCCAAAATGCCGATTATGTGAATTATTTGTAATAAAAATAGATGAGTACAAATAACCTGAAATTTAAATAGGAGGCCATTATGTCATTGTTCATCAAGAGTCTCTAGTCCCTACAGAAGTAATGCAATAGTATGTTCTTTGGAGAGAGATAATTGTGCAATATATTCAGTTATGCCTAATACTGCATGTATTGTTGATTAATTTGTATTAAAATTAAATTGATATAAGGAATATACACATAATTAGATGTTTGCAGGTTTGTAGGCTGTGGTCCAACGGAGACTGATCCTTAAGTTTCGCCTGCAGCTGTGGCAGGCATCATCAGAGGCGTTCCTCTGCTCCGCGTTGACTGACGCTCCCGGGGCTCTGGGGCCCGTATTTATGGTGAAGGGAAAGATTCGCGCGCTCGCATCTGATTGGGTTGCGTCAGCGGCGTTCCAAATGGAAGCCATCGAGATATTTAAACACAAAAACAATTTCAACAGAAAAGAAGAAGGTGAAAAATTAAACAGTACATGGTACCCGCCACTCCGTAAGACCAAAACTCGGTAGCCAACCAGTACTGCTGACGTGGCTCCAGGTTGGTACAGTGACGGAGTACCCTTCCAATGTCGTCCCAAAAGTGTTCAATAATCCAGGGATCTTGCTGGCCATGGGATAACTTCAACATGCTCTAGGTACTTCGTAGATACTCGTGCTGTGTGTGTGTATTATATTCTTGGATCACTGTCCAAGGGCAGTACCTTAAGGGATAGAGCATGCGGATGCAGAATGTCTGTGACGTATCGCTGAGCTTATAAAATCTGCCCAAGAATTATCAGAAGTGATTTGTTTGGATTTCCGATGGCTTTTCACATCGTGATGTCCGGGGTTACGCCTGTGTGTGTATATACAATATAGGCAGGATCTCTGTCCTTCACGCCAAACGCTCTCTTCCACAGACAAACGTGGGGGTCATCGGAGGTTATGGCGAAGCCGGGCTAATTACGGGCTCGGCACCAACTCAAACGCCGACGCCGGAGTCTTGTTGTCAATGGCAACCGACACATGGAGCGGTGGGAACTCAACCCGGCGGATGCGAGTCGTCGAGCCACTGTATGGGAGCTCAAAGGTTGTTGAAGGTCGCCATTACATGTTCGTGGATGGCGGGTGCCGATGTCATGGGACTCCGCACTGCCTGGCGCACCATACGGAGGCCCTCCCTGGGAACCGCGTTTCTTGGTCGACCCGAGCATGCATGGCGTGCATGGGTGCTCTCATGTTCTCACTGATTCCAACATCGACCACTGTGACATCTAAATGGCCCGCATAGCCGACAATTGCATGAGCAACTAGCACGACCAACCAGCCTCATGTAGTCCCACAATAGGGCCTCTGAGAAATGCAGTCAATTGGTGAATGGGCTGACAAACGAGTCTGTGTGGCTTCGCTTTGTACTGTACGCAAACGCCGTTCTTCACAATCTGAGTCACAGCGGTTGACAGATAACAACTGCGCAACAACAGGGCGGTGACATCACGAATGCACTCTGGTGGGCTTTCTACTCATTAAAGATACAAGTGAGTCTAATTATTTATTCACATAACAGTGGTATGCGTGTATGCCGAACTGTGATAATATTTGACCACTACTTTTGGTTGCAACACTTTATTGTCAGGCAGTTTATTTATTTATTTGTATTGTTTGTAATTTATAGAGCATTTTTTAATCTGTGTCGGTCATTTGTGTCGAATAAAAGAAAAGTTGTAGTATTTCGAGTAGCGAATGTTTTTCGAGCGCAGGTAGGGGAGGGTCACGTAATAATAGCAGCTAGCGTATAGTATGCAGGCGCTCGCAATAGTTGCTTACTATTTGCTGGCGCTTTTGAACCAGGAGACAGGGTTGTCACGTGGCGTATTTCGTGTTTGAACTTGCTTTTCAATGATTCGCTGACCGATTGGAGAAAGCTGGTGCGGCCGCACCCGCGTTCGTCGGTTCGTACCCGCGGAGAGGCGCTACAAATTTTCTAGAACCCTCCCAAGTGTTTTGCCCTTTTATCCGTACATGCTTCGGCGGGGGGTGCTGGAACCTTGAGAAATGCTCCTGCACGACACATTGTGCATGGATTACTTTATTGCCTAGTAATGCTTAAATTAACGCGCAGTTATGCTTTGAACGTCGTGGAAGACGTTTTGGGGTGGTGGCGAAGACATGTTTGAAAGCCTGCGGCCGCACGGGTGACGGCATTTAGGGGCTGCGTCAGGTAGAAAAAGCGAGATTGAACGCTAGAATTCTACCATCATAATTATTAAATCATTTTTCATAAATATTTTTGGAGGATTCTTATGCGTTACGACTCCAGCTGCAAATAAAATTGCATCATTTTTCGTTCAATAATTTTTAACGACTAGTAGATAATTATAATTCAAACCTTTATTTAAGCTAAAAAGAGAATGACAATATTAAGTTTCATAACTTTTGATGAGAGTGTAAAAGCATGGCGAATCTGTTGTGACTGAAATAGTCATAAAACAAAGCTCCTACTAGCTCTTCGTATTTCAGGATCAATCTCGCCCACCCAACACAAATGATTGGAGAGTAAACCGTTCCCCGGTTTATACTCCACCACACATCCGAAAATCGTACACTCCGATTTAAACAGAGTGGCACTTAAAGGTCACGAGCAGGAAGGTGAGGGGACATCGCCATTCAATCGGTACATAAAACATTTCAGTCGTAACAAAGCGCCCATTTGATGACAGTGTCGCCCTCTCCCTCCAGCTCGTGACTATGAAGTGCCACTCTACTTAAATCGTGGCATATGACTCGTCGCCTGGGGACGCTGCGGCCCCGGGGGGCGCTTGAGGCTCAGTGGCAGCGGCTCGGGGGAGTCCCCCCCCCCACTGCGCTGGGGCAGCAGCGGCGCATGAAAGATGCAGGTGACGCCGCCACTCGGGCCCCGGGCGCCGCCGCGGGCGCGCGCGTGCGCAGGGCGAGGCAGCGACGCCGACGTGCACGACCGCTCACGCAGCGGAGGGTCGTTTGGGAGGTGAAAGATTTTTGTTGAATAACAAACATTTGTCATTACATTCTATATTATTTTTGTAGTGCATATATGATACTCTTCAATATTTGCATTTTAAATTAATTACAATTCGAACATAATTAAATATTTAAATCAATTTAACCAATCCAAAGAAAGTAACAAACTAAAAATCTAGGCGTAAATTTTTGAGACGGAGAAACACGCCCCCATGCTCCCATCATCTGCCTCTGGGCGGAGTGTGTAATTACTGAACCTGGACGCGTCTTCTTGGCTTGCAGGAAGTGTACAACATTTTATATCCCTGACTCGTTTTTCACCTGCTGGTACATGAAATCCGTCACCAATTCACTCATCAATTGGCGTCATTTTTCTCCTTTAGCCCGTGGACACTGCTTTGGCATTCACCTAATATTGAACGCATATACCACGGTTATCTACCAATCAGTGCTGCAGGCCTTTAGAATTCTCCTCTCGACAAAGACCGAATTCAATCTCACTAATTAACTAATGTCAAAAATCCGATACCATCGGCACGCAACGATGTTGCTGCTGATGCATTCCATTTGGCCCTCTGTTATATTACGATGATGGTTAAACGTAAAGAGTAAGTGGTCAGAAACGACCACAATCTATAAAGGGCAGCTGTCAATAATAATTATTGTGCTGTGTTTCTACAGAACTTGAACTCATCGTAACTTCCCGGCGCTCTCATAAGTTTCAGTATCTACCTAATTATGAATCCCCTTGTGCTATGGTATCAGCAACCTCGTGTCTTCTCATGCGGACACGTAGTGCTCATATGAAATTATAAGCTATTTCCGTAACACAAACATGAGGTACGTGATTGAGCTTCATTCCTGACCTGTTCACAAGTCCTTTTCCAGAAATTTCTGAAGAAGCTGCATCGAATCAGCTGAAGCCACTTCGGAGCAGCAACATCTGGGGCGCTCCCCCCTTCGCACTCTCCGTCGCTCCTCACTCGACGCCTCGCTGCCTCCGCCTCGTTTCCTGGAAGGGAGTCACGTGGAGCACTATATCGATGAGCCGCATTTCTCACTCCCCTCGCCGTTATGCGGCGCTCCTGTTAATTCCCTCGTCGCTTACTCAAGAACGAGCGAACGAATCTCTCAAAGCCAATATGCCACTATGCGACTAGTCTTGCTCATACCTCGTGCTCATTTAAAGGTAAAAAGCAACGTCGGTGGCTCTAAGTGTATTAGCCTCAATTATGTGCTGAGATAAGTCACTGGCAGTACTGTTGTTGTCACTATTGCGGCGATGGCGGAGTTTTTGCCACTAGCAGCATAACTATGTACAACTTAATTTCTGTCGGGAGCTTTGACCACCACTATTCGCATTCTCATTTATTATTATTATTATTATTATTATTATTATTATACCAAACGGGCAATATTTATATAATTATCCTTGATTCTCCTTTTTTCCGCACAGGCACACAAACACTACACATCGGGGGAGAGACTAGTTGGGAACATTAAGAATTGGTTCCGGTTGAGTCAATGTCAAGCAGAAGGAAATACCATAAACGGAACGTAGAGGGTAGTTCGCACTAATGACTAATGACTATGACTTGGTTCGCCACCGGGAACCAATCAATTGTAACCCTAAATAAATCTATCAACTACCTCCGGTAGCACGGTTGCGAATGGTTCTTGCCCATGTAGAGTTGTACATTGTTGGCTGAAGGAGCTTGAGCGAGCCCCATCGGGGAAGAAACTTGTGGAACATCTCCCAGCCTTTCGCTTGCGCTGCTGCGCGGCGGCAGCCCCTGAGCCGCTCTTCTGCCCGCGCGCGCCTCGCGCCGCCGAACGCAGCGGCAAGCTCTGCCGTTCTAAAGCGGCACTCGGCACCTCTGTACGGCCTGTCTTCCTCGTCGCATGGCGTTCGATGGCAGCGACACACTACGTGTGAGAATATACGAGGGTCATTTCATAAATAAATCACAGTGTTTTATATTTTATTATATGTTTATTTTGGGTGAAATTCTCTTAATACTCATTCAGTGTAATTTCCGTTCTTCTTTCCGAGTTCGAACGACTGACAAGCTTTAAAATTACATCAAATGTCCCTTCGTTGTTCATTAGACGAATGGTTCGGGTAATGGCTGGAGAATGCTCATCCACGGATAAAAAATGATTCCCTCGCAGAAGTTTTTTTCATTTTTAGGACTAAGTCAAAGGCTGATTGTCCCTCTATCACGACTGTAGAGTGACTCTTATGACACCCTATTATTTTCCATCAAAATCAGTCAACCGTCTTAGGAGGAATGGTCAAAACTATAGTACATTGGAATTTTTACAAGTTGGATGAAACGTACGACATCTTATCGCGACTTTATTAAAATACTGCATTGGTTTTCAAACTCCTGCTTTAATGATATGTCCTCCGATCTTTTTTCGTAAACAACTAGTCGTATGAACGCATTTATTTGAAAAATGCTCAAATGTTATGGGAAGACACGGCTCAATAGTCCTCTATTACCAACGATTCAATTGTAAATGATGAACATGGAAACAGTGATTGAGTAAATACGGATGTCTATATTTCCTATGCAAAATGGGTTTCATATAATATGTAAGAAAGAATCTTCTTGCAACTTGCTTCAAATCAGTGCATACAAAACTCTTGTCAGAGGTATGCTTACAGGGCGCGCCGTGTACCACAAGCGGGTTTCACGAGCGGAATAGTAAGATGAAACTAAAAAATGTATGTTTATATATTACAAATGCATTTCCTTCCTTTCCCCCTTTCTATTTCGCCCTCCTTTTTGTTCCTTGTCAGGCTTCCTTCTGAGATGTGACACGTGCAGCGTGCGGGGGCCTGTGGCGGAGCACTTGCCTGGGAGCATTCTCGTGTGTGCGCTGGGCAGGGGAGGGGCGTGGTTTTACGGCAGGTCGCGCCCGCGAGGCAGCCGCCACCTGGCGACGCGCGAGGGCGGGGCGCGGATGGGGGGCTGGGGGGCGGGTGGCATGAGCTGCCGGGGGGAGGGATAGAAAGGCCGCTGCAAAGAACGCCAAGGGGAGAGGGCGCAGAGGGACCAAGAAAGGCATGCGAGCGGGAGCGGGGATGTGTAGCGAGCCTGTGTTCAAAAACCGTGAAGAACACAGGGATCAATGTGTGGTGTTGCAATGCTTGTGAGGTTAGGATTAACCCCACCAATTAATTTTGTGAGAATTTATTGTTATTTTATTTATTTATTTATTTATTTAATTTTTATTTATTTAATTTATTTATTTATTTATTTATTTATTTATTTTATTATTTATTTATTATTATTTATTATTATTATTTATTTATTTATTTATTATTTATTTATTATTTATTTATTTATTTATTATTTATTTTTTATTTATTATTTATTTATTTATTATTTATTTATTTATTTTATTTTTTATTTATTTATTTATTTATTATTATTTATTTATTTATTTATTATTTATTTATTTTATTATCTAATATATATTATTTCTCTATTTAAAAATTTTACCTTTCAGCTGTCTCTCGATAGCTAAAGTCATTGTAACTCATGAGTGTTGTAAGTAGAAGATAAGAATAATGGTGATGAAAGACAGAGAAACGATAAAACAGCAAAGTCAACCTGACGCGAACTCGCTTTACCCATCACAAGCACAATCCACGTGAATTGGACGGAAAATGGATCCCGCTTACAGAAATTGGTGTGTGCGACAGCTATTGCAATAAAGCGAAGAGTCCCGCTCTTTGAACCCGGCAACATAGGATTAGAAGTGGCGTGCGCCAGCCCGATCCGCGCTGGATGACGCCGGAGCCGGGGGCGGGGGGGGCGGGGGGCGGGAGCGGGAGCTTGCCGGCCCGAGTGGGCGGAGCGGAGCGCGCGACGTGTTGGGCGGCGCGTTTGCGGTGAAGCGGCCATGACAGCCGAAGCACCAGACCGGGGCTCGCGCGTCCGTTGGAGGTTTAATACGAAACGGGAAGAGAAGTTGGCGGCTGGGGCCAGCGACGCGTGACAAGCGGAGGTGATCCGGAGGTGGACTAATGAGAATTAGTTGCCGTGAATGGATTGTGGGAGTTTAGTTTGCCGCTCGCAATAAGCGGCGCTACGAACATCTGCTCGGAGTGGGGCGGGGCGGGGCTGGCTCTTTCTCTCTTACACACATACACCTCTTTCTTGCCGTGATTTTTACTTGTATTGTTTACTTGTATTTTACTTGTACTCTACCCATTCTAATACATTGTTTCAATATATCTCCGAGTATGTATTAATCCCTTCACAACTCCATTTCCAATTTACTTAGTCTGTTTCACTTTGTTCTTTTCTCACATTTTTGTCTATGCTTTTCTTTCTCCTCTACTTTTCTCCTCTCTATATTCCTCTCCTACCTCCCCTACAATCCTTAATTTTTTCCTAGTCAAAACCTCAGACTCTTACTCCACGTAACCCATCACTCAGAGCGACTCTTGGGTATATTTTTCCTTTGGTGCTGTCTACGTTCGTATTTTCCTTCCTCCTCAACTCCGCTTCGACAGAAGTATTCATCAGCCGGCCACGGACTGTGACATTTAAAGATACATTTCCGTCTCTCCCATTTAGTCTTTCCTCTCACATTTTTATCCACTCACCCTTCTACATTCCTTTCTCCCTTTCGATTTCCGTGGCTTGTCTGATCTACAACCGCGTATTTCACGCGAATGGCGGAGCCGTCTACGGGCTACGGATCACGCGCGTACACACATTCCATGCACTACACTACCACATACATCGGAGAAGAGTCAGGAGCTTATCGCTTATCCCGGCTGGTGCGTCCCCTCGTTGGCGGAGAAACCTGGAGGAGAAAATCTCCAGCAAGCCAATGATAAGTTGGCGGCGGATCGCAGTTTCCAGCGTGTGAGGTACACTGCCGCCACCGGGAATACAACACTGACTACACTTAAGGAGCTATCAAACCCAATGTAACCCGATCTATCAATCTCTGTCTACGTCTTCTCTCTCCTCTTTCGCCCCGTTCCCGCAGCCATCCAATGGCCCGCCGAGCGCTGTCCTGCCGGTGAGCGTCCTCCCCCTCCCCCTGCATGTAGCACGTGGCATGCGCGGGAAGCGCCATCTCGGGCGGCCGCGAGCCTCCACTTTCGGCGGCCGTGTGCGCATTGTGTGCATGTTTATTAGCGGCGGCTGCCCTGAAGAGAATGCGACATCTGCGGCCGACAGGTTTATATTTTACTCGATATATCTGGCGCATTTCCGATGAAATTATCTGCGCTATACTAACTCTGTGGCCTCATAAATTTTGCGTTTGCAATAACAATAGTTGGAAATCTCGTGGCAGGAAATCTATCGAGAGGCGTAACCCGCCAGGTTGTGGACGGCAGAAGTGCTGATGAAACGACACTCACTGTCGGTACTAATCACATTTGTTCGAGGTAGGCAGGAATATAATGATACCGCAGACAAGTATGAATTCAGTGAAAATTTCCACTGTTTATTTCTTTTAAATGTTTCCTGAAATAGCTCGTTAACTTTTATTTAACAATATTTTAAAGCAGAGGCCTTTTTAAAAAGTATACTATTTAAAAATACCTACCATTAATTTCAAATTTAATAATTGATTTTTCAACAGGAAAATTATAATTTCAAATGATAGCAAAACGTAAGAAATTATGTGAGTATACCTAATGAAAACGGTCGATCTACTCTAATGTAACTAAGTACACTAACTCTAATGTAGAAGATATTTATAAAGATTTAGGTTTACATCTGTGAAGAGGAATTAATATTTTATGAACAACATTGTACTCGTAAATTTCAGTTACTATATTTTAAATATATCATATATATTTGATATATTTTAAATATAACATCGTAAACGATTACGAATAACTAGTGTTCGTTAACATGATATTAATGTACTCTTGTCGAAAATTAAGCAGAAAATATTCATGTTTTTTAAGTAATCATGCTTTGATTACTGCTTTTCTGTCTCATTCAATTAAAAATAGTTAATGAAAAAATGTTTATTGCTGTCATCGTCAAAGAAAAACTATGAACCTTACAAGCTATTGTGCCCAAACCGAATAAGTTGGTATTTCTAATTCGTTTAAGTTCTTATTTTAGATTATCCTCTATTACACAACAAACGTTTTCAATATAACGTAAGACAATATTACGTGAACTGTATGTAACAGTCTGTCAGGTTCTCGCCGATTGCTACATCAATTTCTACGGTTCGAATTGCGAATTTCCTTTGATAGTCCCCACTCCTAGAATGGATCTCATCCCCAACCTTCTTAGCTTCCTGGATTTACACTCGAGTGACTCGCACCCGGCTCCCGAGATCAGCGAAAGTGCAAAAAGTCCTTATTTTAGAAATCAAGCGATTTAGGAATTTTCCAAACGACACAAATAATTGTATTTTGAGAGCAATGACAAAAAATAGCACACAGAATCACTTTAAAAACACAAACTCATTTACGCATACACAGCAGCACTATACACAATAATAAAATCACAAGCTAGAGTGTATATGCAACAGACCTAGTCTTGAATTAGAATGGACAATACTTTTATAAATTATAAAGCGCTATTATATATATAGTATTGCTACTTCAAATATACGTACTTAATATACTACTATAGTATATACTATACACAAATAGAACACACTGCACTACGGCTCGTACAGTTCATATCCACCAAGTAATGACAGTGGAGCATGAATTGTAACAATTGTCACAATTTTTTCGACTTCTTACTGGCTATGGGAATTTATTTAATAACAAATAAGTGGTATGTGATTTTCTTTATAAACGAATAAATAATAAAACATTGTTTTCTTATTTGCCGATATAATTTTTTTATTAAGCATTTTTTCTGATAAACCGCACTTAGCCACCTTAACTGGTTATGATACCATTGGCAGAGACGGCAGAGGAAGTCTTTGATGACATGTAATAGGGAGTTGGGGTTTCCAAGGAAGCGTAGTATATGCCTGAGGCCTTCGTACCATACTTTGTAAAATTCAAATTCTAACAATACGGATTCTACAAGTCGGAGAACTTGATGGGGTGTTGAGAAGTAGGAACAAAAGCCAAATATGGCTGGCGGGATGATGAGGGGAGGGAGACAGTCGTGGCAATTTTACGATGTGGTTAAAATTGAGGTCCTGAGCGGAACGTTTCTTGTTTGCGAAGTATTTGAGGCGATGTTTTTTTGGTTTGATTGACTTAGATACGAATATTCGATGGGCCTTGGAGCTTACAAAAGGGGGTTTATGATGAAAACGTTGATTTTGATCTGGTCTGGGTTGTTGCGTGGGTGGGGGGTGAAGAAGATGTGAAATGATTGGCAAGGAGGTTTGATTTCTTTAGATTAGGCAACAATGCATCAATTCGAGGTCAGGGCTGGAATTATGGGGAAGGAGTGAGTATTTTTGTTGTCCTCCATGCGTTTGGCACATTAGGGACCAGCTTAGAGATGATGTATTGAAAGCGAGCGTTTTAGTTTTGTCCTTCGATTCATGGCCTTTATGGGTAAAAATGGACCGTATTCCAGATGTGGCAATCTCTGGAGCTGCGAGTTCCTTCTAGCACAGCGTCGGCTTGTACAAGGTTGCGTATATGATTGGGGAGATTGAGAGAATGGGATGGTTTGGAAGAAGAGAGAGGAGTCTAAGAAGCAATGATCGCCGCTGCTACAATGGCTGATGTTGATATGGTTGATAGTGGGTAACGCCGATGCCTTGAAGAAAATTAGGATTGGTGAGTGGTCGGAATTGGACTCAGGAATGGGTTATCGGAAAATTTAATAGTCATTACATGGTAAGTTATTATGTTCAGAATGTCAGGACGAATCCAGTGCTTGTAAGGGAATGGGTGATTTCAGCAGGGCAGTAATATTAATGTAATTTGTATTGCAGAAATTGAGGAGCTGGGCGCCATTAGGAGTGGTTATGCGGTAGCCTTAGGGAAAGTGTTTAGATTTCCAATCGCCAATCGGCAATCGCCAAGGTTGTGGCGAGGACAGCGAATATCGGTTTCAAATGGATGGGGTTAATCGGGATATTGGAAAGTTTATAAATGGCGATTATGTTTATCGGGGGCTACGTTTGGGGTATGTTGGGAAAGTGCAATTGCTGAGTTGTGAAGGCCTGGGAAATGAATGGAGTAGTAAGTAGTATGTTAATGGATTTGTTATGAGACTGGCGATACCGCCTCGAACTTTGCTGGACGGCCTGTCTGACCTTATAAAATAGGGATGGGAGTTAGAAAGAAAGGAATGTGGATTTCGGTTATTATGGTTATGTCAAAAGAGTGTTCGGCAAGAAGATGGGCAAAGTAGACATTGTTTTTGGTATTGCCGTTGGTATCCCAAATACGTTGGATGATATTCTGGTAACTATAGGCATTATTAATTAGAAAGGGAGATATGGTGAACATAATTATATTTTGGATTAAGGGAATCAGGAAGGAGAGTATGGAATTGACAAATGTATGATGCCAAATGTATTCTTCATAGTTTGCTGCAACAAGATCTGCATTTGGGGAGGGGTAAATGTGGAAGAGAGAAGGTTCTTGTTGCATTTTGCACACCTAGAGATTTATTACGGTAGTTTCATTATGTGAAGTACTGGAAATTCTTGCATTGTATTATTGAGCAATTTTCTTCTAAGTTCCACTTCTCTAGTGTAGTGTAGCAAGGTTTATATTTTAAGCAGTTTCTCAATGTTCTCATTCCTAACCACTTCTACGGCCTAGAGCGGCATTGGGGATCATTCTGTTGAGATGGATGATCATACTCGGAAATATATCGTGTTAAATGGGGGGAGGGTTCTTGAGGGGGGTGGCTTCTCCATTTGCGAATGAGGAATATCGTTTTATCGTCTGTTATATGAGTTACTAAAGGTAAGTTATGTCTACGTTCATTAAGACAATTGTTTGTTTCTAAATTCTGAGCTTGGAAGGGTATTTTATTTTATAACTTGGCCACGATTAGAGGTAGAGAAGCTAATTATGCCACTTTTGCTGGGTTAACTGGAAAGATTTTGGAAACCTGTGTGTTCGTATTATCCACATTATTATCTATAGTTTCTGAATTCGGTAGAAGTTTTTGCTCGCAATCTGACTGGGACGACTGATAAGAGATTTCATCTGAGGCATCGTCGAGGTTGGCTAAGGTGACAAATTGCTCTGCGAGAGGACTAAGTTATATTATTAATAATAATAATAATAGTAATATTAATAGTAATATTAATAATAATAATAATAATAATAATAATAATAATAATAATAATAATATAAAATTACTGATTCAAAGTGCAGATACCCATTCTTCCGTCCAATCTCATCTTCAATTACTCTGGGAGTGGACACAAAGTTATGTAATGCTACGCGAAAGAACGAGGAACTTTCGGCAGAAAAAACTCTTATTACAGGGCCGGTAAGGAAAAGTGGAAAAACCCAGTTTAGTGGCTAAATTTAGAAAAAACATCGTCTAACATATAGAGTAGCCAGAACTCATGTTTTGTGGGCCTTCGATACCGAAAAATCGTATGAAGGGAAAAACGTCTGTCCGTCTGTCCGTCTGTCTGTCTGTGCGTTCGTCTCTCTGTCTCTCTGTTTTTCTGTCTGTCTGTCCTTCTTTCAACAATGTTAACGTGAATCGTTCTGCCGTTTTCATTGATATTTCCAATCTATGCGGCCAATTCAAACCGATATTTTAATTTTAGGGGGAACTTTTCACGAGGTTCTTCGGATATTTTCCAAATTATAAAAAGTGGCTGTATCATTTTTGATTACATTTTGCTATTGGATAGTGTGAAGGACGTTTAAGAGAATAGTGCAGATCTCATGTTCGTTAAAAACTCTGTTTTTTCTAAAATTGCAAAAGTTCCACATTTTTTCGGAGTCTTCTTATAACTAAAATTGTAAATATGGAGATTTCTTCCTTTAATAAAATATGTTCCTTTAAAATAGATTTTGAAGTCAGATCAGTTACAGGTTTTCAAAAATATGACTACTTTTCGCGTAATTTTGCATGCAAATACGGGGGAGAAATTACGTGCTGTTTTAACACCACTAGTTCAAGTTTTCGTTGACCTTGCACGATACCATAGTTATGCCATCTGATTGCCATAATGTAAACTCCCTTACGTCAGGAAAATAGTTTACGACCATCATTCTGAACCCTTCAAAATTTCTGCCTTTTCTTCTATCGAACTCGCTTTTGAGTGGCTTTTTCTTTGCTACTCATTAACCGTAAAATAAAATAAATGCCATTATAGTATTTTTTTAAATTTCAAACCAATGGTATTAAAAATTACAATCTTAAACTCCGTAATCCATATAAAATTGATCTCTTTCCTCTTTAACAAGGATTGGATACAAAGAAAGCCCGGGCAATGCTAGATATTTTGCTAGTAGTCAATAAATGATATTTAGTATAGGGCAGAGACACAGCGCTTTACTTATAGCCCTGATGAGCTTATCGCTAGTCATAAAATCGAAACTGAGCTCGTAGAGGTCTGTTTTTTGAAAATTGAAACAGAACAATATTTTTTGAGATTAAACTGTCAGACTTCGAGAACGGTGACCAGAAACCTGACCTTTCGTTAGACCTAGACCAGCCCTTCACACCTATGAAACCCATCTTATTCTCGTACAGAATTTTCAAATTATCATTCATTTAGATTCACGTGATTTTGTGAAAGAGAATGATCTTGAGTAGATCCTACAGAGCAGGTGTTTTATACATCGCTGTAGAAATTCTCTTCTTGTGGTCTGTTGAAAACTGTTTTTTTTTCAGGTTTTCTCACCTTTTCGGGTTCTTAATTGCAGAATACTTTTATGAATTTTTGTGATATTACAGAAAGGTAAAATTTGTGTATATTTTAGACATTTTCATGGAAAATGTTTCAAGTAACAAAGACGAATTTCGATTGAGAATCTCTAAATTAAATGACTGGTAATGATTGTTCTTTCCAGAATTGGCATGTGCTCTGCCGTGTCGCTGACAGAATGGAGCTTGAGTTCGAGTATTATCTGCGCACGTTTTGTTTAGACATCGCTTCGTTAGGTTCGAGAAAAGTGAGGAGTTTGGTTATTTTGATGAAAGTAATTTTACGTCGAATTGGTAGTTCATTTTTCCATGCAAAATTGTTTTTAATACTCGGGATCGAACATTCCTCGACACCAGATTTTCTCTACAACTCTCATTGCTATCATTTATTTTTAATGCAACTAATGTTGGGAAACGAGTGGGGGTAGATATTCCGGGGCTCATGAAAATGAGTGGATATGTCGGTACCTCTATGGGCGGATTATAGAAACTGCATAATCTAGTTCGAACCCAACCAGTGACTGAGACTTTTACATAACGGCTTTGATCCATAGTTTGGTCTTTCCGACCAAAACCGGTCGAATAGGAGGAACTCTAGGTGCAGCATCTTAAAAAAGGCGTCACACAATTGAATGTGATCATTCGTTCTTCATCTTCGGCCTTTCTTCCCCGATTTCCAAAACACTTAAACCTACAAGTGCTCCGTGACGTCTCATGGCGGGAGCTGAGAGCGTACCCTGCTGAGGGAGGTATCAAGAGCGTAGAAACGCCGCTAGCCGGCTTGTAGGTCGGGGCCAGATTTCGACTCGACAAGCTAACGACGAAAGAAGCACGCGCTCGGAAGCACTGGAAGTGCCTCCATTGCGCTTAACGGATCCAAGCGCGCCGAGCGGCCTCTGCCGCAGCAGATGCGCCGAAGCCCCGCCCGCTGCCGCCAGCGCCGCCAATTTTCGCTGCAGTGGAGTCATATCGGCGCGCCAGGTGCTGCGCGGCGCAGATGCGGCCAACGGCTGCGAAGGAACGCCCGCGACGTGCGCAGAATGCACACGGCCCGCGCGCTCGCTGCGCAGATGGAAACTGTTGGCCGAAGCCCGCGTGCGTAAATACGAAATCGATAACATGTGCGAACCGAACAATTCTCAAGCGTTAATACGTCAGGACGGTTGCTCTTATCGGTAGTTTTCCGTGTTTTCTCCCATCAATACCAGGCTAATACTGCAACAGGAAGCTAATAAAAGAGCTTGGCCTGATCGCTATATTTTCTTCCTCTTCCTAGTCATGTCCTATCTCCTTCCACAAAACAGTTACTTTTTCATGCACTACACCACCACATGTAAGGGAGTCCATTCGAGGCAGAGTCTTCCTGGCTTGGTCACTGCCCTGCTGGTGGAGGTATGTGGAAGAGGGAAATCCCTGATAGGGATGTGTAAGGCTGTGCCAGATCTTTTGTTCTAGCTGTAAAGGAATGCCGCTACCTTCCGGGGTACGGGATATGCACTACACTTTGGAGCACTGGCCATAGCACACTTATAAGACGGGTCACAATATTATTATATAATCAGTCATTTGTAATGCAATTGCGAATGGAATGAAGAGACATATTAAGCTCAATTTACGTTTTGTTTGAACTTTGGTTTTCCAAAACATTCATATTAAAAATAATCAAATATTTTTAATACTATATAAAAAAATGATATTATTCTTTTTCTGTGGATTGCATATTGTCCTAATAAATATGTACAAATTTATTGAGATTATCCGTCGACTGTGAGAACAAACCCAATTGAATTTTATTGGTGTAATTTAATCCTTAGTGTAGTGTGTTGCCACTTGACCTATTGGGCGCGTCGGTAGGACGTCGTGTGGGTTGTGCGCGGCGCCGCATTTTAATGCATAGGCTACCGAGGCAGGCAACCGAAGCCGGCGTGCTACGTCGAGACGGGAGGTGCGGCATTCTCGATGGTATGCTCGCGTAGGCTACTGGTACATCACACCAAATATGGTATTTAATTATCGGGCCAGCGGTGGTGGTAACCAGGGAACGTTCTTTCTTGTAACGGTCAATTTTTTTTATTTGTAAATATTGTATATAGTATTGTGGTGTTAGAGTATTTTTATTCGAATAAATACTTATTATTTACAAACCGTTCACGTCTGTAATTTATTGCCCGGCAAGGACGCCACAGTAGGTGTTCATTGGATGCTTGCGCAAAATTAATTCATGAAAATAAGACATTATTTTACCCTCAAGTATAAAACACAGAACTTTACCGTGTAAACGCTAAATTTTATAAATTTAGATTTTATGTATCATTTTACAAAGTAATTTTTTATAAAAATTACGTTCTTAGGGAACCGCCACAATCTCAAAGTGCGCTATGATTCATGAGAGTGTCGGGAAGTTCAATACACGAGCCATTTATATGATCGCAGAATGAAGAAAAAAAACAGAGGTTCGTGTCTCGGCACCCTCGTGCGTTTAATTGTAATTTAAATGAAGCGTATGCTCGATATATTATTGTAGAAACCAGCTCCATTTAAGCTTTCTCTTCCAGCATCAGTACTAAACATTACTTAGCGCCAAAAATGCAGCCGTTTAAAACAACAGATAGCATGACTTCCAGAGGCGAAATATGGGGCGAGATTATTTCGATCGCCCCGCCGACCGCCGAGGGATAAACGCCATATCCCGCGCCAGGTGCGCAATCTACAGGGAGTCGGCGCTGCACAGTGGGCCGAATAGCCCCGAGCGCACTCGGCTTTCTTGGATGATCTTTCCGGGCTCGTACATGCCACGGGCAGGGTCCGTTCTTGTAGAACGTGTGTTCTCCCGAAAGTTGGCAATGTTCCCCTCCCGTTGGAAGGAGCGTCCTATGCCTCGAACGTCGGTTTACATGGTGTTTTCACCAGGTATCTCCGCCAGTGGGGAGCTGCTCCACACGAGACAAGCTCTAAAATACTGACGGATCTCCATATATGTGTGTTAGTGTGAGTAGTGCAAGTGTGTGTGTGTGTGTGTGTTTGCAAGGATAAAGAAGAAGGAAGAAAAAGGAAAATCATAAAGGTCCTGGCCCGTTTGTTAGTCTGCTGCTCTGTTATTCGCTTGGTACAGGTCAGATATACCACGAAGCAACTATCCATCAGAGGAGCCAGCTAACTCTCCTCTAGGAGAATAATGAATCCGAATTATGTTAATTTCCAACATTTTCCTCATAGGATTCATTTAGATTTAATGTGAGTCGATTTCAGTTCCTCCATTGCAGATACGTATAGGAAGAATTTCCCCGTCGTACATTCATTAAATTCCAGGAAAAGTGTTACTTGTGTGAGACTGACGTGTGGTGTGTAGCCAGGAGGAATCTAAATAGACATCATTGCCGTTCATCGTTTTCTCTCATACATTAATTCATCTTCGACAGGGGTAAAGCAATGTTACTTCCCCTCCAAAGGTAATTCTATATTGGTCTTACGACGCCCACTGAATCTCATTCAGCTGCCAGCAAAAGCATCGACCTATTTTACCCCTCCCTCTGACATAAGCCATTCCAAAAATGGTCGTCCCCGATATCTCATCGATGGAACATCAAATCAATAGGTCAACTATATCAAATTCATCCGAATTTACATTCTTACAAAAGAAGGGTACAGAGTAATCTTTCGACTATTTTTAAATTTTACGGACTCACAGGATAAATCTTACAAAAGTCTAAAGAATATCGAGAGATCGAACATATTCTCTTTTTTTCAATGAACATTTTATGCAAGGAAGTTACACATGTAGAATTTGCCCTTAGGTAGGGAAATGCATTGATGTTCCTCAGATCCACAAAATCTGTCTGCGTCAGAAACTTATTCTCCGAACACCAGTGCATAATGATTTGCTTAAGAAACATAAGCATATATATATATATATATATATACTATATATATATATGTACTGCGGAAATCTGCACATGGGTCTTTACTTTTCGCATAATCTAATGTGTGTGGCTTGAAAAATTCAACAGGTATTTGAAAACGTTTCCCATTTAAGGTAAAAATGTCAAATCTGCATTATGGGACAGCCGACTTTACTTCTCTGAGACAAGTTGAATGTTAACAGTTTTCTCCTCCACAACTCTTTTGCGATCCCGGCGAGTCGGACCAGTGTGGCGGCGGGGGCGAAAAGAAATGAGCTCCGTCACCCTGGCCGCTCAGCGCGCCTCGCTGACGCATTACGCCACCTCACGCCACGCCTCGCCACGCCACAGTCGCGTGAGTGGCCCTGATAGCGCTCGCGAAAACCGTAATTAGGCGGTGGGCGCCGATAAGCAGCCGGGGAACCGCGTCGCCCGCCGCCCGCCGCCGCGCCACTTTTAACGACGTCTTTAGCGCCCACGCGGATAATTACGCCATTTGTTTACTTGCGCGATCAACACTCGCACCCCAGCAGGAAGACTTGGGATGGGGGGAGGCGAGGGGGGGAGAGGCGTTACGCCGGGATTATACAAGCGTGCCGGCTACCTGGATGGGCTCGAGGCGAAAGGAGGGGTGGCGGGTTTGCGTTCCAGAAAAAGCCTCTTGCCATTTGGCCTCCGTAGAGAGAAATGAATGTAGTTAGAAGTAAGTAGGAGGTAGATTTTGATGACCTGAAACATCACGATAATAAAATACTTTTTATTTTCTAATGCCCAAAGTAATTCTGTGCCCATAGCGCTCGCCCATTGTTGAAGCGTTCGTGCACGCACAGAAGCCGTTGGAGCCCTCTGGCAGCATGCTTTTGCAACATTTACTGCCAACCAATTGTTGTGTTGCTCAATATTTGCTACTCGTGCGCTCCAAAGTGCAAACCGTTTGATATAAGAGCATTTGTTTCCGTAAGAAGAAGCAAAACGGTTAGAACTTGGCTGTATATGCCCCGTCAATTTCGGTGTGGACCAATCACCCGTTGCTTTACACCATTACACCATTAATTGCGCCATTTGTTTACTTGCGCGTTCAACAAGCACGCCCCACCAGGGAGGCGTGGCCCCCGGTGGAGGAGGGGGGGGGGCTTTGCGCTGGAATTATGCATGTGCTCCGGCTTCCTAGAGGGGGCGAGGCGAAGGGCGGGATGCAGGATTGCGGTGCAGAAGAAGCATGATGCCTTTTGGCCTCAGTGGAGAAGAGTGAACGTACATAGAAACCACATATTTTGCTTTTTGTATTGCATGCAACAGAAAGAACTCACGAAGTTACAACATTTTATTTCATTTTAAACAAAGGTTTTATATATATTTAAAAAAATTAATGAAATTTAGCTACTTGCATATATGTAATGTTTCTAAGTATACGTTAGATATTATACAACCATTATTCAAAGTTTAAGAATTTTAAAATTTTAATAATTGTTGGATATAACGTGATTTGACCTATTAAACAATTCATTTACATTCATTAGTGAACTTAGAAACTGACATAATAAGCATCACAAATTTCAGTAATGGTTTTTTAAAATTTCATGCACATGGCGCAAAATGTAAATTCGATTTTCGGTTGAGAACATTTTAGAGAAAATCTAATTGCATTCCTTTTGATTCAGAAACAAGATTTCAATGCGTCAATAACAGGCAAATTGTCCTAAACTCTTAAAAAGGCATCTGACTTTTCCATTCACCACAAACTTAATAGTTGAAAGATCTTTTTTATTTCTCACTTACTACGCACGTAGTAAAGCGAAAGTATTCTAACGGTGTGACCGAAATCGGTGATTTTCAGCAGAAAAGTCTTATTGGTTATTTGTAGGAAAAAGTCCGTTTTGCGGGTCCTTCTTACCAAAAAATGAATTGACGACAAAACGTCCGTCCGTCTCTGAACACCACTAGTGCATATACAATCCTTAGGATATTTCCAAATTGAGGAAGCCGCTGTCTATCTTTGAGATTTTGAAAAACATTCTTTAAAATTTGGGAAAACTTTACAAAAAACCCTGGGACACTTTTTTTCAAAATCGACATCAAATTTTCTCTTTAAATTTCCTGTAAAAATACAGTAAAATACATATAAAGGTACGATTGTGACCGTTAACTTTGAATTTCCGAAAAAAATATTTTTTCCGGCGTCTTCCTACTAGTTCGAAGTTGACGATGAGATTTTTCCTTCAGGTAAAATTTGTTCTCAATATTTATTTATTTCATTTAGGTAATGTGCATTCTTTTATAACTATAGTAGTTTCTGCGCAATATTGGGTGCAATATTAAACTAGTGGTGCTACAGAATGGCACAGACTTTCCCGCATTAGTTTTATATTTCCTTTGGACTCGGCAAGCTATTCCAATTGCCACATACTCTTGCTTGCTGCCATCTACAGCCATCCAAAGTGTATTTTTTGGCATTTTCTTAATTTTTTTGTTTCCTAATAGTAGAACGGAAATATTATTTTAGGAATAATAACGAACAGTAAATTAACGAGAGTAAATGCCATTGTACTCTCTTGGTACATGAAATTTAAAGAAAAAAAATTGGAGCCATTTTTGAGAAAAGTTTGAAAATGTCACAGGGGATTTATGTAAAGTAATGAACTAACGAATTTTCATAATCACACACTGCCGACACAGGCCAAATGAACAGCGGTTTCTTTAATTTGGAAAAAGTGATATAGACGCTAGAGTTGTTCGCATACCCCAGACAGACAGACGGAAGGACGAATTGACGGAGGTTTTGAAAAAAACATTTCGTATCAGGGGACCCCAAAACGTATATTTCCGTTGAAATCTCGACATAGATTTTTCCGCAGCATTACATAACTTTCTGTAGTCTACGAACTGCTGGTAAGAATAGTGCTTAATGTCACCTCTGTCATGACACAAAACGTGATTTTGCTTCATTCTTTTGTATATTCGTAATTATAAACATGTAATGTTTTTTGACTAGTCGATCAGAACTTCAATACTTAGATTAACGACGATTTGACCGCATTATTGTTTTTATGAGTAAATGTGCTGTAAATGGTACGACATAAAGTTTCTCGAAAACTTAACAGTTTTTGGGGAAAATGATCTCAAAATTTCGCATCAAAGATCAAACGCCATTTTATTGTCTCTTTCCACAAATTTTTAGTACGGATAGTGCTAACTGATTAATAAAATATAAAATTGATTTTGTTGTATTCTTTTTTTTTCAAAAATTCACAAACGTATTTTTCGACATATCTCTCACGCCGTTAATATTCATATTTTCAGAGATTTGTAAACACTATTGCATTTATGAGTGAAAGTGATTCGAACGAAGTTTTTTAAAAACTCAAAACACGTTCTGTGCAAAATAAATTTAAATTTCGTGTTTACAGTAACACTTTAACGCCATTTCTTATGTAATACAGTGGTTGTATCTTACGAATGCCTAAAAATTGAGAAAATGTAAAAGAAAAAAATAGTTTTGGTAGCGATAGATAGTTGCTGGGAAGAGTGGCAAAACCGATTAGTTAGAGCAGTGTAAATAATTTAGAAATGTCACAAGTACGAGAACGTTTGTGACATTCTCCAGCCACACTAGTTAAAAATGGTGTTTTAGCTTTACTGTAAATGCAAAATTTAAATCTTTTTTTCATAGAAATCTTTTGAGCTTTCAAACAACCATATTGGATGCCATTGAAAGCACTTCTACTTATAACTAAATGATGTACACAAATCGCTGAAAATTCGCATACTGAAGGCGTGAGTGATATTTAAAAATTAAAACATTTGGGTAATTTTGTAAATATACACCAAAATGAATTTTTGTGTCCTTTCAAACAGTGCAATTATCACTATTCGCACAAATAGTTCGAGGGAAAAAAATAGTGCAGTTTTTGTGAGAAAATAAATTTTGAGCGTTTCTAAAAATGCGAAATTTTCAGCTACCACAAAAATCATTTGAGGTTTGGAGAAAATTTATAAGGCATTATATATCACACGTACTCAGAAATTGAGTAATCTGAACAATCGCCGCTCATGTAAATACTAACGAGTGCGAGACAAGTAAAAAAATCATTTTGTATTATTTGAAAAAACAAAGAATACAGCAATATGGCATTTATGTCATCCCATAGAGTACATTGACACTACCCCTACAAAAATTTGAGGAATAAATTGGAACATTTTTTGAGAATTTGGATTATAATTGATAATTCAACTTAATGATAATAGCAAAAATGTGTAATACTTCAATCAATGCTTCATAATTGCATCAAATTTGGCTGTGGACTCCGGAGGCTCTCCCCTCCCCCTTTGTAATGCGCGGGACCGTTTGCATTTCGCAATTGCCAGGGCAACAAGTGCGGTGCGACGTGCGAGTGTAACAGAGCGCGCGCCGGCGCGTCCTGTGCCCTGGGCCTTGCACCTTGAGAAGGCGCCGCTCCGCAGGCCGCACAATGGCGCGGGAAGTGGCGACGATACAGCGGCGCGTCTCGCCGCGGGCGGAGCAAACGGTGGCTTCATCAAGAAGCTGCGCTTCCGGCTGCGGCGGGCGGGCGCTTCGCCTCTCAAATCTCTCCCCGCGCCCCACGCATGCGAATTCCCCAATTTTCTTCTCGCGCCTGCGGCTGCCGCTGCCTCGCCCTCCCCCACTTCCACCGCCCCGGCTCCGGCTCTCTCCTCCGCTTCCGCCGCCGCCATCGCTTCTGCGGCGGGCGCCACCGCTGCTCCTTCGCCCCCACGGCCGCGTGACTTTGGCCCAACGCAACGACTCTTGCACTGAAGCCTTCCACACTAGCAAGATAGGGGAAGATGCTAGCGCCCGGCTTCTCGATCAGGAGTCCACTGTGGTTTATTCGATCAAGATCACATGATTGCTTACCCAAGCAAGTGCGTCACAGGTCGCTACAATATTTTCTTGCTCATCTCTCCCTGTAGCACACACATGTATACACGCCACAATGCCTCGCATGTGTGAGAGCCGTTGGACGCATAGAGATTGTGGTCTCCCCCGCCTCGCTGCCGCCACCACCGCCTTCGGTACCGCCGCCAGCGACGGCGCCGCTTTCTCCACACTCGCAATGAGCGCCTCTCCACAGCCATCTCCTCCCGCTGTTGCTCCGTTACTCTCCCCCCTCTCCGAAACCGACTTCTTTGCTGCCTTGGCCATCACCACGTCTGCTCCGCCGTCTTCGCCATCTCCTTCACGGCTCTCGCAATTTTTGCTGCTGTCTCCACCTCCCGCTCACCGCCGCCAGCCGCCCCCTTTGCCGCCACCGCTGCCGCCGCCGTTTTTTAGCCGAATCTGCGTCAGACGTTTTAGACAGCTCCTTTTCTTTGTTCGCTCCGAGGGTTGCGATTTTCCGGGCCCGTCGTTCGCGAGCGGATCGTGAGTCGGGGCGGGCGCGGGGGCGGGTAGACGGCGCGGATGATTGGGGGGCTGGGGAGGTCGGAGATCTCCGAAAAGGGAAGGATTTGACGAATTTCCGAGGTTCTGTTTCGAGATGCCGACGCGACCTGGCAACGCTGCATCTGGGCGCGCTTCTTTGTGAAATCCTGCGGAATCTAGTGACTCCTGCGCCATCTCTGCGCCTGAATCACACATTTCTCTTTGAGCTGGAACTGATTTACTACGTTGGGGAAGTCATCTGTGAGGTTTTTAGTCGTTCAATATAACTTCGTAGAAGGAGCTCAAAGTATATCAGAAAATATAAAGAATGCCCTTGTGTCCGTTGCTTCCTCAAACTCAAGAATAAGGCATATACGACAAAATATTATACGTAGTATTTACCTATAAATTGTAAATGCAACTGTCAGAAAGTAGCTTTCACCTTAGTCAAAGCGTGTACTTGTACATTATACTCATGAATACTCATCAATGGTTGGTGCCACGTCAAAGTACGGTTTTTGAAGAAAATTTGAAAATTCATAATGATCGAAAAACCTTGAATCTTCAATTTCGAATCATTCTAAAAAAAAATTACTTTAGAATCTTTATTCAATAGAGATTACGTAGGTATTTTTGATAAATTAAAAAACCTTATTTTTAGTTAAAGTCACACCCACAAAAATGTATGACAAACAAAATGCCATAAGGTAAGAGGGCGCGATAAAAAAGGCAAAGAACAAAAAACATAAAATTAATTAAAGAGGCAGCGAATAAAACTTAAAGAAGAAAGACTAAAACAGCAAATGGAGATTCAAAAGCGTGAATATTCTACCCCGAGCACATTACCTGCACCAAATAAAAACAGCACGTCGCTTGGAAAATTTCAATTTACATTAAAACCCTCTTCTAGTACTTCGCACTCTAAAAATAAAGTCCGACCTCCGCGTTTCACCTAGAAAACTACTCAGGGGAGAACGGGCGACTGCGCGGCGCAGGCGCGGGCGCGTCAGGGGACGCCGCACCTGGCAGCTTCGCTGTCCGGCCGCGCGGTGCGCCACTGCGCCTTCATCTGCATATCCTCCCGGAAACACTCACCTCGAGTCGGTTGGTGGTGATTTGATTGATTGACTGATTATTGATTCCAGGCGCGTCAACTGCTAGGGTCATTAATCCTGCAAGTGTAGTGCTGTTATTGCAGGAGGTGGAAGTGATCTCCCCCCGCTGGATGGAGAGATTCGGCGCCAACCTGCATTGACCTGCGATACTATTCCCCAACTAGGTATCTCCCACCAGCCCGGTCAAGTTCTAAAGTCTGGACCGGAGCCCCAGCATGTGTGGCAGTGTAGTGCTCGTAAGTGTAAGTGTAAGGTGTAAGTAAGGGGTGAGGAAAAAACAAGGAAGAGGAAGAAAAGATCGCGGGCTGTCCCTTTCTGAGGGGGCTTCTCAGGCATTCGCTTGGTGTGTTGAGAAATTGTGACCGTTGCTTCTTCACTTCATTCCAATGGTGATTTGAGAAATCAAGGAAAACGAAGTGGAGAATAATTATATTCTTTTGTGGTTGCACTTCCAGATGTAATAATTAAAGTTTTATGTACCATACGGCAAATGAAATAATATTGGATTGTGCATAATTTATTTTCGTTGCATCAGCGATATGTATCGCTTATTCTTTAAACTTTTAACTCATATACTCTGAACGTAGACCTGTCTCTTTTTGGTTTTTTAACTCAATTTCTGATGAATACGGTTAATGGGTGCAAAGAATGGAAACACTGTTGACTGATACGGTGATTTATTTAATATTTATTAAGAGATAGTAAAGCATTTAAAATAGTCACTTCACATAAGCAGTTTTTCTTCACAATTATATTTTATGTTTTAGTTAATTTACGCAAAATTCCTGCTAAGTACATCGGAAAGTAAAAGATATTTCATGCACGTGAGCGACTGAACTCGAGTTGATAAGTTATTTGGTTATTGCGTAGAAATTTGCAGCTTCAATAATCAGAAAAATAAAATTACAAACTGAGTGACATCTACATTTACACTTCTGATTACAATTAGAACGTACACAGTGAATTGAAACAATGCTAGAATAGTATAATGGCTATTATTCACTCGTAGAATACTATAATTTCTCTACAACTTTGAAATTCATGATTTAAAAATACTAAATGAAAAAATATAGAAATTATATTTAAAATAAGATTACATTCATTCTATTTTTTATTTCATGAATTAAATGAATTAATATTTTATAACATTAACTACAAAAAAGGAAACAAAATAAATATAAGTAAGTGAGAGCGTAGGCTTCCGCCGTCGGAGTCAGTATTTAATTGGCTGTCCGGGTGACGCTGCGTCCATGGCGAAGGTGCCGACGTTAGCATTACACCCTGAGGAAGGTCGCAGAATGACGATTGAAACTTGGACACGGCGTCTCGTGGACAGCCAATTAAATAATAAATATAGCCTAGATTTACTTTTTGGGAAAATAAATTGTGCAGTTAGACCAATTGTTAATGTTTATTAACGACGCAGTAAACTCTTGATTTCAGCTGACTTCATTTAAAAATAGAATTACAAGTAGAACAATATGTTTCTTGCATTTAAGTATTTTGAATGATTGTTGTAATTATTTCTGTCGATTGCAGTAGAGTGTTTGCGGTAGACATTGTATTTGATATTGAATCATCCACATAGCCTTCGGCTACCAACATACTCTTCTATTTGTCATGTCTTTTCAGAGCTATTATATCTCCTCCTGCATAAATAAGAACGCTCAATATTCACTGAACAGTTAGGGTACAATCACCAACTCACATACTCTATTCGATAAGAGCAGAAATGCATACATTCTGGGGGAGTCGTAAAGAACTTATGTTTTTGCTAAGTCCTTCCCACTAACTCTATGAGAACTGCTCCATCCGCAGAGTGCAACTCGTGGGCGCTGCAGTTGCGAACGAGTTGCGAGGCCGCGGAGGCAGCAGGTGAGCGCCCGGGGCGTCGAGCATTGTGGCGCTGCGCGGCGCCGGCTTGTTTATGGTCAATATGCAAATGACGCCCACACACGACGGCGGCGGCGGGGGTGGAAGTGGGGGAAGAGGCCGCGGCGGCGGCGGGGTCAGGGGGCAGGCGCGCGGGGGCAGACGATGGGATCCTCTGGGCGAGAAGCGCAGTGTCGGCTGGCAAGGATGGGCGGTGGGCCGCAGGGGGAGACGGCGGGAGCGCAGACGTGCAGGGGGGCCGCGTGCCTGGGATGGCGAGGAGGTAGAGGACGGGGAGGTATGAGGCGGGGATGGCTGGAGACTGTAGAGGGTCCGGCCGAGAGCGCCGCAGCCGCAGCAAATGTTATTTTATTCCAAATGGAAACGGCGCCCCGCCGCCCTGGGTCGCCGAAACAATGGCCGGCCACATATGGGCGACGGGCGGGCGCGGCGCACCGTTCCCCCAGGGGCACGCGCAAAAAATAGACTCGCGTGGGCGACGCGGCGCGGGCGAGCGCGCGCAGCGCGTTGTAACGGCAGTTTAAGCACCAATGGCGAGCGGGATTCAATCCCCGCCACGCCCCGCAGCCACCGCCCGTCCCCCCCCCCCGCTACCATCAACCCCCCTCAGAGGGCCCTTGCGCAGCCGACTGCCCCCGCAGCCTCGGCCGCACGCCTACCGCGGCTGACGCCCCGCACTTGCAACGTCAGGACGCTGCCACCTGACGAACGGGCCCCCCCCCTCGCCACTCCCAACGGCAGCCACCGCTGCTTCCTTCGCTCTGAGCGCCACTGCTCGCTCCACCCCTGCCACTGTCACCTGTCACCTCATCTTTCACTTTGCTTTCCAGCTCAACCCCCCTCCCACCTGCCACATATGTGAGACCTAAGTCTCCAACGGGAACACGCCTCCGTACACTTCGCGCTCCTCGCTGCGTTGCCAACTGCTCGCTGTCTTCCTCCAACTCTACAAAAGCCTCCCCCCCCGTTTCCATCGCCACTCCCGCCCTCATCTCTTCCCTGTTTCTCCTGCGTTTCTTGCTAGCATCTCCGCTTTCACTTCATCACACCCGTGATATTCGACAACCCTAATGCCTCCCCTGGTCTCGAAGCTTCTGTCGTTCCCGTTTCTTATTCCCGCCCCCGCTTTCTCAGATAAAAGTCTCCGGCATCGCGTATCACTGATGTTCCACTGACACAGCGCCCTTTACGTTCCCAACAGCACCTGAGACAGACTTCGCACTCTGGCCGCATCCTACACACCTTCACTCGCATTTCTATTATCCTTCATTGGTCATGTCCACATTTTACATGGTTGCCTTCTTCGAGAAGAACGCCCCCTCTCCTTCAGTGGTACATGTTAGAACGCCTCTCTCAGTGGAACACGTTCTCGTGCACTGTTCGAAGTTTGATGGCAACCGATGCTCGCCTTAGATAGGGGAAGCGAGCTCATCGACTCCTCGTTCTAAAATCTCTTTTGCTGTGTGAGTGAAAGGGTCAAAACCCAGGTTTTCGACTGCACGTGGCATCAGTCGCTTCTATACAAAATAGTACAAATTGGAACCCCTCATTATATCATCTCAACAATACACAGTTATTTATCTAGCAGAACCTTTTCAGCTAATGCCAATAATCACCTCTCAAATCCCAGGCAAATACATGCAGGACTCCCTCAAGAAACATCACTATCGCTCATTCTCTTCAATACCTACATCGCAGATTTACCGACACTAAATTCAATAAAAATCTGAGATGCAGAGGACACGGTTCTATTTTGCTCAGGACCCGATCTACACAAAAAAACTAATACAATGCCACTATACTTCATCTAACCGATAGCTAAGCCGCGAAAATAAAAATGTACTTCATCCATCGAAAACCGTTGGCAAAATATTTACCCTTAGCCTATACACTCCTCCAACTCCTTTGGCCCTAAACAACGAACCAATAATCTGGCATCCACGGAACAACACAATTAAATACCTTGCACTCAACTAAGACACAAAACGTGACTAAAAAACTTTAAAAACCTAAGTCAATCAAGCAAAAATAAAGTTACTACAATTAAAACCTATTACCAATAGAAATTTCTCTCTACCGTACAGTACAGCCATAATAATATACAAAACCACATTAAGACCCCTCCTTTAATACGCGTGCCCCATCTGGATTAATACCGGAAAAACTAACATTAAAAAACTTCGAAAACCACTTCCTAAGAGTAATAACCAAAGCCCCTTGGTTTGTCTCCAACCAGTAACTCCACAAAGAATTATCCATCGAACCCATAGCCTATGATATCAATTACTTTGCCTCCACCTTCTATTTCTCCATAACATAAATTCACACATTAAATGCACTCAAACTGGATCGAAATCCTACACAACAAACCCGAATCCAAATCAAATTTCCTTTCCATGTATTACTGAAACAACACACTGAAATTGAGTATTAACAAATGTGCCTAATTTGGCTTCCTCGCCCACGTCATAGATTAAGGTTAGTTTGTAAGTTAGTAATAAGCAACTAAAGCATGTGAATAGTATAACGTTTTAAATATCCATGTACTTATTAGAAGAACATAAACAGAAAAAAGTGAGAAAGGGCAACACGTGACGTGATTTGAGAGAAAATATCTCTCTGTTGTAATACATTTATTTTATTTGGCCTTAATACACCAGATACTACGTTTTTATTAATACGTTTTGCTTGTTTTATTGATTATATAATGGTGCCTTTTTTCTATATCTAATGAGTGCTTTGTATTGTCTTCGTAGTTGCACACGCAACTATTCTCAATAAATCTGTAACATATTTTTAAATGAACATCACGTGGTCGCCAGGGACTCTTTAACGCTAATCAACCGGCGACCAAACAGCTCCTCTCCGCATTGCGAGCTTTAATCGCCCCCTCCTCTCCCGCCTCATCTGACGGGCGAATGCAGCTTATGCCCCCATCGACAACTTTTGTGCAGCACTCACCGACCTCTACCAATATCAGCTAAGTTACAGGCGCTCCTGAATGCCACATCTTCCTAGCCAACAACATACAACATCCCAGACGTCTCTGTCCTCAGGTCTCAAACGTCCTCGTAGATATCTCCGGGGCCGCCTTTCTCGTCGGTATTACCATTCCTTTTCTGCAGCTCTCGTACATTGAACCAGGTTGTTTGTTTCGTCTAGCAAATACTGTGGGTCACTTGCTGTCAGAGGACGTTCTCCTCAGTGGGAGGTTGTGTGAAGCGCGTGTTTCTCCCTGCACACAACGTGGACGTGCACTGGAGGTTCGTCTCCCTTTATTCTTCAAATAAAGAAGATGGATGCCACAAGAGACTGCGACAATCGAGAAAAGAGTTTATTCGCAAACAAACACCCCCTCTTGCACACTCAAAAACACTGTTAGGCTTTTCACAGTGAATATAACGATAGATTTTATCTCTAATCTTTCAAAACTATCTTCAATATTTGACAAAATGTTTATAAATTTATGTGATGTTAATTATTGTACATACAAACAATAATCGTGACAGAGTTGTATTTTCTGTTAAAATATAAATGTTCTAGGAACCCAAGAGTGGCAAACCCGTGTAAATGTAATGAATGTAAATAGTATATAGTCTACCGATATTTCAATTACATATATGTTATGTAAAGCTAGAAGTATTTACGATATCATGAGACGGCCAAGCGATCTGGGTGGTCTAAAGCGAAAGCCCGGGAATCGGCCTACCGAGTGGCGGCTCAGCCGACGCTCCGGCTCTTGTAAGATTAGACCTCATCAATAACCTCATACCTAATGCCACTTGCGGCGCTAATTTAACAATTCGGCGTATTGCTTGCAAAGCTTCTGACCTTCCTTCATATGATACTACCAGGAATGGATCAATACATAAACCGACTGAATACGTGCTTAAAAGCCCAACTGGATAAAGGCACCCAATAGGATTTAGAACAAAATTTGAAATAAGTTTGAAATGTGTAAGGCTTTGAAAGCCCAAGGCGAGTAACTGCATTTCTCAATTAACTTCATACTCCCGTTCAGCAAGCTATTAGTGTAACATAGGCATAGACTGACACGTGCATTTAACAACCTTTTTGCAAATGGAGTTACATGACTTGGGATTTAAAGTGTTACAGTTTTATTATTACTTTCTCGCTCTACAGAAACTTTTCAAGAAGAGAAAGTTATGTAATACTGCAGAATAAAATGGTAAATTGTCATCAGAAAACTCTTATTACAAGGCCTTGGTAATGAAAAGTGGATAAATCTAGTTGCTAAATTCAGAAAAAATCTAACTCGTGATATAGCTAGCATCCCTGTTTTGTGGGTCCACGATATCCAAAAATCAATTGATGGCAAAACGTCAGTCTGTCCGTTTGTGAACAACGCTAATGGCTAAACTGTTCAGCCAATATTCTCCAAAATTGGTTTATCTTGATCGATCTATCTGATGTCACACCTTCTTCTATTTGAAACGTATATTAATTTGGACGGAGGGTACTTTACATGACCCAGGAGAATTTTCAAAAAATTACGCCATCGATTTTGAATAAATTTTGTAAGTATTTTACTGGTAAAAACTGGTATCTTAAAAGACGAACAAATCCTGAAGAAATGTATTTTGCTGTCTTGTATTTTCCTACATTATCTTTTTTTAATTTATTTATGGTCGCTTTATAACATCTAGGTCATCAGCAACCCCTGTCATTGTACAATTGTATGTATAAACATAAAGGTTGCAATTATTACATGAACAAAATTGTTACATTTAATCACATTTTACACAATATGTACGGTTTAATCTATTACATTAATCAGCTATATA
>BOPP01000016.1:12668690-12679234 GCA_017312745.1 Gryllus bimaculatus
AGGCTTAAACGGCAAGCATTGTTGATCACAGAGTTTAGAGTATTCAGAACTGTTTTTGAAGCTGAGCTGTAAACTACTGGCCCATAATCTAGTTTATATTGAATGAGAGCTTTATATAGGTTGATCAAGCATTCGAATTGTGCTCCCCATTTGATGGGTGATAACTTTTTGATAATAGTAAGTCGTTTTTTACATTCAACCTTAAGAGCAGTTATATGTTGCTTCCATGAATGTTTGGAATCAAATAGTACGCCCAGAATTTTGCATACATAAGTCATTTTAAGTTGGTGATCACCCAGTTTTAGATGCACTTCTTCATTATCGTCATTGCTTCTTCTTGTGAACACTATAAACTCTGATTTAGTCTTCGATATTGTAATTCCTGCATTAGTTGACCACTTAGTGATTCTACATATCGATTCTTGCATAATACTGATATGCAGTGGTAAAAACCTTAAGATTTTCAAGGTATCAAGGTAATATCATCTCCAAAAAGGGATATTTTCACTGTTTCTTCTATTGCACTGCTTGCGTCATTAATAGCTAGCAGGAATAATAGAACACTAAGGACAGATCCTTGTGGTAAACCATTCAATATCTCCGTAAGACGGGACGAACTGTCTAGAAGTTTTACTCTGAGGTATCGGTTTTTTAGGAAATTGATAGTGAATGCTAACATATTTCCTATTATATGTGATTTAGCAAGAGTGGATATGAGTCTATCTTTATAGACCATTTCATATGCTTTTTCAATATCCTTTGAAACTACCATTACATGTTGATTCATAGCTAAGGCATCACATATTATAGAATCGATATTTACTAGGAGGTCATTTGTTGATCTAAAGGATCTGAAGGCACTGTGGTATGGTGAGATTAAGTTACGGTTTTCCAGTATCCATTTCAGGCGGCGACAAAGCATCTTCTCTAATATCTTGCAGATGTTATTTGTTAGGGAGTTTGGACGGTAATTCGTGAGTAGAGTGTGATCTTTATTAAGTTTAGGTATGGGGATAACAGCTTCTCTCCATTAGTCTGAAAAGTGTTGTTCATTCCAAATATAATTATAAACGCAAAGTAAGTACATAAGTCCAACTTCAGGAAGGTTCTTCAAAAAACTATTTGGGACCTTATCGGTCCCAGGTGCAGAATTTTTGCTTTGATCTAATACACAGAGAAATTCTTCCATAAGGAAAGGTTTGTTGTAGTTATCGTTATTGTCCCTAGTTAGCAGCAAAAGGTTATTTTGATCTAAGTTTCTGCTTGAGGGATCTGTAGATAGAAAGTTTGGGTCAAAATTATTGCAAAATTATTATCTGAATTTTGAGCAAACGTGTTCGCTAAAAGGCTACATACGGCTTGAGTTCCAACATGTTTTAAGCCAGTACTATCAATAAAATATTTAGGAATACTGGGAGTATTTCTTCCACTAATGGCTTTTATTTTATGCCATACCTCTGATATAGGAGATTGGTGTGTGATGAAATGAACTTTTGCCATGAATTGATCATTGCGGATTTGAGAGTGTCTTGCAAAGGCTCATGCATTCCTGTAAGCAATAATATTTACCATGGTTTTGTTTTTCTTAAATTTTCTATATGCTCATATTTTTATTTTTAATTGCTGTAGTACATTGTTCGTTCCACTATGAAACATAGCGTTTCTTAATTATTCCCGAGGTACGGGGAATCGTCGTTCTTGCTGCTTCTAGAATTACAGAAATAAAGTCACGCACCAAACTGTTTAAGTCTTCAGAATATAGGTGGATTGGTTGATTAAGAGTTGCAATATAGAACATGATAAACTGTTGGAATTGTTCCCATTTAGCTTGTTCTAGGATCCATTTAGGCTCACATCACAGATTGGAGAATAGATCTACGTCTGGAAGAGTCATGTTAATGGGATAGTGGTCACTATCATATAGGTAGTTGTTGGTAGACCATGTAATTCTAGCTGCAGTGTCATTTGAAGCAAAACTAAGATCAATGTTGCTTTCATTTCCATTACTACAGTTAAAGTGGGTGGCCAGACCTGTATTTAATATGGTAAGATCATTATGATTGTCTAAGCAATCTTCAATGATGTTACCTCTTTTGTCTGTGATATTAGATCCCTATAATTTGTTGTGACTATTGAAGTCTCCTTCAATTATAAAGGGTTTGGGCAACTGAAAGATAATGTTATCAAGATGATGGACATCAAAGTCCTGCCTATTGGGGATATAAATATTACAGACATTGATATGGGAAATGATTTTAACCTTTACAGCTACGGCTTCAAGAGAAGTTTGGAGAGGAATATCATGCACATAAATATAATTTTTAACAAGGATAGCTACACCACCAGAAGCAATTTGAGCATTTGAACTATTACAAAAAGATGTAGTATATCCGGGTAGTTTACCTGAATGATTATCTTTAAAGTTTGTTTCCTGTAAACATAGTATCTGAGGAAGAATATCTTTAACTAATAGTTTCAGGGATGGTAGACGGGTATAGAATCCATTAAAATTCCATTGTAAGATATTCATTTCTAGTTATTATTCAGATGTATCTGCATCCGAATCATCCAGTTGTTCTTGTGCACTCTTCAACTTGTTTATAATACTTGTAAATTTATATTATATTGACATTTCTGTAAGTAATGGATAAGATTCAGACATTATTTGGATAATAGATGGAATATCAAGTGAAAATTCACTGGCTTAATTTGTTGGGTTTGGGGCTTCTGAAGCTTTGTCAATGAAATTTTTCAATTGGTTATATGTGAGGAAGTAATCTATTGGATTGGTTCATACTTTGCCTTTAATGGATCAAGAAGTTCATCTAGTTACTTGCGGGTGTTCTTAACATGAGTACTAATATGATATTTGACCAATATTCTTTTTAATTTTAGTTTGCTTACTACTACCCCAATTGGTCTTATCTATTTTATTACTTTCAGAACCGATCTGGGGTGAAGATTCTGATGAGAGGGTTCTCTTAGTAATAGAGAGGAAATTACTCTCATTTACTGCAAGATTTTCCTTTTGGCTTTGTGGTTCAGTAAATTCAATGGTCTTATTAGTAAATTTATTTTGAGATTTTTCATTTGCTAAGTCATATTCTGTTGCAGAATGTTGGATAGATTTGTTATTACACTGGTTAGCTAGATGACCAGACTGTTTACATAAGAAGAATGCCATATCATCTGTAGAAAAGAAAATTCTATATTGGGTACCATCATACAGTATAGTGGTTGATTCTGGAAGATTGCTAACATCTTCAGGTGTTATAAACACCTGTCTCCTGAAACTCATAATATGTGTAAATCATGGTTCAGGAATACCAGCTCTAATAAATGAGATATTGGATTTAAATGGATATTATGTTTTGAAAATTCTTGTTGGATAACACCATGTGGTATCCCAGGGCAAACATTAGAAATTATTACCCTCTTAAGCTTATTAATTAAAGTTCTGACATTCAGTTTATGATCCTTGATGGTTATCGTAGGGTAGTTGCTAGTCAGGTACTCTGCTGTTTTCTTAGTGTTTAGAAATACATAAACTCTGTTATTAGATCTGCTCGACACGAATCTAATGTCATTGGGGTTCATTATTATAACGAGTTTAGTAATATATTATTTTATTGAAATACCTTCGTGGGCTTCTATGATAACTCCTTGGTCTTTGGTATGAAATACTTCACTCACAATAGCGTTGGCGTAAATCCTCTTTGCTTGATTTTCAGGAGCTGGTTCCATCAGAAGTTTGGTTAAGTCGTTGTTTACATTGGAGAACATTTTGATTTATTGTCAGCCACGTTAGGCTGACTGTAAATAGATGTTAGATTTGATTAGTATTGATTCCTATTTGGTGTGACACAAATACTAATACACAACTGATAACACTGCAGTCGTGAACACGTCAAGAGGAGGCACAAACCGAGGTGTTTCTTTTACGGTGTCTGGGGGCGAACTGACGTAAATTATCTTTGAAAACTACAATCCTTTGTAATATTCCAACACAATTGAAGCAAAAGACAAATATTTGTTTTTGCCTTAGACTAAATATGCTTTTAGGTACCCAATAACGCAAATGTAATATCGGATTACTTCCTTTCATTTTTTGTTACAAAATACATGCGAAAATCGTCTGCAAATCGCCCGTGGCGTTTTGGAGAATACCTATAATTTCTACTTCGCCGAGAACGACTTTCGAAGCTAGTCAAGTTTTATTGCTCACAGAATAATATTTTTGCAAAATATTCTATGTAGTTTTTGATTTGCATGACGTACACAATTGCAAATAAATGCGTGTTGCTACAACATGCTGGGATCCTCCCTTATCATGTTTTTATCTGAATAAATATCGCACACCCTATCTACTTGTATTCTATGGGCAAATTACTTAGTTTGTACTTTAGTATACGGAGGTAAGTATTGAAATCACATCTGCAATATCAGCTCTAATGTCGGCCGCAATGTCGGTGTTTAAGATTATTTTCATTTATAATTTCATACACAATATCCAAGTCTTTTGCAATACTAAATTTTAATAAAATCGTGAAATTAACCGAAGGGTAGCTTATATGCCGCCATTTGTTCATTATTGCAATGTGTGAATTGTAATCAATCTATTGAATGCATTCGGCATTTCCTCTTCGAGAATTAAATTACGTTTACTTTTGTTGTTAAAGAAGCTAATCATAAAATTTTCTTAAAATCCAAATATTTTAAATATAAAGACATATTTAACATTTAAGGATAAAAATATAATAGAATCAATGGTTACAATTATTTCTCGTGCAACTTTTCTTGAACGATAACCTTGCTTCCCCCTCTCTGGTACAATTAACAGATGAAGGCAAAAGCTCGCAGCGAGCACTGATGACATTCCAAACACATCGTCACTGGCGTGAAATAGAATCAATTATCTTTTGAAGACGAGAACTTCTATCCATTATTTTCTCCAAAAATCTAAAGAAGAGATTGGCATTGTTCCATAAAATTTAGTGACCGATTTCGTAACTAATACCCCCAATCTACCCGCATTTCTTCAATCCATTGTACAAGAAAAGTTGCGCGAGTAATAACTAATATATTGTGTTTAAAGTAAAGTGGGTAGCAAAAATCCTTTTCCATATTTTTTACAGCCTACGTGTACATATGTTGGAAATAATCAGACATTTTCGTTATATTTTCTGAGAGATGTTGAACTCTGGATTCACAGTGAATAGGGATTCCATTATTCCATTTATCCTCTCATATTTAATTTTTCTTAGAGATTTAATACTGAAAGACATAAATAACTTTTTGGGAGTCGCTATTTTTCTTACAGTGTGTGTTGAACTTTTGTTACTTTTCTACAGTTACATTCCACTCAAATCTAACTTTTGTTGTGCATTCTTCCTCATCCAAAATTTTATGTAATGCACATGAAGCCTATTTTTCAACCATATCGTTTCTTGTGGCTTGGATTATTCTGCGAAATTGGTTCAATTGTTGATTTTTAAATGACGTCATGCATTTGTTTGTGCGATTGCAAAATCTCTCCGCAGTGAAGCGAATGAGGGCCTCTTATTAAAAACTGCATTTATATTGGTAGCTACCAGATCACTAGAAAAAAGTGAAAGGGACAACACTTCTAGCATATGTTATGATTGTGGTAAGAACAGAATTTACTTTTTCTATTCCAATGTATAATTCTGTCATTTTATTGTTGCAAGCACTTGCATAACGATACTCATTAAGATACTGATTTCATTATGATGCAGATTCTTGACACAGGGAATCAGAGGGAAGTTTACAAGCGAATTATTGAGAATTAATCCTTGAGGAAATACATAGGTATATTTCGTTCGATTGTGTACATTAAAATTGCATTAAATATTATATTACGTCATCAGTTTCAATTTCTTTTATTAGTATTTTGGCGAGGAATCCTGTTTAACATAAATTGGATCATAATTTCACTTTTATCCTATTTGAGCAGCACAGTACTCCCTTGCAAGTGGACTGGTAACCAAAGCCACCTGCGGCAAAGAAAGATAAGAGTTAAGGAGCTGTCCGCTTGGTGGCTTCGGCTGAATCCTACATGCCAACTACCAAGAAACGATTCCATGTAAACGTTTAACTTATAAAAGTTGCCATGAGTTGTAGAAAAAGTATTGTATGAAACACGATGTAATGGGTATTGTGAAGTACTATTACATTCGTGTACCCATCATTTCATCATCGTTTCATGATGAACTATTGTCACGCCGAGCTCCTAGTAAAACATAATGTCCGTTGCACAGAGTAAGGTGTCGCTGCAAAGAGACTTTCCTAAAATATAGTAGTTGTTGATTACGAAGATAAGTTTCAGTTTGCCGCGCATTCCCACTAGTTTTTGTAAAAATACACTCAATGAAAAAAGCATTAAATTTGGAAGCCTTTGGAGCGCAACCAATTTATATTTCCATGTCTGGCTAATCTCGATCCTAGAGGTTCTCTAGTACAATAATATTAATGAATTTTATGAGAAAACAAACATCTCATAGTG
Source organism: Gryllus bimaculatus (assembly GCA_017312745.1). Lineage (NCBI taxonomy): Eukaryota > Metazoa > Arthropoda > Insecta > Orthoptera > Gryllidae > Gryllus > Gryllus bimaculatus. The sequence goes on from BOPP01000016.1 coordinate 12,675,214, forward strand.
AAATTAAAAAAACAACATTTTTTTTTGAAAATTGTGAAACAAATTCTCCTTACATTTTTAATTTTCGCTTCGCCTTGAAATTTCTTTGCTTAACTCAACAAGAATAATAACATATTCACATAGGTCATGCTTGGCATAATAAAATTAATTTTGTAAATCTTTATAATCGAAACCCTAAATTAGTCTTGCTCTAACATATCGCCTTCTTCTCACAAAATTGTTTGCCCTTCGTAGCTGCCTAGCTGTATGCTCTGCGTTGCCGTGTTCTTAATACCGTGAATACATATTTTATTTATTTATTTTACAGTTTTTAGTTTGAATTTTGACATTTTACAAAATGAAACCTTTTCAAAAGCAACGCAAAATTCTCCTTATTCCAAAGTTTTCAGTATCATCACTTACTCATACTACTTATAACCATCAACTCTTTTTTTATATTTAAAAATTGGTTGTAACTTGTCAAGACTAAATGGATTTACTGAATATGTGAGCATTGAAACTATAATATTATTTTTACCTAAATTATTTGCATCTAATTACTAATACAGAAGATTGATTTTTTTGATAGGAGCCAACATATTGAAAGTATTTCTCAATATTGGGAGGCAATTTTACTTGCGTTTGAATTCTCAAAATAAATAGCACTTAAATATAACAAAATGTAACTAAAATGATTGATAATTCTTGATGAGCAAACATCGTGTAAAGACATGAAATACTTACGTCATTACTACTGTAGAGTCAATTTTCCCCACCACCTTCGTACAAAATCTGTTGTAACGAAATTCACATTTCTGGTATCATTTAAACATTCCATAGATATTTGCACTCTTTGGAAGACACGTAGACATGTTTCCACCATGCCATTAAAAAAAGGGCAAATACTGAAACTAATTGAAATATAAATGCGTAAAATATGCCACGTTTAACTTTAAAATTCAAATCTAAACCTAAAACGAAACAAAGATAGAATTTGCAAACACTCAAGAGTAAAAGCAAGATCTTATTACTTGTAAACACGTGACGGTTCTAAATATAATAATTTAATGTGAATCATAATACAACTAAACTTCATATTGAATGCATTCGTCACGTTTAATGTGCGTTGTAATATTGAATCTAGGATTTGGAGCACTCTGTAATCATTTATTTCCATAGTTACAGTACAAACAATATTATTTCAAAATTACAATCCAGCAAGCAACGAACACAGTAGTCAAAAAGTTTCTCACAATTAGCATACTTTACGGAAAATGTGGGAAGTAACCTTTACAGCTCATATTAATGAACACGATGGTGTAATTTTAGAAAACACTTATGTTGAAGAAATTAAGTTTTCTTAAAAAATACCAAAATTTTATCATTGTCAGAACTTTTCGGTCTCCCATGGTACATTAGGAATTTGTTTATAGAGTAAAACTGTCTTCTATAAGCAAATATTCGTTCCAAAATTCAATGCTGTTGTTCAGATAATATTGTTTTCAGCGTTTCTAAAAATGCTCAATTTTAAGCTAGTTTTACTTTCTCACACATACTAACGTAAAAAGAGAAAGTCTTGTAATCGTTCGCCGGAAAATTTAACACAATTTTTCGCCAATTTTCAACACAAAATCTCGTATTGCGGAGTTCTGGTAAGGAAAAGAAGATAACTCCAATTGCTAAATATAGAAAAAATCCATCTACCATGTGGTGTAGTAATAATATACGTTTTGTGGGTTCTTGATACCGAAAAATCGATTGACAGCAAAACATCTGCCAGACCATCCGTCCGTTGGAACAATACGTTAGCTCAAAAACAATTCAGCTGATTTTCTCCATAACTGATATTCCCCAATCATTCTAGCCGATGTCGTGGATCCTGGAATTTGAAACTGATATTTTTATCTTGGGGGTACTTTACGTGAAGGCTCTGGGACGTTTTCCGAATTATAAAAAATATGGCTCCAAAATTTTTGATTAAATTTTGATGTTGAATACTGCCAAAGGACATTTAAGAGAATGGTGATGGTCTCATTTTTGCTGATATTCGAAATTTTTCGAAAATGGAAAAAGTTAAAACTTCAAAATTGAGATATTTTTGTCACAGGAAAAGTCCGTTATACACAATTAGCTGTTCAAAAACCGTATTTTACAGTGTTTTAAAGAAACGAGTAGTTTTTGCGTATTTTGCGATTAAAATTTACAAATTATTCTATAAAAAGAAACGGTAAGAAATACAGCGCTAGTATTATTTATGGGTATTGATCGTTTTTCTTGGATCCCCCAAAAAATCCAAAACTACAAAATCGAAGATAGATATTTGTGCTTTAGACAAAATTGTTGTACAAAATTATCTCTTTAAAAAAGGGCATCTAAAATGTTTCAATAAAACAAATAGTTTTTTCGATATTTCTTGTTGAAATTAATGAAATGTATACAAGTTTCACTGCAAATACGGGCCAGGAAGAAAATTCAATGAATGATATGAAAAATAATTAAGTTAGTTTTAAATATAGTTTGCTACTGAAAATGCCAAAATTAATTATTGTTTTGATTTCTTGAACTTTTCCTTTACTTAATTCTACAATTTCTATTCGCTATGTACAAGAACCAAATGATGTACAAGTACATAATGTTGACAGACTACCGATGGTTTAATGGCTTTTATCGTTGCTTCATACCGAAGGCAAATAGTTCGGTGCGGTTAAAGAGCGGTGTTATTTAGGCCATCATTCATAAAATTATGTAGTCCGTTTCAAGATATTATACACCTGTCATGTGCAAGCAACACGACCTAGAAACTGCATATTAAAACCACACGCTTTCTTGAACCCCGGAATATCTACCCTCATTCCTTCCCCAACATTAGTTGCATTAAGGATACATGACAACAATGAGTGTTGTAGAGAATCTCTGGTGACGAGGAATGTTCTCTCCCGTATATTAAAAACATTTTTGCATGAAAAATGAACTACAAATTCTACTTAAAATTCCTTTCATCAAAATAACCAAACTCCGTTCTCCTCTCAAATCTGGCGAAGCAAGAAAACGTGCGCGGATATACCTTGGTGGTGTTGCACAAGTGTTTATCAAAAATAGAACTTCAAATAAGGTCAGGTTCAATTTTTTTTAAATGTGAGGATTTATTCGCTAATTTGGAGACAAAAACAATGGCCGGTCCGTATTTACTGCGCTTTGTTGTCATAATTCAGCATTGTAACAGTACTTATTCTCTTTAGTATTGTAATGAAGCGGGTTATTACTGTCTTTTCTCTCCACCAAGCAACTGAAAATCATATTAGAAGACCCTGTATAAACAAGCAAAACGCTTGTGAGGTCCACGGAATGTGTGCTTGATTTTCCTAGCACTTAAGCAGTAATAACTCTGTGTTTCGAGACGTGTTTGGAAAAATCTATGGAACTTGTACACCTGTAAGACGAAAATATTCTTAATAAATTGTAAAATATTTTTGTGTTGAGGGAGATTTATCATTTCTCTCAAGAAGAAGCTGTCAACGGGAAGTTGACTAATCGCTGACGACTGAGACGCGGCAGATCGACGTTAATTGGTGGCAGGTGAGGGTTGAACCTTGTACCTCCTTGGCAGTAGTACCAAGTAGTGATGGGCGTACTTGGCACACTGAACGAATTCAACATTCTTATTAGAAAAAACCTCGGGGTACGTTAAGAAGACCATTGATGATGTCATGTGGTGCCGTGTAGCGAAAGCTAGTAATTAGATTAATCAATCACAATCTAGGAAGCCTTCTACTCGTTTCGAAGGTAAATGAAGCGAGGCTCGACTTGCATCACTTCTCATACTCCCCTTTCGACATGAGCTACAGACATTTGAATATATCAAAGCCGAAACAGGCGCGCGCCGGTCGTAAAGGGCGCCCGAAGCACGAATTCGCACCCGCGCTAACACAAACTGCTCCCCGAGACAACTGCGAACTCGAGAGGAGATGGGCGGGAGGCAGCTGCGCCGGCAGGAAAGTGATTTCATTAACAACGGAGCGCTTCCGAACTCCACCGCCCCCGC